>JAWQUT010000074.1:1928906-1957152 GCA_033807755.1 Ellobium chinense
AAAAAAAAAAAAAATAAATAATAAAATTGCCGACATATTCAGCCATGTTCCTCGATGGTTCCTCTTTGAAATCTGGTTCTCAGATTCCAGATTTGGCCTATAGTGTGTTGCGTTTACGTGAGCGAGCACGTGAATCGGTCCTAACTTAGTGCACCGCGCGAGACTAGGAGCCCTATTGGACGAGACTAGCGGCGACCTTCAGGCGGAATTAGGGCCTCAAGGGGAATAACCCACTAAACCTTTCATCGGGACTATGGTCATTAATCTATTCACACGGCTGTATGAATAATGATTTTGCTTGCATGGTTGTCTCGTCTGCTCCAGTTTCAACTATTTTCATTCATCAGGTTTAGGTAGTAATTATAGTAATGACGATAATAATAATAATAATAAAGACAACAATAATAATGATGATGATGATAACTTGGGGAAGGGGTGTATTTAGTAAAGCCGTGCTGTTTGTGTGCGTGGGGAGAGAGGGTAATTCGGGACCTAAGACACGTGACTCGGATTAGAAGCCTTGAGATGACAGAGGAGTCACGATTACCGAATCAGATTCGGAATTCTGTTCTCATTCGCCGCATGATTAGACTCGTCCGGCATAAAATACGATAGCTGGGCGGAAATGATATGTGAGTAAAGAGCTGTTGTTGTACAGGGTGCCAGTTCCGGGCGAAGAACCAATTCCGAACAGGAGTCGCTGTTATCAGTTCAGATTCGAATCCAGCTCAGGCATATTGATTGGAAGTCACCGAATAGGGAAGTTTGCTCTCGAAATATCGCTAACCAACCAACCAACTAACCAAGCAACCAAGCAATCAACCAATCAAGCATCCAAGCAACCAACCAGGCAAACAACCAACCAACTATTCAGCCAACCAACCAACCAACCAACCAACCAATTAGTAATTAGTTTATGCCCGCACAAGGGCTTTCATAATTTCTTCACCTAAGCGGACCAAAGCATTCGATAATACTCTCACTCTTTAGGATGCCGCTGCCACTACAAAAGTGTTTGATCACTAGTCTAGAATTCAGACATCTTTCACTGCCTGATATAGAAACTGGTACCCATGTTACGAACGGGTGAGCTGAGCTAAAATGTGAATAAAATGCTTACTCTCAAACATTTCCAGCATAGCCTTGGTCGGGAATTGAACCCAATACATCCATGGTCTATTCATTCTGTGGTATTTAATCTTTCAGTCACGTTCATGCTTGCAGGACTCACTTTCATCAACTTTAACAAAGCAAATGTAGTAATTCGTAATTCCCTGATGCTATTATTATAGTCTAAATAGATCCCTGGATGTTCTTAATCTACGGTGAATGTATAATCTGGATTGTTTGAAAGTCCCTAATAACGTAGCTCGCTCTAGAAGACCACAGTACCACCGAATAAACAGCCAATCACTTGTAATAATGCCGAGTCCACTTTATGACAGTCACTCAAGCAGCTTACAAGGATTATCCCAGCCAAAGAAACGGAAGCGTAAGGTCAGTTACCGGTGACACATTCTTCCAGAGATTGAGGGTGGACAGAAAAAAGTATGAGGGACTATAATAGACAAGAATACCAATTGTTGTTTAAACGTACGTTCGGATTCATCACTTTTTCTAACGCCTTTGGGATGTTAGAACAAGAGAACTCACTGACTGGATGGTGTGAGTCGGGGTAGGGGATGGAGGGAATGACAGAGGGTGGAAGGAGAAGGAATGTTGAGGACCTGAAGGATGAAAAGTGAGATGCAGATCCACTGGAAGACCAGGCAAACTGTTGGTCTGGTGGTTTTTTCGAGTTCCAACATTTAAACATCCACATAGGACAAACAGTCGGTCACAAAGGAGGACTCACGAAGAGCCAAGTAACCTCAAAATGTGCGAGAGAACCCCAAATGCTTCAGTAGGAAAGTAGATCTTCTTCTCTAAACGTATAGACCACGGCACATGGTTATTCTGTCCGTCCAGTTAGGAGAACAACATCTTCCATTGTTTCTCTTGACAGCACTGCAGTTTCTCTGGATCAATAAATCAAAATTAAGAAACCATGTGAACATTTAGCCCTTTTTCCGAAGTGGTTCATATGAAACTCAATGCTACCTAAACGTTATTAGAAACAGACTTTGTCTTTTCCTGGAAACACTATCTTTTCCAGTATTAAATGAAAACATTTTAAAGTTTTTTTTTATTATCACTATAACCATAGGTAACCATTTCCTTCCCTGACGACTTATGGATAACATCTTCGGAGCGCTAAGAGGTAAAGGGCGAGCCAGTCTGAGCAAGTGATTCAGGTTTCTACAACTACATGAGTAGCTGAGTATGAGCAAAATCAACGATGACATGGATAGTGGCCATAATTGTATACATTTGCCTTGTAGAGCATCCGTGAAATTCATAAAAATATTCTTAGAGTTTAAAACGTGTTTTGGATTTATGTAATAACATTAAATTAAGAAAATAGATCAAAGATCGAACTGATACAAATATAAATCTAATACCTTACATCTTTAGTCCATAGTGAAATTCTAAGGGAATTTTTAAAAAAAAATAAATTACCAGACAGCCGCGTGTAATGTGTTTCAGTTAGAGATCTGTTCCCGTTCTGTTGTGAAGCTTTTCTGGAGTAGGATAATATTTTGGTCTTACGAAATACGTACTTTTGCGACACACGGTGAGTTGTTAGTATCCCTTCAATAGGTCGGTGTTCCACTAAACTGGGAGAACAAAAGTATTTCCCGATAAACCTACGAGGAATTCTGTTGTTTGTGTGACCTGGTTTACCGACAGTTTGAACGTGTCATGTTGATTGGTGAAAGTCTATTTTTAACTAAATCCTCGTTTACGCAATTAGAAACCTACTTCCTGTGGGAAGCGCGTGCAAAAGTATACGTAGTCGTAGTCTAGCGTGTGACCACGGCGTTTGCATATGTCTTGGAAAGCATCAGTGGAATTCATTAAAATATTCTTAGAATTAAGAACTGTGAACTAGAATTTTAGTTCTTCCGACACTTCATGAAACAAGATTTGTGTCCACCATAAATATCACTGGATGCTTAAGTATTCTACAAAGCCAGACTCATCAGCTCACGACCGCATGTAACGTTATGTATTAATATGTGTGAGCAACAACGGGCAGGTGTATTATACCAGTGGCATTCACAAAACTTACGTAGCATTAAGTATAGTGATTTTGCCTTTCTGACAATACGGGACGTGGAGGGACGGAATGGGAGAGGGCTAAAAGTGCTCGACAGACACATGCAAAGAGTGGGAAATATGTATGTAGTGTAACTCGAATCCACGATCTCTGGGTGCGTAGCCATCGTCCTACCCATCCGCCCGGAATCAGGAAGATGTCTGAACACATTGTCATGGCTATGCTGCTTCTATGGAAAAAAAAACAACAAAAAACAAGCAAGTGGGGTCATTGTCAAAGCTCAACAGAAGACCAGCAACGAACAGCATTACATTCAAGAATCATCATTTACACAATATTTACGATCATGTTCAATTTCCTGTACGTCTTCTTAATGCCTTTTTTCAAAGCTACTTTTGGTTTGTTCTCTAATCCACTGAGCATTATTCTATCCCTTATTTCTGGGTCCTCTGTTTAATTCTGCCATTGCTTTTATACTTCTATTAACTTTTTGCTTGTGAACGCCGGTCACATCCCATAGCCTAATGTAGTTACTTTCTTTCTGTCTTCTTTTGACGTTTACTCACTTTCTACTGAATCTACCCTTTCAACTTTATGTTTCTACATGGTCGTCTTTTACTTGCTATGAGATGTCCCAGCGCTGCTAGGGACAATGAGAGTGGGAAGGATACCAAAAATATCCTGACAGTTTTTTTTCTATTATATATGACTCTCCACCCCCCTCTCCTCCCCCACCCCCAGGCATAACAAAATACTGTAGTGCCCGTCAATAAGTACCCCCGCGCAGGCAAATTTTGATGACGTCACCCGCTGGCCAAATTTTTCGCTTCCGGACCGGGATTACTAATAGCTGTAGACAGTCCGGAAATTTTTGTAAAATAATTTTTTGTCTTAATTCAGCAAATTCCAAAGTGCAAAAATCGAAGGCTGTCATAATGACCGATGTATCTCTTTTGTACTCATTAACCAAATTTGAAGTCTATAGCTGTGGTAGCTTGTCTCGAATAGTGTGTGACGTATATTGTTCCCAAGTTGCCAACTAAAATTATAAGAGAATTATAGAGTGGTGTAGAGGGAACACACGTTCGAAAAAAATGAGAATATCTATGTGTAGTGGACAATAATAAGTTAAATCGTACAACAGTTGTGGTATGTTTTTTTTCCAGTTTGTTCACAAAACATTACTTAACCAACGTCCATCTTTAACTACTGGCCAGTAGGCTTCAAGACATGCACGCTATTAGACAAATATGTATACACGTTACCATTAAATAGATCAGACAAGACAGTCGTTTTGTGATGGCCAATATAGTAATTTTCTGTCTACATTAAGTCAGTATTTCGTTACTTCATTAGTTCGGACATTATGAAACTGAGATTTAATACATGTATTATATGGATTGTGAACATGTGTGAAGTTAGTAGTTGTAGTGCTAAAAATGTCCATGTACTGTCCCGTTGCATACTGTAGTTTGCCCATGTACCACGTCTATGGTCTGGGCTTATTTCTAATAAACTTGTTAAACTTGTTGATAACAGTCGGCAGTCGGTTATAGCTGGGAATATCTAGGTGTTAATATGATGCTACAGCTGGAAAATACGCAACATCTCGTAACATGTCTAATAATAATATGCAAGGTGTGTGTCTGTCACAATGTCTCGATGCGAAATTTCTTGACATGTACCTTTAATATTGTTTTTTTCCTTTTGAACTTTGACAAAACTATAATATCTAAGTATTGAAACTTCCAATATCAGCTAAAGATTATTTTCATTTATCGATGTGTTGAAAATCTCCTTCAAGTTCCTTCCAAACTATTGAAGTTGACGAACTTGGAAGTGAGGGGAGGGGGGANGGGGGGAGGGCGGTGTGGATGGCATCTCCTACATTCAGAAACGAGCTCACAGCGTTACTCTGCTCAAGGTCTATGATAGTATTGATAGTAGTCCACACATAGACCAAGTTATCCCGTAAAAAGTTACGTAAAATTTCTGAAACCAGCCCCGGATGTTCAAACTCCACGGCGTCAACAGACTGTTTCCGCTGTCGCAGCCCATTTCGCCGTCTCTCCATCTAACGTTACATTCATAATAATATGAACTTGTTTACTACGCCCGTCCTCGCCATTAACCAGCACTGATAAAGCTAATGCGATCAAGGTCTCAGAACTAGCCTTTGTTTGATTTCCCGCACGTCCCCCTTTGTTGCCTCCATGCGCCTTTAAATTAAGATACTACGGAACTGAACAGTAGAACGTCAATGTGAGAGCGCACTGCAATATCACAGCCTTATTTACCACAGTCATTCTGAGGAGGACACATTTTTCTATGCAAACCTGGAATAAAGTGTTTGAAAGTGCTTTCGCAGAAACGTGCAAATTTCGTCGAATCGGTGCCTAATGTTAGCTGTATTTTATTCATAGCTAAACTCGTTTTCTGTTCCGGTGTTTTGACTTCCTTGTAAATTAAAACTTACCATCATTCTGGACAAGAACCATCTGAAGGTATGCATAGATACTGATGTTGTTTGAATATTGTTAGCGCGTTGTCACTTCGTGCAGGTGTGTGTGTTTGTGTGTGTGTATATATATATATATATATGTGTGTGTGTGTGTGTGTGTGTGTGTGTGTGTGTGTGTGTGTGTGTGTGTGACTGTCCCAACTGTTCAAGAGCTCTAAGGTAGCTGATCTAAGTAAAGATTGTGTTGCTAATTATTGTTGTTTTTGTTGGGGTTACTGAAGTGATCATATCTAAAAATGCGTTAAAATTCCATTATTGCTTATATCGTTGTTATTGTTTGAAATACTGTTATGAATTGGATAGGGTCACAGTCTAAATTATTGTCATCGTCTAGAACGATAAGATTGTAATCATGTAAATATTGTTATTGTTGAAACACCGTTACTGTACAAAATAGTATTACTGCATTTGAAAGGGAAAGGGGCTTTGTAGTCTAAAATGATTTCATTAATTGAATCATAATAATATATGATACGAACTCACATTATCACACCTACGACACTCAATAATTACACTTTTTCAGGAGTAACTCTTTCATTGCCCGTTTGTCCTTTAGCCGTAGCGATATTCTGTCGAGCTTATTGCATAAGCCCCTAATGAGTTTTTCCATAACTCTGAATCTTTTAATTCATGACAACATTGCAAACGTGATCGTAAGTGCAGTCAAAAGTATTTGACCTTGACGTATTGTTTTTAAATGTCCCTCCAAATCAGTGGTTCCAGCGTCACACGTGTTAATAAGATTGTCATATTCTTTTATTAGTTTCATATATTGTTATTACATGGATTCAGAAATTGACAAGGCTAATTTGCATTGACTCAACTAACTCAAAGTATTAGCAAGAGCACTCATTCTTTCAATGGGATTGCCATGTCTGAAGACGAATTGACAGCGTATAGATGACATACAACAAAGCATGGCATGAGGGCCGACTCGCGGACTCTGATCAACGGAAGCTACTTGTGTTTCAGCTAATTCACAACAGCAACTGACGGTTATTCGAACTTTTACAAAAAAGAATTAATCTTTAGAAATATAATGGCTCTCTGAATAAAAATATATTAAGACCGCCAAGCAACTCGGCAAAGACAGAAATAATGAAATAATATAAGATTTCAAGAGTTATAATATGACTCGCCATGAAATGCACATATGCATTATAAAAACGCGTTCCTTTAGCTTTACTCTAATGTGATGGTGCTTTTTCCAGTTTATGCACAAAGAACTCAATAGCCTTATATATAGTATAATACTGTCACATATTCTATATTAAATCCACACCAAAGTGACAGTATTTTGAAAAAAAAATACTTCAGTCCAGATTTTGGACAGTTTATAGAATCACGACTTGGTGAGGTTAGAACAAAACCACACAATGAATAAATATCGCAGAATGAAAATGGATTGTCGCCCTTTAATCCAACTCTAACAGATTTTCACCTTCCAGATCCTACTTTTTTGAGAGTCTAAGATTAAGCCGTTAATAGTGCTGTGGTATTGTGTCCTAATTTCTTCCCCATGCTGTGGATTCTTTGTTTGTTTTTAGTTTGTTTGTTTTTTCGCTCATTTGTTTGTTTGCTAGTGCCCCCTCTCTCCCTCTCTCTCTCTCTCTCTCTCTCTCTCTCTCTCTTTCTTCTTTCTTTCTGTTTTTCCTCCCTAAAAGGAAAATTCTATAAGCAAGCAAACAAAATCACGGGTAACGAATTTCAATGAAACATCCATGCTGACGTCACAGACCTCAACATGGACCAGACCTAGTCTGAAGACAAAGTCTCTGTGACCTACTTTCGATGGTATGATATAACAGGAAGGTCACTGGCCACCAGAGACGCAGGCAACAGAACTGCCTTCCGCCCACGACCTCAAAAATCCTATCAAAAGCGAGCTACTGCTCCAGGTGATTTAGACTCAATATTGAGGATGAAGGCACGGTCCCAGTGATCAGCGCCATATGCGCTAATGAAGCCACTGATCATATTACCGGCTCAACACTAAAATGTGTGTGATCTCGCCGCAGAACAATCAGTTCTAGATTATTTCAAAAGTGTGTCATTTCTTTGAGTCTGTGTGAAGTAGAGAGAGTCTGGATAGATCTAGAATCTAGCCCCGAAAATGGAAGTACGGGTCAAATTAGTGAGGAAATTACAATTTTTTGTTTTTCATTCGGGGGCAACTTAGGGGATTTTCAGCTGGATGGGGGAGGAGATTGAAGGTGACGACTACCAGGTAGCCCTTGAGACATCAAGGGCGTAGAGTGTACATGCATGTTTGTGCGTGGGTGTGCGCGCGTTTTTTATTTAATATAAATTGAATTTGAGGAGGTATAGGATCCGGGTGTGTATGGGGGCGTAACTTATGCGAAGGGTAGAGACGCACATCAAGATTCTGCTCAAGGTTTAGAACAAGATAAACATACTTCTAGTCTCTAACATTCTCGATAGCCCCTACCCCCCTCCCCTCCTGGCCACTCCCTTCCGTCCCCATCTCCCAACCCAAAGCGACAGGTCTAGCAGTTCTATCGAATTATCACAAGCGCGTAATAGAAATTTAAAACATCCAGATATATAATATTTGATATCTTTGCAGACAAATGCGCACAAACATTTCCGAATGTGTGAGGTGTTCAAAAATGAACGTCCTACAACATTGACTAAATACTCCTATTGGTAATCAGTTACTATCTACAGATCAGTTCACTGAGTCATATGTAACAGGACCAGTGAATCACTTGAAAATCATACCTGGAAAGGTGGATAACCTGAATGTCTTTTCAAGCAACAAATTCATTACCTGATTGCATGGTTATTAAAAGAGCGGTGCTTTCATTTCAAATTAAAATGGCAACAACTTTCTCGAGTTTTTTTGTGTCTTTTCCCACGTCCACAGGAACAGGATGTCGTTTAGAAGTCGTCACCTGAGTTTACAAGTATTCTATGTCCACCACGCAGAATCCAGGGACTCTCCTAATGTGTATTTGGGTTAGTTCTAAGGGCTGTATAAGAGGAAGTGAAAACACTTTTAGAACAGTCCTTGTACAATATCTAGAGACCTCTTCTCTACCCTAACCTCACTTCTAACCCTGATCCTGCCTGTAATCCTGAGTCCAAGCACATCTTGGGGAGAGTCCCAGAATACTGCTGGACATAGAATACTTGTAAACTGAGGTAAAGAAATGTCGTTGGTTTGGAAGCCGTCTGTCGTCAGACCATAATACTGTTTCCTGCCTGAGACTAATAGTTTAAGAATGATTGATTTCGTTATGACTGATTTAACTATGAATAATTATGGCTGCCTTGTAATTAGGACAGCGGGTCATGTGAAACGAGAAACATGAGATCAAAGGAGTCGCCAGACCGTGTTTACATTGAAAGGTAGAATAGGATTAGGGTTGAATCACCAGTTATAGGCTGCCTGCGCTGATAAAGTTGTCCTTTGAAATATGAAAATAATTAATTTCATTGTGTGCCGCAAAGTTACGGTGAGTGGGCCGGTGAGTCACGAATGAGCGACACTTTGTTATAACATTATATATTATGTGAAGTTATAAACTTAAAAAAAAAAAACAACCAACATTAAGTAATATTGCTGCCTTTAACAACTGGTAAAGAAACAGGAATGATAAACTCTTTGTCTATGTAAGACCGTTCGCACGAAAGGTTAAAAAAACAGTTTCTTAAAAACGTTCGCTTCTTTAATTTCCTGTGAGCATGCAGTAGTTGTACAACTTTTTGTCATTGTGAGACGGAACAAAAGAAGAGATTGAATAAAATGTCATTGATGGCCTTCCCTGTCTTTGATTTAATGTGAGTATACAGGGGAGATAAAACTCCATGTCTAGGTAAGGCCGAGCAACGAAAAGTTACAAAACAATCATTAACTGCCTTCGTTGTTTTTAATTTCCTATGAGCATTCAGTGGTGTGAAAACTCTTTGTCCATGTAAAGCCGAGTGTGTGAAAAATTGGAAAGTTACTGACTGCCTTCGTCATCTTTAATTTCCTGTGAATGTGCAGGAGAAGTGGTGAACTCTTTATCTATGTAAGGCATAGCGTATCAAAAGTGGACAGAAAAAAAAACAACAACCTATTAACTGAATTCGACATATTTAATTCTCCTTGAATATGCAGCGGTGATAAATTCGGTTATGTAAAAAGCCTAAGGGTGCGTCCACACCAAAAGCTTTGAGCTGAGCCGTAGCCGCACCGTAGCCGAGCCGCAGAAATACATCCTCTTTATCTATATCAACTGTTCACACCAAAAGCAGTAGCCACGCCGCACGGCTTGGCTGCGGCTAGCGTCGAGCGGCGATATATATTCGAGCATTTATCTCCGCTCAAAGCTAGCAGTCGAGTTGACCTCGTTTCATAGTTTCAGACGCGGTCTTGTTCCCGCCATTAATGTCAGTTGCTTGCTTACCGCTAGCTGTTGAGCCACTGACTGACTGGTCCTGACTCTTCTTTAACTCTATTCCTCCCTCCCTCCCTCTTTAACTATCCCTCCCTCTCTCTGTTTCTTTAACTCAATCCATCCATCCCTCCCTCCCTCCCTCCCTCTCTTTATCCCTTATCTCTATTTCTACTGATTCAGTTTACAGACACTTGTCTTGCCAAGGCAGTGCGCCCGTTCCTACAAAATAGTCCGTCAGTTTTTGTCTCATCCATATTCCGTACTGCGCAAGACGGCCTCTGTGACCATTTTCTCCATTGGCATCTGTGTTCCTCTCTCGACCGTCGTCCCATTCTTCAATATCTGCATCGGAGACTTTGTTTTCTTCCAGTGTTAATACTGCATTGTGCAGGACGACCGCAGCGAGAACAATACTCTCTGAAGTTTTGATATCTGTGGCTATCACTGTTCTTAGAACTCTCCATTTAGTTGCCAATACACCAAAAGCGCACTCGATGCATCTCCTTGCCCTGGAATGTCGATAATTGTAGATTTGCATCTGTCGCGTGAGATTTCCAGAAAATGGTGTGAGCAGATATTGTTTCAGTGGAAAGGCAGCATCTCCTATCATAAAATAGGGGAGGTCTGCGGATAAATCTGGCAAACCAGCAGCATCCGGAAGACCCATCATATTTTTCTCAATGAACGATTTTGTTTCTGATCGAGAAAACACACCCCCATCACTATCTTTTTCATATGTACCAACTTCGATGATTGCCTACTATCCTCGCCACCACTAACCACTAGCTCGCACACAGCTCAATGTGCACACAGGCGCGGTAGCTTTTGGTGTGAACATACAAGCTTTCCTTGAGCCACAGGCGAGCAAGCTGCTAGCCGCGGACTAGCAGCAGTGGCTTTTGGTGTGAGCACTTGAGCTGCACGGCTTGACAGCTCTCGTAGCTAGCTCCGAGGCTCGGCGCGGTTAGTAGCTTTTGGTGTGGACGCACCCTAAGCATGTGATGCAGTTAGAAATTTGTTACTTCCCTTGCATGTCTTTAATTTCCGGTGAGCATAAAAGAATGGTTAACTCTTTATCTTGGTAACTCCTAGCATGAAAAGTACGAAAATTATCAATTGTTCTCGCTGCCTTGTAGTTTCCAGTGAGTATTCAAGGGTGATAACTTCTATGTATATAAAGACCGAACTTACATTAAAGCTGGACAGTTATTCATATCTTAAACTACTGGTGAGTACACAAGTATTGCACTCTTTGTCTACGAAGGCCGAGAGCATGGAACATTATGAAAATTATCGTCCACTTGCCTGTCTGTAACCTCTTGAGAGTATGTAGAGGTGATTAGCTCTTCGCTACTCTCGACTTGGAGAACTATGCGAAGACATGGCACAAAGTACTTGAATACTTTTCTAACATTTCCCTTTGTACGTCATAACGGGTGGTAGTACCAAAAGAGGCACCAAACAACGTGAAAAGAAGACCACCAGCAGAGAATGGTTCTTTGCTCTTGAACATAACAAAAATAAATCGAATTAGTGAGTTGAATTAACCTGCTAGATAACAGCTTTGAAGGCATATCATACTGACCTCGACCTTTGAAGAATGGTGTAAAGTTTCTGGATGCTTCAAAAATATAGGAGTGAGGTCCACGGATCGACAGAAAGTTGGATCAACCAAAAGTGTACGTATTAACAGAAATATGTACTAAATGTACATGTACCCATAGAGAAGAAAAACCGGACCAAAATTACTGTATTCAAATCCCTGTTTACGTACTCAGCATGTCCGCATTAAGTGTGCTCCATTGTATCTTGAGAAAGTGATATGTTTATAGTTTCATTCGAACAAGTCTTCTGGAGGACATACATAAACTTAAGGGCAGCTCTTGAAAGAGTGCTGCGGACAGTCAAGTGAAATTTTTGTGCCTACGTTCATGGTGAATTGTTAGAGAGATACATAAATAGCACACTCGTCATTTCATATCTATAGGGCTTATGTGAAAAAGCGGAGCCTTCAGGAGAGCTACACAGTTTTACATTTCATTTTTCAATAACTGTGAGAGGAAATAACACCTGGGCATACCTGAGGCTCCCGAGAGCAAGCAGCCACAAAATAGAGATACAAGATGGTGACGGAATTCCCAGTATTCTGAATTTGGAAGGAATACAGCAAAAAGGCTGTTTTATTTACACAGTTCTGAAACCAAAATGAACCGCCCCTGTATCCTTCCAGCTTTATTTCTGTCTTGAAAATCAAATGTGAAAATTGAAACGTCCCTGTTTTGGGAGGTTTTCGTCATGCAATACTTATTCCAAACAGATCACGCTTAGTTTCATCCCGGCCTCACAAGGCTCAACTCCAACACGCATTTCTTCCGCAGAATGAATAGTTTTCCTTTGTTAGATTAATATGATTGGATGATATGACTGTTACATTGGCATTTATTGATTGATTCATCTATTACTTTCCGAAACGAGACTTGATGACACAGTCACAAAAATCTAGTATTTACATATATATTTTGTTCAAACCAAAAGTGAGCTTTTTTGGAATTTACTAAGTAAGAATGGTCAATGACGGCGTTGTGGCTTCATCGGACCAATCGTTTAGTGAAACTTTTCAGCGCGGAGCTTGTCTCTACGACTGAAAATCCACATTGCAGCGTGACAGAAAGACTTAGACCCAAGCCGTGCAAAGAATGGCCAAGCTCTCGGCTTTATGCTAGTGAACGATAGGGTCACAGTTCCATCACCAGTCTGGCCACACGATATCATATCCTGGACCGTGTTTGTCTGGTCCCTGCGGCGTTGTGAAAGGGGCCGTCCTTAGCAAAGGAAGTATCAGTCTTTAGGCAAACCAAGGTGGCTGCGACTTGCACAGAAGAGCAAGAAAATACTTCACTATCTTGCCAGTGATGTTTATTATACTTAGATGTTTGCCTCATTCATGAGCATATATACCACTTTTGATTTTTGCCACATCCTTTTCAGACACAAGGCCTTGATAAGAAGTTCCGCTAACAAATTTGAAACCGTAGATGGTTGCCACCATGTTGTTGAGCTCTCTCTTCCAGTGATGGCAAAAGACTTCATATATCTAACAAACCGCAAGTAGACGTGCACTCTTCCTCACTGTAACTGGCGCGCACCAGAGAGCCAATGAGCAGAGTCTAGACGCCTTATACACATATTGTGGACGGACATTTTAACAGTTTGGGATAATTCGGAAGCATGGTTGTCTGACTTAGCTCTTTCAATGCCAAATACGAGAATTTTAGCTCCTTTAAAAAACCTTGGTTCCCAAATATCTGACTGGCTCTGTGGCTCTTTTTGGACTCCGCCAGTCTTTAGGTCAAAACTGACTACTATTCTATATACTATTCTATATAGTCTTTGACTGTGATATTTCGAGTTATCGGGTTTTTGTCATAATTGACCTCTCCGTGTTTCCATTTAACATCATTTCTTATTATGTTGCCCTAATATATGTTGAAATGTTTATAATAATCCCAAAACCCACATATCCAATACATACATGATTAGTAGAAAATTTCTTGTCTTATTTCAAATTTTAACTCGCAGTAGACCCTTCCAGACATGGTTTGGCTTTTTTTTTTTTGGCGCTTTTTAAACGCAATTTGGCTACGCTGATAAGATAGTCTGGCAACGTTGATCTGGATTCATTTGTGGTTTCAAATTTGGCTAGAGATTACAACTTCCGCTGGCACAAATGAACTTCCTGTTACTGCGATCTGACGAACCGCCCCTTTCTTTCTCAAGATGAGAACACAGAAGACCTAACAACTTAGGCCTGACTATTGAATAGCCGCGGAAGAAACCGTATATGTAGCGGTTATTCGCTTCCATTTCCGCTTAATTAGAACTTTGCCAATGCATGACGAGCAGGTTATCTTTCAAAAACTTCTTCATTACTGCTGCGAGAACTGTGTGTAGACAGACTGATCTAGACTACGAGCATGGTGGAAAATAGAAAAGTTAAAACATCGCGTCATATCAGTTCCAAGGAAATCAGAACAAAGAGCAGGTAGATCAGATTCTCTTTTCCACCTCCTGGGATTCATTTGACTGGTTCTTGCGGCATTGTGAAAGAAAGGGGCCCATCCTTGTTTCTATGGGCGCCGGGCAGTCCTCAGTAAAGCTGGTAATATGAGTGGCTTTTGTGCTTGGTGTGAGCTAGTCACACTGAGGAAGAGTGCTCACGTACTAGAGCTGTGTTAGAAATGTAACAGCTATTGGATCACCAGAAGAGATAGCTCGGCAATAAGGAGACAACCATCTATGGGTTTAAATTTGTTGGTGGAACGTCTTCACAGGCCATGTGTCGGAGGAGAATGTGGCAAGAATCAACGTTCGCACATCAGTACATAATTTCTGTCACTTCCACATCAGTCGCAGCCATCTTGGCTTGCCTAAAGACTGATACTTCCTTTTTTTTCGGCAAACTGCAGGGACCAGACAAACGCAGCCCTGTTTTTCTGCTCACTCTGTGCTTTGATTTTGCTCAGATCTTTAACCTGTGCGCAGGAACCATTCATTATAAATTATAAAGTAGAAAAGAGATTCTGGTACTTCGAATATGACACGGGAGCTCATATCCGGGACGGACCGGTACATCTAAGAGCTGTTTGTAACAAAAGGTAAGGACGGACATATACGTCATACGTAGCGTATGGGTTAAAGGCAACTCTAGGCATGATCAGGTGACAAATCTATTATAGTAAGTGGGCTCATGTTTACAAAACGAAGGTTGCTCCCCCTCCCCCCTCCACCTCCCTTTCTCTCCCCTCCCTCTCCCCCATATCACCATGTATTCTTTCAATCTGTAAATGCCATGTCCATGTTTGATCGACATTGATTGGTCGAAAGAAATAAGAGAGAGGATCGTATGAAAGAAGAAGTGAGAATAATGACGCACCAAAGACACCGTGACTTGCATGACAGACAATGACGGGTGACAAAGTGAACTGACTGGTGCATTACTTGAACATAAGTACTAGCTTATGTTCGCCTGCTTTTCACTTTTTTTTTCTGTATGTGTCTCTCTGTATTTTTATTTTGTTTGTTTGTTTGTTTTCTTTCTTTCTTTCTTTCTTTCTCTCTCTCTCTCTCTCTCTCTCTCTCTGTCTCTCTCTCTCTTACCTTATTTCCTTCCTTCACCTCTCACTTTCATTGATTTCCTTTATAAATGGTTTATGTATTGAATTTATGTTATTGGCCTGGAGCCTCATAAAGACTTTAAATCTTGACTCTTGAATCCTGCCCGCGTATGTGACAAAAAAAAGCGAAACTCCATGTCATAAGGAAAATATATTTCTGGGTAAGCCTTCAAAATACACCTTAAGACCCATTTTCTATCACGTCTGGAAATCAAGTCATTGTAAGAGATGGAAAATCAATTGAATGTTACATGAAAAAGACAAAAACATTATATCGCCGATTCAACACTTTACAGGCTTTCAAAATAATAGAATATTTTCTGGTGAGTGAGTGTGTGTGTGGGTGTGGGTGTGTGTGTGTGTGTGTGTGTATGAGAGAGAGAGAGAGAGAGAGAGAGAGAGAGAGAGAGAGAGAGAGAGAGAGANATTGATCGTTCTTCCAGCATTATTATCTCCACTGACCAGGGAGCAAGGTCCTTTCTATGGGGAAAATCTACTTCTTCACCTTGCGTGTGAACCAGGCTATGTCATTTGAGCCATTGGAAAAGAGATAAATTACACAGACAAGACCAGTGGTGTTTAAACTTTTGAGAATGGGGGCAAGTCTTGCATAGACTAACTGTATATCAGTGAGAGCAGGATCTAAAATAAATGTATACCATTAAAATATAGTGTAAATACTCTATAGTATATAGGTAGAAACTTTCAGGTCATTTTTACGTTTGTGTAATATATTTGGGTCCTCGGGTCAAAAGCTGAGCACCGCTGCATTAAAGTATCTTGAGACGTGTCCACGCTGGATGCCGAGAGGATCAAGAATTAGCTTCAGTGTTGCCAGTCGCAGACTGGCTTTGCGCGAGGGAAAATCGCTTTTTTTGCAAGATGTTGGGCAAATTCGAGAAATATAGGCTGAAATGGGTAAAATGTCTATTTTTTTCTTATCATTAACGGTAAAATTATTGGATTGTTTTGACTAAATTTGCTTCCACATTGTGCGGAGAGAAATGTCGAAAAAAAACCCATCAAAAACGCTCTCGTTTTGGGGGAAATGCATGTTTCCAGAGTAGCAACACCAATTAGCGTAGTCCTTAAAGACGAAAAACGCCAGCCCATATTACGTCTTCTTTTCGTCTTTTCTGTTTACATTCTTTCTCTTCTCCCTCTTATTCGACCTCTCTTCTTCTCTTATCTATCTGTCCATCTTTCCCCTGCTCCTCCTTGCTAGTACTTCTCACTCTCCATCTCTTCTTCTTCTGATGATGATGATGATGATCCCCTTTTCTCTTGATGAACATGTATGGTTACCATTATGTCTTGCTATCTATGTATGGCATCTTAAGATAAGATAAGATAAGAAAAGATAAGGAACTTGGCTTGGTTGCAGTATACTTGTACACAGTAGGTGGGTTTTATTACATATGTACATAAAGGTGAAAGAGGAACAGAATTTTGCACCACAATCAGATGGTATTAATGGTAGTTTACGTATTGTGTGTTCACTCTTTCACAAAACCTAGCCTCTTGAGATATTTTGCAAAATTTGAGAGTCTTACAGTAAACGGTGTAATTTGATATAAAAGACAAACCTAGCCAGTTGAATCCATGTATTGCCCTTTATTTATTACAAGACTTACTCCCCATTTCACAAATGGGAGCAAGATGGCTCAGATCTAGCGTCTACACGCACCATTATCAAAGAGCGAGAGGCAGACAACACGCTAGAAGCGACAGGATACCTCACACAATAAAACGCATCGTGGCCGAAAACCTTAGACACCATGAAAAAGTAGGACCACGAGGAACAATCGGTATTATGCCATAGGAAACAAAAGAATTAGTATATTACAGATTTTACTCGACAAACACAGGCAGGAACGTCCTTACTTCATCCTGAAAATCTGGGTCTTTCACACCGCCCACAAAAACGTAGGAATTT
Organism: Ellobium chinense; assembly: GCA_033807755.1. Taxonomy (NCBI): domain Eukaryota; kingdom Metazoa; phylum Mollusca; class Gastropoda; order Ellobiida; family Ellobiidae; genus Ellobium; species Ellobium chinense. The sequence continues at coordinate 1,946,104 of JAWQUT010000074.1, forward strand.
TGAAAGGCAGACTCCCATCTTTATACTGTATATTATCATATGGATATTAGGTGTGAAACGGCGTTAAAGAACATGACGAGGGCTTTATTTTTGCATTTCAGCTACTGTGATCGTATAACTGATGTTATGAGTGAGAAACTGACTAGGAAAACGACTATGATATTATATAATAATATGCGCTCTATTTTGGTTTGAATTAGTTGCCAAGTTGTGGGTTTAAAATAGAAATTATCAATATTGCTGACAGTGGATAAATAACGTTTATTCTTGTCATACAACAATCTCTCTCATAAGAAGATAATTCTAGTGACGATCGCTGAATAGTGGACTTCTTGAAATGACGTGACATTGAGTTTTACGGCACGTCAGCACAATTACAGCTATATTGCAACGTGGAGAGAGATGTTTGTGATGAACAAGCAGTTTTCATCTTCATGGTGGAAGCTGAATGCAAACCTCCTCACCTCCAACTCATTTCTCACCAGAGAGATTATCGGAAAATGTTAAAGGTTACAGGGATGGTTAGATGGAGGATGGCAACAGATTATGGGGATCCTAAAATGGGTGTGGCAAAATAAGCCAATGCTTCAGTTTAATGAGAAAGTTTACCGTGTCAAATCTTATCTACTTCCTGCCAGTTGTGTAGCCCAGCTGACACATTTTGGCCCAGTTTTTCTTGAATTTGCTCTCAAGCTCAAGACTGCAATAGAAAAAAAAATGACATACTATCTCCCGTGGTATAAAATGAAGGTAATTTGGTCTTTTCCGACGGTTTAGGGATCAACGGATAACAGAACACCATCGCCTGCATAACAAGCTACTTTCTGAACCGATCGCAAAAAATGAGTTGATCTTTGTGCCAATAATGTGCGCCGTTCTTACATGGGCTAGTTAATAGAATTGAAACATTTCCGTGTATGTAGCTCTTTAAGAATACTTAAAGGCTTCTATGACTCAATTACTCGAGGTTTGATAGTCTTTTTATAGACATGCCTGTGTTACGCAATATTTCACCAACTGACACATAGGCCTACTAAACGTTACCTTGGTTTACAAGTGTTTAGTGACCATTTAGTATAGTCTTGGAACACTTCCCAGTTGCGCTTGGTTAGATTTTAGGGCACGGTCAGGGTTAAGAGCGAGGTTCGGGAAAATGACAGGGTCCCTTTATATTAAGCAAAGATTTCCGACATCGTGCTCTCTAATCCCTAACCGAACCACAAAATTTAACCCAAATATACTCTGAGAGAGTTTCAGGATTTTACCAACTGGTTATATGGCATTTATTGTAAACTGAGCAGATATAAAAGGTCAGGTCCCCTTATTCACTACATTAAAATCAAATAAACTCATGCAGATTTGTACAGAGCCGCCAGAGTTTACCTCTCGACCAGTCTGGCTCAAATTTCCTGTGGAGTCACAAATTCACTGCATATAACCCTTTTTTTGTTTTATCCGCAGCGGTGTATCCCAATGACCTGTTCCATTCTTTAATTGTTGCAGTCCGCTGACACCTACTGACCGGATGTATGACAATGCCACGTGTAGGTTTTTGATCAGGGTTGTCAAATTAGCTTTATGGGGCCAATTCATTCATAGACTCTATTTGCTTTTTTATTTTTTCAGGGCGTGTGGCATAAAGAAAAATTATTTAGCATTTTCTATTTTTCATGCTACACTTGTTAGATGTTATTTATAGATCTCATCACAATAATGAAATTAAGAAAGGCAATATGAATGCGTGTAGATATTATAGTTGAAGACAATCACTACTAAGAAGTGCTTGAAGTTATTGTCAAGGTTACATTAGTCTTTGTTAGTTAATGACGCAGGTGCGACAGGGCCACGACAATGAAGTGTCTCTTTAGGTAATAATCGCAACTTTTGCGGTCCTCGACTAGTGCGCAGCCGTTTTTGATATTTTCAAATACAAATATATATATATATATTTTTTTTTTTTGATTCCCGCTCCTTTCCAATGTGCACTTCGGCTTTGGAAAGTGCTTAAATTAGTCTTTCATACTGTGGGACAAAGTTACTGTCCTAGGTTGTTTTTTTTTTACAGTTACTTCCTTCTTCCACCAACTGACAATCAAATTTTATACAAATATTAGACTGAAGGTGTTTAGCCTATGCCCCTTTTTACACCGACAAGAGCAAGTGAATTGGTCTTGGTACACGACCTACTTTTCCTTTACCCACGCCTTGGAGAAGTACATGATTTAATGACACTGTACAGAAGCAATAGAAATCGCTATTTACTAACGGCGAAATGACAGTAACACTTTAAACCCTTCAACCATCCATTTATTTGCGACTCATGCCATTTAGTGTGAACAGACTCAGTGTCCTTCGGTCATTACGAACTTTGTTGCTTGACGGTACTAAGTGACTGCATGGTCACCACGTTAGACTAAAGAGAGAGAAAATGTTTAGTCAATTTTCGCCGTGGTCATTTTATTATCAACGGTCAACCGACTGTTAAAGGATACTTGGTTGTTAGCACTTAAAGAATGCCGGTGACAGACACCTATAAAATGACCTGCAACAGCTGAATGCATAGCTAAATGATCTGACCTGTCAAAGCATTCATATACCGGTATATGAAGTAGAGTGAGTGGGCAATATTTGGACGACAGGCTCACAAATCGCTTTATAGGTGAATCTGGTATATCGACATTTATGTATGACGACCACTTATCCAGATTACCAGGAGTCAAGGATAACTGTTCAGTCCATTCCAAGACCAGCCTTATCGTCCATTCCAAGACCAGCCTTATCGTCCATTCCAAGACCAGCCTTATCGCATGTCTCAGACATTAAGAGACACAAACAAACAGATCTACACGATGTAAGACGACTGTAGATCAATGACTATTGTAGAAGTGTTTCTGTTTGCGAGGACATAATTTTCGCGACTCCTACATGATGGTTTTCTCATAATGCCTAAGAGCACAGAAGTCGACAGAAATCCGGAGTGACGTCAGAGGACGGCTGAACTGGCAACTCTGTTTCGTAATGATAGAAAAAAAAAGAGATAATAATATGGTCGACAATTTCTACACTAGACCTACATGTCGACATACTGACTGGTAGAAACATGAAATATCAGCCTTTAAAGCATTTTGCTTTTCCCTTGGTAGTTTGCCATTCTAAAAAAAGATTTTTGATGAGAACTTTTCTTCGCTGGAAGTAATTTTCCTCTAGTCACTTTCATTAAGGCGGAATTAAAAAAAAATTATATCCTCGTTCCCCCCACCCACCCCGCCCCCGTCCCCAGGAAAAAAAAGAACTGCTATATTTGGCACGGCTTCTGTTGCATCATTTCCTTATGGCCCCACCCATATTCTCCTCTGGAACCAATCAACAGTACTAACTTCGCCAAGTGACATTAATTCAGACCCAGTGGAAAGCCTTAGAAAAAAAAAACCATTCCATATGTATGGATTGAATCTGTTTAAGGCGACCGCTATTGAAGGTAAAAATGGATGGTCCCTATAGATACACTCTCAGTATGACTGGTATGTAGCGTATCAAAAGCATTGAGAAGAGATTATAAGGAGCATAGGTTCTGTCTCTGCGACCGTCTGTAGGGTGCAAGTTGCTAGATCGAGGTCACAGGCGTTAGGAATTACTCCCTTAGATCGCCCGCCGACTTGCTGGATCGAGAGTCTCCCACTTGACAACATGACGGCAAAGTAGGGACACATTTCTTGGAGCTCGAGAGTATGACAAGTGCGCAGGCCTAATCCAAAGCAGATATCTTTTTGTTGCTTTACTCATAAGAGATTTGACCTCATATCGCCCACGTGTTACTGTTGTCTGATACACTCATTCAGCGAGTGCACTGAGCCAGTCTGCTATCTTGGAGGTATTCTACTACAGCCCTTTGATTGAAACACACTAAGGTTTGCAGTCAGTGAGATTGTGGGAATAGACTATAATATTATCTGTTCTTCTGTGGCATCTTTTGTGTTTCGTTTTTCCCTTTCCATCCTTTGGGCTCTTTTTTTTTTCCATCACTGCCGCAGCTGCTCTCAATTCAAAGAATTCTGCACAGCCAGCATCTTCACATTTTTCTCGGTCACCGCCTGTAAATACCTTTCGTCTGTCATCAATAAATTCGTCGGTATGATGTCACAGTCTTGTGGCCCTTATCTCCATTAGAGAGAGGATTGCAGAAACATTGCATGAATTGGAAAAAACGGTCCATTTTTCTCCTCCTTATAGGTGAGCTATCCCGTGCTGTACGGGAAATGGGATTATTGGGGGAGGGGGGGCTGGTAGGGGGTGGAGAGGGATGATAAAGCACAATATACAGAAAAAAACAAACATATCTTTGCGATTTATTTATCGGTTTTAAATAACCAACAATAAGAACAACACTCAAGAACAACTTGAAATATCTGACAGATTTGGGATGGTTCATTCAGGGCCCTGGAAAAAACGTGAAATCATGGCTTGCTCTGGTTTCAAGTTCTTTGTGAGTCGGGGGAAAAGGGNGGGGGGGGGGGGGTAAGGCTGCCGGAAGAATGGAGAGAGGATATTACATCAATAATGTGTAATCAAAAGCTGATGGAGGGAGTGTGTGGTCGTAGCGTGGTTTGAGACGGGTGGAGTGGGGTGGTAATCAGGGATAAGGAGTAGAAAGTGGAGGAATTGTGTCGTCACTATGAGGGTGTTGTGTCGTCATTGTAATCTGGTAGTCAAGCCCTTGGGAGTTCAGTGATTGTGTATGTGAACGTAACGTGTGACGGACAGTTACGTGAACTAATGATGCCTTCGTGACATATGTTATCTGAAGGTCACAGTCAAGTTTGTTTACGATACAAATCGAGCACAGAGAGAGAGAGAGAGAGAGAGAGAGAGAAAGAGAGAGCGAGAGAGAGAAAGAGAGAGAGATAGAGAGAGAGATAGAGAGAGAGAGCGAGCGAGAGAGAGAGAAAGAGAGAGTGAGAGAGAGAGAGAGAGAGAGAGAGAGAGAGAGAGAGAGAGAGGTAGCAGGATACGATTTCAAAATCAAAATGATATCATAAAGACTAAGAAAGTGAAGTTACCGACAAATTTTGATAACATTTACCCTGACTAAGACGGCCACCTGGTTAACATGGTCGATTATTCCATTGTTCCATTCCCAGTCACTGTTCTTAAATTTTATTCAAGAGTTTGAATTCACCTTTCCGAATCAGCCCGTGTTTGTCATGGCCTGAGAGTGAGGCGAGAAATCGCGAATGACTGAGTACCATAGGTTATAGTTTTGGGGAAATTTTACCAAGCGTTGTGACTAGAAAATAGAAATCAGGTTCAATTCAAAGTCTTTATAAGGCTTTAGGCCAGTACACAAATTCAATGTATGGTCTCCATCAAATCAAAGACAGTGGAGACAAGGGAAAGAAGTGAGGAAAAGGAGAGAGAGAAAGAAAGAAATGAAAGACTAAAGCAGAAAGAAAGAAAGAAATGAGGACATAAATAAAAAAAGAAGAAACAAAAATATGTGCTAGAATTGATGGTTGATATTTGTATCAGTCACGTTCCTTCCTCGCCACTTTCTCATGGTCTCTTTTGCAAGTCACTGTGTCCTTCTGGCGTCTTCTCACATATAATCCCCAACGTTACTTTCTTCCACAATAACATATTCCTACAACATTTACATACATAGGTATATAAGTCTTCTTATACCCACACTCTATCCATCGATCGATCGATCGATCCATCCATCCATTCATCTATCCATCTATACACACTTTGTGCAAGGTACATAAAAAGTGGGTGTTGGCTGACCCAGATAAGCCCCGTGAAAAACGTGTTTTTAGCTTTTCGAAAGGGTCACCTAGGCAATCCACTGGTAAGGTCGTCTGACATCCTTGATGGGACTGGGAGGGGGGGAGGGTGCCGTGTTGCCAGGTTTTGAAGACGAGAGACCAAGGTCATGAAAGAGTGGAAGTGAAAGATGAAGATGAATGTTGGGCAAGGCATTTCGAAATTTGACAGATTCTTAGTTAATAATACCTTCTATAAAATGCCTACAGTAAGTGTATGTATAGTATCTTAGTTACTTCAAAAAAGCTGGAGACTTTACATGCTCTCATTACCTCTCAATACTCACCGGAAGTTTATGAGAGGCAAGGGAATTAACCACTATCCGATTGTTCAATGCTCGCGGCCTGTACAGGGTAAATGGTTACCCTCCCCCTGAATAGTAGGCTGACTTGGTCAATCCAAGAATCCCATTACCCATTGCACCTCTCACTAGGAAGACCCACTTGGCATGTAAATAGACTACTCTACCATATCGTTGTACTCAATCAGCGGACGCAAGTTGTCCATGTATATTCAAGACCTCAAGACGGATGTAACTGGCATTTTTCTAGAATGGCATCGGATATAAGCCATGGTCATACAGGAGACCTGATGTCATAAGGAAATGGTGCTGCGCCATGTCGCCGGCTCCACTGAATAGTGCTACTTTTTACCCAAGCACTTACTGACATCAAGTGAGAGGAATTATATGCCGTCAGTGTAGCAATACACTGGGTACTTAATCCAACACGTATCTCTGATATTTTTTCTTCTTGGAAGTCAAAGATAAGGAAGGTTGATTAGGATGTTAACTATAAGATATCGTTTCGACCTGTTTAGCCCATATTATTACATAGTATTATACTGACGCTTTGAAAGTAGGGCAGTGGGCGGAACCGTGGATAAAGAATGGTCATTTTTATTATCAGTTTAAGTTACGGTGTGAGAATTATATTTATCTCTAACTGTGTCCAGCAATCGAAGATTAGATGGTACTCTGAATGGTTAGTGTTGCTATTCTGGGAAGGAGAAAATGTTTAGGGGTGTGGGTGGGACGGAGGGTGAATCTACTGACTATTTTTGTATACAAGGGCCGTAATCACTACTCTCACAGATTTAGCAGCTTTGATTTGCAAAGGAGGGCCAAGAAGAAAAAAAAATGACGTTCGTCGCTCCTCTCAACCCCTCACCCTGCCCCCACCCTCTTTTTTCAAAACGTTCCCTGAACTTCATTGATTAGAACCTTTTTCAAGTTGATTCCAAAAAATACTTGCTAAGTTACATTAGAAACTCTCGCAGGCGTCCCTGGCCGAAGTAGGTGTAGATCTAAGAGACCTGTTCCCCCGCCCTCCTCCCCCCACCCCAAAAGCCTCTCACTAATGAGCCGCCATAATTGTGTACACATAAATGTAATTAGTTTTAGCGTGCACTTATTTAGAATCATTCTTTTTTTTAAATGAACCTGCTGTTCACCTCAATACAGCAATCAATTGATCTGCTGCTTTTCTGATTCGCCTAGGACGAACTGTAACATTCAATCTCCCCCCCTCCCCCCCCCCCCCCCCCCCCCCGTTTCCTTTCTNTAAAAATTTTCAAATGTTCCTTAACGCATGAGAAATAGAACACCGACTAGACCCCTGGCATCTTGATCAAAGAAAAGTGAGAGGCAATCGGCGATAGACCGGTTGGTCTCCATCCCTGACGGGTAGGTATCTGACGGTCCTGCTAGTGGAAGTGCATATCTGGTAAACAACTTGAGATGAGACTGGCCCAGGTAATGCTACGTATAAGAAAATAACCCTCGGCCCGTAACAAAGTGGACACAGCGAGATGACCTTGCTGATGCGCGACTCTACTTTCGGAAAGTGTGTGTGTGTCCAACCATAAATTTTCGGAAACACTGGCCCGCGGAGAATCTCCATCGTCTTCCCACGGATGACAAGGAAAATTCCGTGTCCACGTTGCCCATACGTCATCAGGAATTCTCTATGGCCTTCATCCATGTGTAAATGCACTTACCCGAATCTACAGTAGGGTGTTTGAGAAAGACGCAAAGAAACAATTCAACGAACGGATAAAATACAGTCGTATCTTGTGTGGCTGCCATTTGCATATCTCGATCATCTGCCGTGGTGCTCGGGTTTCAAGGACAACCGTTCATATTTTCCATATTTTTTACATCCATATAATGACCATCTGTCTGACTGGAGCACGTCCATCTTTTGTCATGTCCCAAATAGTATAAAATATTTCTAAGGTAAGATACTGTGTAAGGCGACAGCAGTTCGCTAATCTGAAATGTAATTGGCTCTCCTCATTGGTCTTAAGATCAGCCATACGGTGAAGAAGGTTTTCTTTGTTATGTGAATATACACCTTGTCTTTAGAAGTATTCTTTGGCAGCCAGAACTTTGCGACCAAGGCATATTAATTTGAAAACCAGAGAGAAAAGATCTTTATTATTATCTTGACCAAAAAAAAAAAACTGTCTTAACGACCACCTCTCTTAGGAATGAATGATGGTCGCCATCTACAGAGTACATTGTACTGTGGCTGGGCAAAAAATTGTGAGCAAATAAATTGGGACTATCAAGGAACTTTCATGACATAGGAAATGCAGCATTCCAATATTACGAATGTTGTGAGAACGTTGCAGTCAAGAAGACTGCAACAAAAGGGAGTAGGTTGTCTCCGTGATTTTTTTTTTTAATAAGCTATATAAAAAAGCACTGCGGAATAGATCATTTCCAAAATTAGCAGACCTTGAAACATGCCTATATCCTGACCTGGATTTGAAGACAGCCTCCTTATCTTGCAAATCGATTATGCAACCTTTTACATCAAGGGCACTGCTTCCTTCAACGCGAGTTTATTTATGCCGGTTCTCTGTCATTTTCTTTCTAGAATTCCCATAAAACGTAAATCTCCATTCAAACATGTAACACAGAACAAACTGCCCTCACCTAGTTCATGATCTTGTTATCGTGAAGGCTTTTGGCGTTGACACAGAATTTTCAGAAACTTTTTGACTGATAAACTTTACCACCTGGAACTTCATTTACCCCAAACTTTCACGTATCCTTGTAAAGCTCTTGTCTAGGGTCCATTATTTATTGCACGAAACTTCACATACTGTTCAACTCAAATAAAGCTCAGTTCCGTTTTAAGCGAAATAGTAGAGTGATTGCATCATCAAATCTCAAAGCTCAAATCATCCGGAAGGGAAAGATGCATCAGCCAATAAAAGCCAATGTATAAGACAATATCAGCCTATCGTATTCCTGTGATAATGAAAAAGTAGAAGCCGGAAACTAATGATTGTATACGTGTATGCGTAATAAATAAGAGGGATCCATTCACGAATTCGAACCACACACAAACTCGGTTTGATGTGAAGTTTTTTTAGAAGTGGTTTTCTAAAATTCGACATGGCGGGGTTCTGGTAAGTATGCATACGAAATGTTTAGGAACAGTTTTCTTTGTACCTTAAAACCTCCGTAAGTTCCTAGGATTCTCAGTGGAAAAGGCCCCGCTGGTCATGGTTGGTGACTCCGAACACAGAGTAATAGCTGTTTACATCTGCTTGGTTACTAAGCGGGTTGCAGTGGGAAGAGACGCACTGTTCGCACTCACCAAACCAAAATATTCCAAATTTGCTGAGGCCGCACTCTTTCCTTGGGGAATAACGATGGTGACTTTTTGACACTTTTGGTAAGTTCGCTAGTTTGTCTAAACTCTATATATAGTACAGCCGGTCTTAGTTCTTACCCAATCGCATTACAAGGTTTAAGATCCAGACATTTGTAAAATTCCTAAATATAGGCGTCCATGCTGTGGGAGTTTTAACTTAGTCGTAGGTATATATTATTACTGGCACACATTGTTGGTGTTTATGCTAAATGTGTTTACATATTTGACACGAACGCCTACTTGATAAACAACACACAGTGCCATGGAGATTAGAAGCCGGTAAGTAGATTTTGTAGCCTGAATCATCATCATCATCATCATCATGTAATAGAGGTAAGCGGACATGTACATGTAACAGTAGTAATACCCAAATATTTCATTACGAACTTATTACAAAGCCACCTAAACCCATGTAATCAGACATACCACAGCTCTCGTCGATGCCGACTTGTGTGGCGGCCTCCCCCCCCCNTTTTAAATGTTTAATTGAAGGGCAGCTTTATATTTTAAAAAAGAATTCTTTTGTTTACGTTCGTGTAACAGCTAGTCACTGTTTTGAATTTGCTGAAATAGAAGTTGTTTCTCTTAATAATCCCGGTGTCGATATTCACGCCATGCTGCGTTAAAGCCATCACCGTAGGCCTATGGTCATCTCATTCGACGAATCGGGGTTGTTGCTAGCTAAAAACATACACAACAGAAAAACAAACTTTCTTTTGCTTTAAATAAAATGAGGGACCGCCAAGAGCTACTCGCCGTCAAGAGGCTTTGATAGGAGGTTATGATTGTCAAATTTGAAGAGCGTTACTCAACTATTCAGCCCGGTGCTCTTATAATGGCTTTTCTTCCTTTTCAAAGAGATGTAGTCATATTTTTTTCAAACTCTATAACTTTGCTACATTTCAAGCTGCAGTTGGATACCTGAGCGCGAGACCGACCTAACCCACAAAATGCAAAAAAATGAGATTTTTTGCATGTAGGCTACGGGGGACATTGTCCATCGATATTTTTCACAATGGGGACTCTAGGACCAATACTTTTCAAGATATTAAGGAATGAACTAACCCACATGGCCAAAATTGAGGTTTTTCTCCGTGGCAAAGTGATCTATCGGAGTGGGATAGTCCTTTTTTCCACAAAACAACGATGGTTAGCTCTCTCTTCCACAAAGTGTGTGGCTTAGCTCCCTTTGCCTTGCCCACAGTGAAAGTAGTTCTGGTGATCCAAGCCCTCCCTGACACGTTAGTTTGGTATGTTGAATACTGAAAGCCACTGATGATAGTGTGTACACAATGAGTTCATTATAATGCCATGAGTCCTACCGCCATATTGCTAAGAATCACCAGTTTTGCCACAGAATCAGTGGTTGAGAAAAGATCCGGTTGAGAAAGATAATAATAAGGTATTGTACAGCAAAGTGTATAAAATTAATGTTTGCTCCTCTAGTCAAAGTAATATTATGTTTAGTCTAGATGTTATGTTTTTCAAGCACTAGCATTATGAATGTGGAGTTGAAATATGTCATTTTGCTGATGACTGCCGGCATGTGTCTTCGGTTTCA
>JAWQUT010000074.1:1957241-1970188 GCA_033807755.1 Ellobium chinense
TTTTTTTCCGGACTTCAACGGACCAACAAATCAGTGATGGGGAGGATAAAACCCAGCATGAACCCCTCCTCTAGGGCCCTTGTACGTAGAGGACAGAAGCTGCTTTTATTGTCGTTGTTGTTGTTTTTTGTTGCTCTCTGCTATGAAGCTCTGCACTAATTACTCCCAATCATAGCTCTTTTGTCCCCAATGATATTTTAAAATAACTGTTGATACTAACCACCACTGTTTAATTATTTGACATAATTGTGTAGCTTACTTCCGTCCCCTCTAAAAGGCTCATCAGCATGTCGGTGTCTATTCCCAATGACTCCAGAATGTTTGTGCCTTTAATGACATCAACTCCTTGGGAGGAAGGAAATGTGTTTTTGAGTCCAACATGCCTTGAAACTTCGGTGGACAACGATAGCAAGGAGACTGAAAGTTTAACCTTAACATAACTTCTAAATCAACCCCCAGATATGTTAGTCCGTCAATGCACTTTTGACAACTTTCCAACACCATCATTTTTTGCATTATTCAGAATCATTCCATCGTGTCACATTAGATCAGAATTCTTCTTTTGAAAATCAGTCATTTAATCTTACTGGCAGAAACAGTCTGCCCGACAGTCTGTGGGAGGAACATCACCAAAGAGAAGAAGAAGGATCTTGATGACTTGCTGCCATACATTCCACCGAAATTTCATCATTTCTACCAGTCTTTAAAATCTGATGACAAATCGAAACGCTCTGCTGAAGATATTGATGGTTTTGTGGAGGCCATTGACTTCCAGTGGAAACTGATGAGCAACAACGGTGAAGATCTTAGCTCTGTTGCGATGTCAATAAGCTGCCTTTGACTGGTAGTTTGTTTGACATTTGATGTCATGACGGCAGTGGGGAGGGGTAGAAAATCAAGGAAGTGATTTCCTTTTTTCTTACAGAATACCCTTTTGTTTTGAAAACACGTTTCCGTTCCAGCACAACAGAAACTGTGGTCTTGATTGTTTACATAATCGATTGGCATTGAGGGTCATTAATTTCAATTTTTGTGCTTGGAGAGAATGGCGAGGGGAGGAATGAAAGAGGTCTCGTTTTCTCTGGATTTTAAAATAGTATTTTAAATTCATTATGCTTTGTGTGTTCCAGCACTACGAGAACTGTAGTCTGGTTACCATCGATGTTGTCTTTTCTTCATGAGAAACAATTGGTAGAGTGATCACCGGTAATAATGTGTTTTCTTTCTGTCTTTCGTATAATCATAGTCATAGTGATACAAGTATAATAAGCTGGCATCGTCCTCTTATTGGTCCCTGGTTTTAAAAGGGGCTTGAGTGACGCCAATCTGTGATGTGTGTAATGTTTGTTCAATAGCAGGTACTTATCAATGACCATGATTTTGTTTTCGCAGGTTTAGTAATTATGATAAGTGCTTAGAAAGACTGTTTTGCGTACCAGTACCAATGACTAATTATTATGTAAGGACTTTTAATTTCACAGTAATTGGTCCTGCAGCTTGGTTCAGTTTAAGGACACGAATGGAACTTAAGTTTGTAAACATGACAATCCACGACAGCAGAACTGCCTCTAATAAATTATAATTTGTTTTAATAATTAAAAAAATGTTAGGTTTTGATTTTTTTTAAACCCCCTCTCTGTGGCTTAGTTCTCGTTGTCTCAAAGTATCTTAAGAAAAAAATCAAGCACCAATCCACATTGTGTGGCTTAGCCCTCTTTGCCTCCAAAAAATCATACAAAAATGTGAAAGCTATTCCACAGTTTGTGGTTTGGATCTCATTGCCCAGAAACTTCAGAGGAAAACTAACCCACAATTTATGAATATCAAATAACTTTTGATGCTGATGCTGAATGCCATGCTCCTGACAAGTCAGAAATTTCTTTCTGAGTTCTCTGGCGTTTGTCCGGAATCGATACCTTAATTTTGAGATTTTTTATGAATTTTGGAAAGTTCCGAACTGCTTAAAACTTTAAAAGCGATTTTCTCGAAATTGAAACTGAGTGGGTTAGGCCGGTCTCGCGCTCAGGTATCCAGTTAAAGATCAAATATTAAATGAATTCCTAGTGTTAATGTACATCATGACATCTATCTTACTACGACACAAGCAACTAAAGATAATTATTGTAGTCAGCTTCACGTCTTCGCAACTCCTCGGTAACATGAAAAATATTGCGTTTGTGATTAAAAAGAGTTTCAATTATCGGGTGGCTTGATATAAAAATATAGTAATTTTTTTCGCGAAAGATGTTGGGACCAAATGTAAATTATGCTTGTGGTTGAGCAGAGTGAGTTATGTAATAGATATGATAACTCTTCGAATTTATAGCTTTAACTCCAGAGAGCTCCCCAACATACATAAGCCTGGGCTGTGTGTTAACAAAAATCTCTTTGATCTGAAGATTTCTTTTTCTCAGTCTCTCTCACTTACATACCAGGAAGTCGTTTGCCGTAGTTCATAGAAAAGAGTTTTGTTTTTTTTTTTACTTTTTTTTTCACATCTTGCTTCTGATCATTTTTGATGAAATCTGGGCACCATTATCCTAATCAAAAACATTCATGTTTTACTTCTGCCAGACTCTTGTCATTCCAAAACCGTATACGTTCAAGTGCGACTGAGATTCGTTTCATAGAATGCTTCATTTCGAATGTCACCTTTTTGGTAGAAAACTAGCTTACCCCGTTAACCTTGCATCGAAAAGTGTCTGGTGATAGCACATTGCAAAAATAAAGTGGGCAAATGAAAGTTACGCACCACAAGATTCTGCATATTCTTTCCAGCATAATAATATAGTTTCAGTCACCTGAAATGCTTTCCCGTGACACACCTAGATGACAACAGAACTGGCGTTATTTTTGTGTTAAATTTTGTGTGTATAGACGCAGTGTTCTCTGAACACCGCCCACAACTGCTGGACCACAACAATCTATGTCAAATATTCAAGAACGTTCCTAAAGATCTCCAGTTCAGAAGTCAGTTTCCACGGACCAGTAGGAGACGCCCTAGATTCGAAGATTTTTGTGAATACGAATGAATGAAGAAGAGAAAATTTTCTGCATAGATCAACACGCATGTCCGGGAACTTTGCTTTGTAGGTTATTGTCCGCTGATAGCACACATTTAAATCAGAGAGGCCAAATGAATATTGTGCACCATGAAGCTTCTGCACCTTCTTTCCATCATCTAGGTTTACGCACTGGATATATTATTCTTTCTCTTGGCATACCAACAAAACAGAAAAAAATATTTATTATCTTACAGAGAAATTGTTTTACAGTAACATGCAAAGTGATATTTCACATTCATAACAAAATTCTTCATCCCAAAAATTGTACAAGGAAAATTATGCATTAATTATAATTAATAATATATTATGTACTCTTAACACTCGCACATCATATAGAAAGTAGATAGCATACATACAAACACACACTATTTTAAATGAAATACAAAAGGAAGGGGAGATAGTAGTCTACACTACATATGCCAAAACGATGAGTAATGTTTTGCAGTACTGGCAGAAGAAAAAAAACCTCAATGCATTACAATATTTTACACTCAGCTCCAGTTCCGATAACCTGGCAATGTGATATCTCAACCATGCAAGCTGTCTTTTATCTCTCTTTTCTATATAAACACTACACCCATTTATTTCGATTAATCTTTGAGATCCATCGATCTCTTTCTCTCACTCTCTCATTCTTTCTCTCCCCCACCTCATCATGTCATTATTATTACGACTGCTGACATCAGATCACATCTGCTATTCTCGTTCAAGTCTTTCCAACGATATTTCGCATTCAGGATCTACAAGTACATAGACCCGCTTTCCCCCTTACCCACCCTAAAATTCTGACTTGGTGAAGGGGATGTTGGTTGAGGAGTGGAATAGGGAGCGGGAAGAGGCTTGATGACTCGCTTGCCACCTTCTGGCAACGTCACCAGACCATACAGTTAACACGCCCTCCCAACAGTCCTGCTCTCATAGTTTCAATAAATTTCACCACTGACGTAACATCAGCACTACACGGCTCTTACATCCAGGACCCGAGACTAGTCATGAGACGATACTCGAATGCACAGAGTTCGAGCTAAACTTATCGAAGTTTCGATTGTATTGCGATTTTGATATTTAACACCAAGCAGGCATTGAGATGTTCTTAATATGTTTCGTTACTTCCGATACTTTCAATACTGCCGATGCTTTCGAGATTTACGATACTTTCGGTTCTCTCGATACCACAAAATCTGGCACTACGGAGGCCGATAGTTAGTCTCATATTAAGGATCGGAGGAGGGTCGAAAGTAATTTCGATATGTTTGATACTTTCGATTTAAAAAAAGCAAAAACTTTTGATACCAGTGGTTTCGCACTAAAGAGACCAGGAACTAGTTGATAAGCAGGATCGGAAGAGTTTCGAATTTTTCTATCCTTTTTGATATCGATATGCTTTACAGTGAGGAAACTGGTAACTAGTTTGGTGCTGAGAATCTGAAGGGGATCGAAGTTAATTTTAAATCTTACTTCCTTACGATACTTCCGACAGTGAATCGAAATTCTAGGGTAACGGTAATGTCAATTTTCATTGTCCGTCACTACCCTAGATCCGCGCGTCGGTGGAAACGATACCGTCCACAACAACCCTAGACCCGTGCGCCGGCGGATGAGAGATGTAATAAGATTCACGTGCATAAACAATGGCGTGGCATCTGCAGGTTACGTTGCTTTGGAAGCTCAGACTGTTAGTCAGAAAAGCGCGGAGAGCAACGCCCATGTGATGTCATATTGTAAACGTCAGTATTATGTAGAAAAACAAGGCTCAGGTACGAAACTGGAAATCCCATGGAAAAAATAAATGTGCCCTATATCTTGAAAATGAGCTTTTTCCAAATGATCTATGCAAGGAACTGGGATGGGAAATTTTTAACAACAATAACAACAGCGACAGCAACACCAAAAACAACAACAACAGCAACAAAAACAATAACAATGATAATAATAATACAAAAATCTCTTTCGTGTGTCGTGTGTGTGCGTGAATCTTACCATGAACGACCAGTCAGATGTTGACGTATATTTACAGGGAACAAACAGCGAATTGAGAGATACAGGAAAACTCAAGAGTTGTCTCGGACTGTAGCTGCCAAATGTGTCTGTTCATCTTACCTAATCTTTCGTGGTTCTCCAAGAACTTGTATTTTGAAGATGAAGTCAAGATAAATGCTTAATGGAATATGAGGGTGTTTGTGTTTTCTCTCTAGAACAGCAAAAATATTTTAAAATCTGGATTATCACAGCAGAAATTGCCCAGATGCTGGACCACTTAAAAGTCCGTTGGCGGCAAAAAAAACCCCCAAAACCCATACAATTTCTCTCCGAAAAAAAGGCTTTCAAAAACTAGCCAAAATATGGTATTTGGCTCCGAAAGAGCTAGATCTGGCAATCCTGGAACTACAGCCTACATAGGGCGCGTGCAGCGTTCCGCGGACGGGCCACATCCGGTCTGTGGAATGTTTGAATGCGAGCCACGGCTTGGCTTCGAGATGAAGAAATCTGGCCCGCAAAACCGTAACAGAACGCCATGAAATCTGGTTATGTAGTAATAGCTATGAGATCCAAAGACTTACATAGTCGCGTTCTCTTCGATATCAGCCATCTTGCTTGCTCTAGGTGCTATGTGAACTACATAAGATGACCAGAAAAAAAATCCTATTCAATTTCAGTTTATTAACTTCGAAACTTCAAAAGTTTTGCATTTGAAATTGTGCACATATTAGCACATAGTCTAGATTTTGTCTGTTAATGCTGCTATTCTAAATATTTTTGCGCTATGGTTTGTCACTGCAACAAACCTCAAGTGATAATCATGTTTATCAGTAGCATGCTCGATGTGCACCTGACTCACTGGCCTAAGGCACGCCATTTCCCGAGATGAATTTTTTTTAAAAAATGTGTTTCGCTGTTGCAAAAATACAGCGTCCAGGTCAATGAAATTTGTAATAATTATAGATTACATTCTGTTTGGCCGACATTTAATTTTTCAGTTTCTCATGAAATCTTGAAATTGCTGGAATCTAAATTATGTTGTTTTTATTCTGTAGCGTGAGCCTTCAGGTTGGCCTAGAGGTTAAAAGCCTAGCCTGAGGAGAACTATTTGCAATCTTAGTCATTCCCACAGAATTAAAGAGTGAATCCACAAAATGCGCCTCAGAATGATGTATTAAAGAGCGAATCCAGGGATTTGGCACGTCGCGGGGACATTTCAAGTATGTCATATAATATGTGCCATGTACTGTCCTATTGCCAGTGTATTATTACATGATGTTTGCCTTGGTACCACAACTGTGGTATGGATTTTCAAGAAATAAATTTGTAAAATCTACACGATGCTGTTTTAGCGCCTTTGATGTCTTTGCAAAGACGGATATAGATCTTCAAACGCCATTCTCTCATGATATGATAAATGTGTTTTTCCGCGTTCATGAAAACATGTAATAAATTGTTGCTATGATAAAAAATATAAGCATACAAATTTGACATCGCATGCGAATGCATTGATTTATAAATTTCATGGCGGAAGAATATATGTGACTTCAGTGTACACCATTTGTTTTTATAACTATTTTCTCTGGGGTAGGATTTCTCTAGTCCTATGTTAATAATTCAACAGTAATAAAAAGTAAATGAGGAAGTAGATCTAAAGGTCGTGAAATCTGACAACAAAGGGATGTTAGAAGTGCTGTCTCACAAACAAGACAGGACAATGTATGTATTATTATAATACTATCCAGCTAGCGAGTGGTTTAGGGATAGGGGACAGGGTTGGAAAAGAAAAGCACACATGAGAAAGTTCCTAAACAATGACAGTGTTCAGGGACTATCCCAAGGCCAGTAAAATATCCAGTGACACAGCAACATACACAACCCGGCCCGAGAGTAGAAAGCCACAAATCTCAGACTTCACAGTCATAATATTGTGAATATTACTCACAACCTGCAAGGTCACTCTGCCTCCAAATCTCTGCTTTACAGTGACACGTCGCCCGTGATGACGAGAAGGGTCGAACACCACATATACAATAATGATACAAATAAGACCATCTTGCACGTTATCAAGGATTTCAATGTTATGGCATGTCATTTACTAACTTCGGAGTTTAAGTCTTTGAGTAGGTCGTATACTCATTCAATTATTATAATTTTCCCTTGTCCCGAAAGAGATGCGATTAAGCGACGGCGACAGTCTGCTAAAGTTATTGCCACTAGACAGAAGTTGTCATTAAGTGCAGCGCGATTATCCAGGGTTGACAGTTCCTGGTTATCATCACATTCTACTTGAGCTTGAGTTCTTTGTTCCGCACGGATCGACTGGAGCATCACCGTGTGCAGCAATAACAACATGATAGGAAGGATTTACAAACAAGACAACTGAATCGACTCGAAGATAATAACAATTCCAATACAACGACGCCAGACAGGCACAGATCTTCGAGAACACCCTGGAGACATAGAAATCTCATTAACCTGGGGAAAAAACATTTCAATAAAAACGCCAATTAGATTGGCCCCCAAAGATGCGCCACTACAGCTGACAACGCCAATTGTAAGCACCTTCATTTTTGATCATTGCTCCGTGTTTTTTAAGGGAAGACACAACCCTTCTCCTTATAGATTATATATTACATCACTGTGGTGCGCAATGCCCGTTTCTAATTCAGTACATTTTGCATGCGAATTTGCGCGTCGAGGTGCTAAATAGTGCATTTTTATCTTTTCTTTTGTGGTTGGTAATCTTAGGAAATCGTTTCTTATCTCCAATTACAGTGGAAAATTGATCACCAGATGTATCTAAGACACATGAATGTATATCATTAAGGAGGCATCTATGTTTTTTTGAAGTTTCTAAGAAAGGACCAATATTACGATGGCTCGGACATGTCATGTGAATTGTCAACAGCAGACTCACAAAGTTGATGACAGAGAGAGAAAGATACAGGACAAGAGGAAGAGAGTCCAGTCACATACGAGAACACAATTACAAGAATCAATGCACTAGTGTCAAGAAATTTCAGAGTGCCAAACTAACTTTTAGTCGCCAAGTACTTTCCAAAAACGCGAGATTTCTGAAATCTGGCACCAGAATCGCCAAACTGGCTACCGTATGGAATTATTCCACAGGTGCATCTTGAAGTACACGTAACTAAATACCGACCATTCACCCTGACGTCACTTCCGCTCCCACCTCATTGATACTAGCCCATGAACCTCTGGGACATTTAAAGACGTAGTCTAGAAAAATTGTGTACTTTAAAAACCTTGAAAATGATATCTCGGTCCATTTAGCTTGAATACGCATTAAAAAGTGGGTGTGTAAAAGGTTGGAAAGAGGAGGAAGAAGGAAGAACATTCTGATTGATGGCGTTGATCAATATCATACTGACGTCATGAACCCCTTTCAATCTAACGTGGAGATGCAGGCTAAAACCGGGTTATCGGTCTGTCCTGTAAATCCGGTTCATAAATTGGCCTTGTCATAACACGTCGTGTAGGAGGAGAAAAAAATGAGTTAAACAAGTTCAAATTTTCAAAAATTTTTGCCTGGATAGGCAGGATCGTCTTATCTCTGTATGTGTTTATGTTATGTATATTTTGTGTGTGTGTGTGTGTGTGTGTGTGTGTGTGTGTGTGTGTGTGTGTGTGCGTGCGTGCGTGCGTGCGGTTCTTTATACTGTCAGCTGTGCTTAATTCAAACTTCCACTTAATCGTTATATTAGTATAATATGTTCTTCTAGTAGCAAAACAACTGGATTTACATATTTCACTATATAGCTAGTTGCAATCCTTTTGTGCTATTTACCAGCTGCGATTAAGCGGTGTTGTCTGTATGTGTAAATTATAGGCCACTGACGGTTTTACATTAAGCGACGAGTAGGTTGCATCAATAACATGGTAAAATTCTGAGACATGTAATAGTCTCAAGGTGAATACGATGCTCATTTAAATAGACTTATCAAATACTCACGAACTCGGCTCATCTTTACCGCACGCGTAATTCTTAAAATGTTAGCAGCTGACCTATTTTGGGCGTAAAATAATAATGAATTGGACATTCTGAAATCTATTTTCGATCCGTCAATTAATTTAGGTTGTAAAACGGCATGACCGTTCAGATGGTCACATGGCGTGCATGAAGTTATATTTGAGTACTTTACACGTGAAAGTCCTCGAGGGTATCTCTTGAACTAAACTTAGGATCTATAGAAATAAAAACAGAAAGTATGATAACGCGCCCTCCTTTCCCGCTTCTTCCGCTATTTTACTGATTAGCTATGTCGTGTTCTATGACCTTCTTCCGTAGCCGTCGCAAAGAAATCTACCAACAAAAGAAAAAAAAAACAACTAATGAATATAATCTGCAGAATGGTAGAATGTTAGACAAACTGAAAAAAAAACAACAACACAACACTTTATTTACCCCGTAGGGAAATTGTTTATAGTGTCATACATTGTTATACATCTCATTCATAATACAAACACACATACATAACATTACAAATGAAATACATAACAAAGTCATTGCTGGTCGCCAGCGGTGCAGCGCCCTGGTCCCCCGCGCTCTAAAGCCAGATACTCATTTACACCTGAGTCGAGAGAGGAAATGGAAGTGGATGTCTTTCCCAAGAACACTACAACGTAAGCCGCCCATCCTGCGAGTCAACACACAAACCTTAGACTTTAAAGACTTTAAAATCTTAAGTTTCTGAGTACGACTCACAAACCGCACGGCCACGCTGCCTCTTTTACGATTATATTCAATTTTCGACCAAATTTGGCAATGGTATTACTTTTTTTGTTTTTTTCATGCACTTGAATTGGTCGGTGTCAAACAATCGCCCTACTTCCCCTATTTCATTTCGGCATTTTAAATTCGGGGCAGGTACGGGCGTGTATGTGTGTGTGTGTGTGTGTGTGGAAGGAGGGGGAGGAGGGAGGAGGGGGTGGAAAAGACGTCAACTTTCCGACGCCTACCCACAGGTTTTCATTGCGAACCGTCACAGATGTCGGCCAAAGGCTTACCATGTATCTAAATACTTCAGACGAACACCACAAAAATTAAAGAAAATAAAAACCACCAGGAATCATTTTCGTCTTTTATTAGCTTCGTGTTATTTTGTTCATAAATGACATCATGTACAAGGTTATGAAACGAAATCCCATATTGATCCATCTTAGCACATCGATTGCTATTTGGGGTAAATTATATAAGACCTTATGCAGAAAAGAAGCTCTTGCAGGCTTTTACAGTGTACAGCTATGACCTTGTATTCTGTCACCCCAACACATTAGAAAGCACTGGAAACGGTGCATATAACCTCTCTGTTAAAAAAAAAAGATGCCGCCTATGCAAAATTTGGTTGTATTCTTCTGTTACAAAAAAAAAGTATATTAAAATATCTTATATATAAAGGTGGTGGGGTGGAAAAGGCCTGTGCAGCTGATATCAAAGGCTGAGGCACATACCCTCATGTCTATTTACTGTGCAAGTGTTGTATATCCATTTGGTAAATTCATTAAACTGTTTTTACTGTGCTTTGGTTAGCTGAGGTGACGTCATCCTCATGAAATTTCCTGAGTACATGCATTAGATCCATATTGTTTTTGTTCCGCTGCGCGAAAGATATATGGCTTTTTTAAACGGCATTTTAAAAGTATTTCTTTTAATGCGTTTTTTAAATTCTAATTTAGAATATTTTTTTCTTACCAGCTTTAGCTGACAGGAAAGATGCCGTTTGAACGTTATGAAGCATGTTTGTGTCAGTGCCGACGGATTCTTTGGGAACTCATCATTTTTAGGATCTGGAGCGGAAAATATGTGTGGCTTTCATAGACTCTACAGTTCTAATTTATTTCATCGCCTTCATTTATTTGTTTGGCATGTTTTGTCTATCTCTTCCTAGTCTCTCTTTCTCTCTCTCTCTCTCTCTCTTTCTTTCTGTTTCTCTCTCTTTCTCTCTCTTTCTTTCTGTTTCTCTCTCTTTCAGTGAGTTTGTAGAGATGTATTTGAAAGTGGTTACAGCACAACGGTAGAACTGAAAGATATTAGATGTTACTAAGGAGTGGCTGATACACTCAGGGTTCATGTACTTATATGAAATCATGTTTCAGGAGAGCTTCATGAAATATTTCAAAATATTTCAGTATTATTTTTGCAGGAGTACAATCAATCGTGTGCAGCGAAATTGATTTTTTACGACAATGTTGCCTGTCAGGACCATGCAAGATGTATTTTGCGTTTAATTTCAAAAGCACTAATTTTCCAGGGGATTCCATGAGAAACTTAGGCATTTTCAGGCAAAATTCCTGAAGTCCACGTGTACCCTGTACACTAGAAGACTTATCGTGGAAGGCAACGAAGGTGCAGTTGAGGGAGATAAACGTGGATGAGGAAATGTATAATAATATATCCTGAGAGACAAAATCGGAACAAAATCAAATTGCCTTTGTTTCCTAAGAAAACAGTCACCCGGAAAAACAGACAGCTCTGAAGCGATAGAGATGTAGCTTTGATGAATATCAAAGTATGCAGCAATTCACCTTTTCATACGAATTGCTTCCGCATAGTTGGTTCACTTTTCATGTTGTAAAACTGCAAAGTAAATTGGCAAAACAAATCAACCTGTCATATGTTAAACTTCAAAATTATGATGGCCACATCCTCAGAAATCACAACTATGCAGCGCTGGTCCCTAATGACTTGAGAATTCATACATGCTGTTTACGAATTTGATCTCATCACTGTTTATATTAATGTCAGAGCTTGATTATGTCTTCTGAATGGTATTCGCACCGCTAGATTTCGCTTTTAACGCGGTTTAATTTGTTCTGTCAGGAAGGAAAAGCAATTGGCTTTTTATCTGGTAGGCTTTTCTTTTTCAACACCGAGCAGCGGGGAAGGCTTTGTGGTGTGGGCGCAGATCCCCCCAGATTTACACTTCTGCTCTTCCTGCTAACAATGTCTGTATGGCTCACAAGGCTTCGAGGCCAGGGGCGTTTCTTATCATTTAGACCTCCTTCTTCAGGGACACAGATTTTGTTCCTGCGCGTCGACCTAGCGGGAAATATGCGCAGCTTCTAGTTGTTAGTTAGGACATTTGGAATCTCTTACGTACGCCGGATCCGGCAGCTCGGCAAAATGGCGGCAACCCTCGACAGTTTCAAATTTGTTAGTGAAACTTTTTATCAGTTGCGTTGTTTCGGAGGAGCATGTTACAGCATTCAACGGTAATATGTATAATATCAAATAAAGCAAAAATATAATTAAAGCAAACATCATTCGCAAGTCAGCGCACTTTTTTCTAGCGCTTCCGAATCAGTGGCAGCCATCTTGGCTTTCATTTAGAGACTGATAATTCCGTTGTGTATAATCTTCAAGGGGCCGCCTACAGAATAAAAAAGGCCGTCCCTTTCGCCCATCCTCGGGGACCAAACAAACGTAGCCAAGGACGTCTCTCCCACCCACGGCCATCTGCATATAACTGTGAAAGGATGAGAAAACAAAAGGACACGTTTGTTTAAAAAGTCAAGAAAGCCGAAACACCTCTGGGGTTATGTTGCAATGCATCGGTGTCGCGAAAACCAGGATCACCCGAGATGACTAGATCTATATCTTGTATCAAGATCAGATTCAGTTGGCCCGAAAATAGTCCTTAATTGTATGTATCAGTCCGCAAGTTTTGTGTCTCTGACATTTGAAGAACGACGGACCGTCTGGCCTAACTTTGATTCTTAAATCTCTCTTAATGTTTGCCGACATAACGTGTGCTTTATTTACTGTCTTGTTATACTGTATGGCGATGCTGTCTGGCTAGTGATGTGCTGAAAGATAAAATGTGGGAGTGCCAGTGCCGTAGTGAGTGCAAACCTGTAACCAAACGCCCCCCCCCCCCC
>JAWQUT010000074.1:1974564-1993058 GCA_033807755.1 Ellobium chinense
CCCAAAAAAAAAAATCCCATTGCAGGAGTTGGAGGATGCTGTTTACAGCTCTACTGATTGATGCCTTAACATCATGGAATACTGATTCGTCTTATTAGGAAGGTATTAGAGTAGGCACCGTAAAGTTTTGCAATGCATTAAATGTAGTGATCAGTTCCCATGAGTTCCGTGGTAGAACTTCAGCTGATGAAAACAGATTCCTCTCTTTTCTTCATCCCTTTCCTTTCAAATTCTCTCATGCTTCTCTCATCTTACATTTAGTTCTCAACCTTTTCATCATCATCATCATCATCATCATCACCATCATCATTATTTGCAAAACATTTATCCGCACTGGATCTAAATAAGTAAAGCAAGAAAGCTATAACAATTTAACAAATTTAATGCACAAATTTTCGGACTGGCGTCCTTCTTCAGGTGTAGAAAATAAATGAACTAAGAATGAAATGTCATTAAAAAAAAACAAACTGTGATCAATAGTCATAAAAAAGCTTGAACCATCACCATCATCATGATCATCTATCTAACCTCTTCCCACCAGTTCTCTTGTGTGGCAAGCCACAGTTACCCGACTTGACAGGCACACATCTTTAGGTCTTTGACACCTATTGTTTTTTCTTCTTTTGGCCCTATTAACATTTTGCGTTATTCTAAATATACCACTGTGATTTGNGGCTGTTGAGATGGGAGGGGGTTGGTGATGTAGCGAATTTTATCACTTTTTGTTGGCGAATTTTTGTTGCTGTGAGTGAGCGACAGTAAACAACATTTACCAGTTATTATGCGTTGTGATGTTTTGACGAGTTTGTTATCTGTAAGGGCAAAATTCCGAAATTAAAGTATTGTTTTAATGTACTTCAACTGTAGAAATGAAATAGATCTATGCAGTATTTATTGAGTTTTACAAACAACGTAGTTTATATATTTAACAAAAGTTTTGAAAAGTCGTAAAAATTAGCCGGATGTTCAGGTATCAAAACAAATCACAATCAAGACCTAGGTTCGTGCACGTGTTTCAAACAAAGAAAATATGTAATACAGCAATTCATATTATACATAGTTTTTCTTACTGAAATTTAAACATAGATCAAATAACACACAGCCGAGTCAAATACAATATACTACTTCAATAAACAAACAATGAAGGCTTAAATGCGCACACAGCAGGATCAAATGTAAACACTGAAAGTTCGCATTTCAAGCATTTTGCAAAATCATATACCACACATCAAATTCAAATGTAACAGTAACGGGTAAAGTTTATTGACGAACAGGAATCACAGAACTTTAATGGGGTATAAAATATGTTTAAAGATAAACCCAACAACATAAACAGGGAGATCAAAATTTGGAGAATACAGTGCAGCACGGATAATGCGTACACCTCGAAATCGACCAAAAGCGAATTTATTAACAGAAATACGTATTAACCATACACGTACCCTTGAATAAGAAAAACTGGGACCAATAATACTGTACTCAGTATCCATGTTTACGTACTAACCGTGTTTGTATTAAATGTGCTCCACTTTAAATCAATTTCGATATGTTTTGCTTGTGTGGCTGCCCTTCAATCTGAAAATTGAAAGCGATTGTACGATGTACGTTTACTGCCTGCCTAAGGGCGGATGGGCATCCATAAGTTTAACAAGTTTATTGGACATAAATCCAGACCACAAATGCGGTACATAAGCTGACGATACAGTATTCGACGGGACATGAACAGATTATATACCAATATGACAATTTCACATCACGCTATCTAACAGTTTTTACAGTATACATTTCATATTTTAGTCAATACAGTTTATACATAACATTCACTCCCACAAGTGAAGGTCTTATCAACGCCATATGACGTAGGAGAATGTGGCAAGAATGGACGGTGGTATGCATGCTAATAAATGAGGCAAAGCTAGAAGTGTAGCAAACACCAATCACAAGTCGGTGTATTGTTTTCTGTCACCTCCGCATTAGTCGCGCCATCTTGGCTTTCCTAGAGACTGATAAATCTTTTGCTTCCCATGTTGTCCAATTTTAGTAGCTAAGCAAAGGTAATCTGCATAACGTAATAACAATAACAATTGCGGATGTCTATATAATAAAAGCAATATAAATCCCATGAAGGCACCACATCTCCTACATTATAGAACAAAGGGAAGCAGGTTAGGGCCGAACTGTCGCGCTTTTGTGCCCTTTCTCTGTCTTCGAAGCAGGAAGACCTTTCAGCGTCTGTTGAAAGCTCTTGATAACCCAATACAAGAACGTGGTTAAACTGACATATGATGCTGTAGTGACGAACTTTGCTGGCGGATGTCACGAATGTCAATAATCTCTGCTGATTGCATACTCGGCCGGCTGGACGTGACACTTAAATTTGCTGACCGGCCATTTTCATAATAACTTGGTCTGGTTGTGAGGATTCAAGCGCGAGTGACCGATTAGCCTCAATTTTTCTAATCCAGGAGTTCAAATCACAGTTGTTTGTCAGAGGTCAGCCAGGACAATTTTTCAGAACGCAAATTTCTGCCTTTGACGAAAGATAGGGAGGCGACACATTTTAAGGGGCGCGATACATATTTGGATGCTAACACATTTTGCCGTAGAATGAAATACAGTCCTTAAGTAATAATTATGAATTATTAAGATTATAATGAATCGACTCTTCTTAGCATTATAGTATATTCAATCACATTCTCTGCGTACATGCAATTTTTTCTAATGACAGAAAGTAAAAATCTAAAAATCATTGGATAATTTCATTTCCTTTCACTTGCAGTTTTTTGTGGTTTTTTTCCTTGCTCTCCAGAAGTTGCGATAAAGCGGAGTCGAACACAGCGTGGTTTAGAAGTCTTGAATCCAAGCCAATACAATACCCGCTCATAAGGGTTTATAGAGCATATATGTAGTTTCGCGAAAGGATATCAGTTACAGCCAAACAGATTTACATTTACAGCGCCCAAACATGTAAAATTTCAGCGAAATTGGGCGGAGTTTACATAGACATTTACAGGACCAATTAATACACATTTCCAGCTAAAAGTGGGAGGGGCTTAGGTGTGTTCAAAGTAGATTATCCTTTGTGTACAGAGAGAGAGAGAGAGAGAGAGAGAGAGAGAGAGAGAGAGAGAGAGAGAGAGAAATCGAGAGTTTAGTTTCTGACAAGGTCATTACAATCATTAGATTGTATTGAACCTGAAGTTTATCCAGGTTGTTAGAGGCAGTATGTTATTTGACTCCACCTCTTTGCGCTTGTAATTGTTTACCCCATTTCTATACCAGTGGAGATCAACATGCATATTTTGACCCTACCTCTTGTAGGGCTGTACATGTATATCTTATCTGAGATCTGTAGCTGTAGCTGTAAGGCATAAACTTTCTGGCGCTGAGACTAGTGTCCTTGGGTTCCTATTACAAATTGGCTCTTCCAGTAACTAACGAGCTCGCTAAGTAAGGGAGGCGCAATGTTATCCATCCAACGTGGCGATTTCGATCTCTGTATCAAAACTCTAGATCTGACGTTTCATTAATGTGAGTGTGAAGGGAGGGAGAGAGAGAGAGAGAGAGAGAGAGAGAGAGAGAGAGAGAGAGAGAGAGAAGGGGGTTGGGTATGAATTGACTGTTACGAACATTGTTCATTGTTACTGTTTGCTATTTTACAACAAATTTTTGTCTGAGCTGAATAAACACATTGTTATTGTTATAGTTGGCATGGCAGACAGGAGTCGTGCACTCAAATCTCCGATTTTTTTAAACTGAAAAAAATGGCGAGGTTGGTGTTTAAAATCACAGCTAAAAATGGTAAGAAAATGGAAGCTGTGCTTGATGATAAAAACAGATTGAAAGTTTCTGCCACGAAACATGCGTGAGGGCGGAACCAAAATATCGTGTATATATGTATAAACGAAAGCAAGGGCTGCTCGAACAGCCCTGAGTAACAGAAAGGTCATTGTATTGTATTTGAAAAGTTAAAAATGACACTTCAAACTACCACACTAAAGACAGTTCTTAATTAATCAGCTCCAACGATGTTCATTTCCGGTTTCAGCAAACTGTAAATTAAACAGTTGTGTGATTGTGTCATCAAATCTCGCTTCCGAAAGTAAAAGATGCACCAGCACTTAAGCCAATGTAACAGACCATATCAACCAATTATATTCCTCTGAAAACGTAAATCCCTGGAGTTATGGCTTGTAATGCCAGTCTGACCGTGGATGCGCAGTAACATTATGGTCTATGCAGGAGATGGAGTGCTCGATTTCGCCGCATCATAATCCTTTCCCCACCCCTTTCTTCACTAAAACACTTGACAAACGCTCGCTCACTCACGGCAAAATCCAGTTCGCTCACGGAAAAGAATCACATTGAAGCTCTGAATTTGACGCCTCATGTTTGTCCGAACACAGGACGACTGAGTGTCCACAGAGGAGCGCTACATCGCGACAAGAGTAAGCGGCTCGCAGATTCATATTAGTATCCATACTACTGCATGTACTGGATAACAAGCAGAGAGAGTAGTTTGAGTGATGATAGCAGTAATGTCATGATTTGTCTGTCAGTTTAACTCTCGAAAGTCTGGGTGTCAGTCAGCTAGACGAGAAAAGTGGTAGATGAGTGGCAATAGTGTGCATGAGGAACACGGTTTATGTCTTGGCAGTGGATTGTATTCATGCAATATTGTATTTTAATACATTATGTTGGCCTATGGCCTAATAAAACCTTTGAAACTATTTTAGTAAATGTCTCACTCCACACTTCATTAAACAATCGTGAACATTAAAGTTGA
Source organism: Ellobium chinense (assembly GCA_033807755.1). Classification (NCBI taxonomy): domain Eukaryota; kingdom Metazoa; phylum Mollusca; class Gastropoda; order Ellobiida; family Ellobiidae; genus Ellobium; species Ellobium chinense. The sequence continues at coordinate 1,979,351 of JAWQUT010000074.1, forward strand.
CCTAATTAAAACAAAGCAAACCTTCCCGTTCCAAGCAAATTAACTGAAGTACAAGTGGTTTGTAAGTTTCATAATTTGAATGTACGTTCATCTAATATTGATGATTACACACCACTCGAAAGTAGAGTACATCTCGGACAAATTTTAAGGAAAAATTAGCGCTCTTTCGGCTACATTATATAGTCTAGCTCTTTTCCATGGACATTATACATCGCTCTTTTCGGGCTCATTTTGTAATCGCTAGCGCTCTCCCGTGAAGCTCCGTTATGTAAATAAATGGTGTTTATGCAGCAGATGGTAACATAACAGACTAGACTGTTTACATGGTCACCAACCGCAAGGAGCGAACAGGTGGTAAAGAGTCCGTCAACAATGTAGATTCTGGAATTTCAAATTAAAAGATCGTATATCAGTATTTTAAAAAAAGTGGGATATGGGGTCTTTAAAATGAAAAACATCCACAGATGGAAACCGAAGATGTCAGTGAGGCAAGGCTCAAATTTTGCCACTGTCAGAAACAGCACAAACAATTTGCGATTACTAGAGACCTAAAAGTGTCTACTAAAAGTGTTTAGGAGTAGATTATTTTCTACTCGCTCATTTCTTTTACCGTACCAAAGTTCTGTAAACTTTTTAATAGTTTGTCTTTCTCCTTGCTCCGCCAAGCTTCCCTCAATCTATGTAATGAAAATATGAATACTCTCTACCGCTGTTCGGCTTTCACGGCTTTGTAACTGTACGTATCCACAACCAGCCTGCATTCCACTAAACATGGAAAAAGGTGCACAAAATTAAAAATCCAACTTCCTCTTCCGTAAGGTGAGTAGGGAAAACCAGTATCGAAGTATCAAATATTTTGATTTGATAAATGGACAATGTACACTATAGTTTACAGTGCGTTCTTTTTTGTCCGTGTTTGAGCGGTGTTTGCCTTTACATGGGCGGATTGTGATCTTTGAAGAATTGCGTGGGAGGGGAATAAGAAGAGCAACCAACTTACTGAATTAATAAGATTGTTAGGGAGTTGTTTTCTCGTTGAAAATCTGAACACTAACAGCGGCGAAGAGGTTAATATTTCAGAGTGCAATCAATAAATACTGGAAAATCAGTGTATCATGTATAGCTTTGCTTAATTTCTAAAAGATAAAACAGATCTAGTGGCAAAAAATTTGAGAACTCACGCATTAACGATGCGACCTGTTACCTTCATGAGAATTACACGAACTCTGCATTTTGAGCACTTACTATGGGTGCATTCAGCACTTATGGAATTCTTACTATGGTAAGAGATCCCATCAGTGATGCGCAAGTTCTCAATTATCGTATCATTGAGTAGATGGTTGGTCACATCATTACATTATGATCTGACATATACTATGCAATACAGTGTCCCTTGCAAGACGGACCCTGCTTTTTTTTTCTTCTTCACCCATTTGCCTCAGCGAATACCTAGATATTTCCACGTTTAGTGATTTTTCACATCACCCTGTCCAATGTCCTCTTCATAGCATCTGTTTCAACTATCTAAACCAACATCTGTTTCAACTATCTAAACCAAGATCTGTTTCAACTATCTAAACCAACATCTGTTTCAACTATCTTAAACCAACAAAGTAAAACCGTGTAATTTACAATGCACTGAATTCTTGCATACACCAATCACACGTCATATAAACGATTAATTGTGCATGGAAGAGCCAGCGAGATCATTCTTGTGGCAGCTTTGTTTGAACAAACCAGGAAGTGCTGTCGGCTGTATTCTGATCATTCTTTACCGATCCAGCACCGTGTGGGTTCTAAGCCCTTCAGCTATAATTATAAATAAAAGCATTTGCAATGTTTTGGGGTGGGTTTTTTTGCCATCCATATTGCTGTTAAAATCCTTATTATCCGAATTATCGTCTATGTTCCCCGGTTACTCCTGCCCGCCGGTTTCTTATCCCCTATATATCGCGCTCCAGTGTTTCTATTGGTCTTGTCTTAATTTTTTGCCCCTGAAGAAGGACTGTGGTTCGAAAATTTTGGGCATTTTAAAATTTCGTGTCTGTTTTTACTTATAGTTAATAAAAAAAATTTAATTAAACCTTTGACGGGCCTCCCACGCTGTCTTACATTAAGAGAAAGTGCCAGAGCTCTGTTCTCAGTGTCACTGGGAATAACACTGCCCCTCAGATGAGACCCAGTCACTGGGAATAACACTGCCCCTCAGATGAGACCCAGTCACTGGGAAAAGCACTGCCCCTCAGATGAGACCCAGTCACTGGGAATAGCACTGCCCCTCAGATCAGACCCAGTAACTATTCCAGTGAACCTTCGTTAGAATCGTACTGAGGAAGGTGTCCGACAGTTTCAGGAATTGAAATTTTAAGATGTGTATATTTATATGAAATATAATATAAGGAAGGTTAATATCAGGATTAATAAAACTCACGAATGTACTCATCAAATCTCCCTGGTGAAGGACCCTTGTTACGTCTTGAAACTGCATTCATATTCCAAGTTTTTCATTTTGTATAGCTATATATACAATCCAATTTCTTTACAGTCAAGAGACAGTTAGCAGACGATTACAAGATCAGTTTATTCAGTCTTGGAACAGCGAGCTGGAAAAATCTAATAAGGCAAAAATGTACAGAGCAATCAAGACGTCATTTGGATTTGAAAATTATCTTAACATTGCTTGGCCATTAACTTTATATATACTTAAAATAAGAATCAGCAGCCATAAATTACCAATAGAGACGGGCAGGTGGGATGGAACATGTTTAGCTGAAAGAAATTGTAAACGTTGTAAAGATATAGGTGATGAATGTCATTATTCGTATGCCCCCTATTTGCTAATGAAAGGAAAAAAATACATTGAACCGTACTACTTCAAAAGGCCAAATTATGATGAAAATGTACGAACTTTTCAACAACTCAAACAATAAAATCACTACAAATTTAGCAAAGTTCTGCAAACAATTATCTACCATTTATAATAAGAGCAGAGCTCCAACTATAATTATTACTGTATTGTATTTATTATATTCTTCGAACGTTAATGCTCCACCATGTTATAATTTTCAATGTGTGTGATGCATATATATATATATACTTCTTTCAAAGTCTGCATTAAACCTTTTTGTCATTTGTCATTGTCAAAATATAACTCTCTTTCCCCCTCTTTCTCTCGCCATTTGCACTGTCAACGCATCGGTCTGTCGATCGGTAAATCTGTCCCCTTTCTAAAATTATGTTATTTACCTTTGGGAATCGGTTATGCTTATTTCCGATTTGTGAACTTTTACTGATGTGGATCTTATTGGTGAGTGTCTGTTGTAGATATAGACTTCCTGTTTGTGGTAACAGAAGTTTGAGAACGGTCGAAGTAAAATACTAACACGAAAGAGTATCTGCATAATTATGTATTAATCTCTCCCTTCGGTTGTCACGAGATCGCTTGTGGCACTTACTATTTATTCATTCTACCCCCGCCCCGACAACCTTCCTGCATCCGCCTTTAGATATCAATCATTCTAATGTATGCTTGGTCACTCGGCCAAAAAACCCAAAACAATAAATATACGGAGTCAAATACCACATATCGTCACGCTTATTCCCTCATAAGATAATTGCCCCAGTCATTTTTTTGGCCGAAAAAGTTGTTACCGAAGAAGCGTGCAGGGATCTCAGTCAATGGCATCATTGAGTTATGTGTGATATTTACTAACTGCATTTTTAAACTGACTGCTGAATAACAATTTTTGTGACGTTCAGTAATCGAAAGAGTTTTTTCTTCTTTGCTCAAAATGGCAAAAAATGACAGGCAGTTATCTTATGAACGTGACGATATATCATTCTTTGAGGGTTGAGATACATGAGGATGGACAGAGTGACCCAGACTATGGTTTTGCACGGGGGAAGGGGAGAGAGACTACGTAACTACAGTCTGATCGCATGCTCTTTTAATGAAGCATTATTATTCATTGAAACTTTCAAGTAGTCTTGCCTCGCTGTCAAGTGTCGACTGTGCATTGCACTTCCTACGCTGAAGGAAGAAGCTGGAGGACATGAATGAAGCTTTGTGCCTGATGTCTCATAATTGTGTAATGTACTATGTAAATTGAATGCCTTTGGCCTAGTGCCTATAATAAACGAAACTGAAACTGAACCTACCAAAGAACCGCCATATGAAAAAAAAAAAGGGGGCTCGCTTTGGGGCGTGGACTCCGCAGCTTCCCTCCACCTGGCTAGACGCGAACCGGAGTTACCAACATTTTGTGCGCTGGCGGAGGTGTGATGCCATGCACATAAGAGGGTCTGGCGGGTCTCAGTCCAACCACACTGACACAGTAAGCCGGGACAGGAAGCGAGGCGCGCGTGGGGAAGTGTTGGGAAAAGACGGACCGGAAAATAAAGAAACCAACGCGTGACGAAAGCGCATTTGAAAAGGTGGTCCGGAAGGTAAACGGAACAAATATAACAAAGTAGGCCTAGCATTATTCTTTTGAATAACTAGGCATTGCTACTTGGTGTTCCTGATATCAAAAGTTTGCAACCTTGAGAACAAGCTGCGTTCTAAGTACCAATAACGCCAAAGACCTGGACTTGCCTGTCATCCACGTGTCAAACGAAAGAGAAGGGCCGGCATAATTATTCTGCCACCGCCGTTGAAAGTAAAGTAAGAAAAAAGGAGAAAAGAAATTGAATTATCTGGTGCTTTGTGCTCTATCTTAATATCAAGCATATTACAGATTTTGACGAAGAGGAAAAAGAACGAGGAAGTAAACCTGCTCCCTTGAAGTGTATAAGGAAGAAGAGAAACCAACCCTATTAAGCGCTGCCAACGTTATTACATTGCAAAGACCGGAAGGCTGTTTCACCTTTTCAAAGAAATCTCGACATCTCTTAAAGCCAGCTGGTAGCGGTAGTTAGAACTGTAACGTTGAACCTCCGGCTGAAAGAACACGTCTTTGTGAGCGCCATAAGACAAAGGTGTGGCGCAAAGAGATTTGAGAACTACTTGCACCGAAAAGTTGAAACGCATCACACCGACCTATATAAAAGTGTGGGTGGACCCCCCAATCATTCGCCACATGCTGCAACCTGATTGTGCTGGACAGGCAGTTGTGAGCTCAAGTGGACACTGGTCTCCATCTTCATTCAGCAAGTGATGACATTCTTGTTGTGCCAGCTACATTAAAAGAGACAATTGGTATATTTTATATATTATGTATCGAGGGGAGCTTCTCTAGCCGCTGGCCCAGGAGTTGTCATTTCTAGTATAAACCACTGACAGATTTCTCAATATCAGGTTAGTAATACTATGATTTTAGTTTTATATACTTCTTTAATCATGATGGCTTCTTCGGCTTCAAAGAAAAGCTTTCCAATACTTTACATGTACGTCGTTCACTTGGATAAGAACATTGCACATTTGGGATTCTCCCAAGATCTCAGTTACAGATAAGTGACTAGATCGTAGAGACAATGGTAACTTTAAAATAGAATCCTTTAAAATTTTGACTATGTTTTAGCCTAGTTGACTGTAGGAGTTTGCATACGGTTTTCTTTAATTGTGTACTCATTTAGATAGGTCCAGTAAAAATTTATACAAAGGTTAATGAATACACTTAATCAAAGACAAAGACGTTGGCGTGTGTGTTTCAATTTTCGGTTCTCTGCGGACTTTTATAGCTGATCAAAGTGACGAAATTCATTAATTCTAAAAGTACAGTCACGACTTCATTAGTCTAGGATTTTATGAAAGCTTTTGATTGTCTACAGCAGATCCCTTGGGCTGCGAGGGCGTGGAATTAAAACCAGTCTAATATATGATTATATACAGTGGAAGTTAGTTACTGCAGCTGTGTCTGGGATTTTACCATTCCGAATTCGGGAAAAACAAAAGAAAGTCTTTGCTGAAAGTTTTTAGAAATAATCTTGATTACAGTTCATTACAGCCTCCAAGGAGACGGTTGTTATCCTTGGTGTTTCTCACTTGTAAACCACAGCAATAGCGGCTCGTCATTAGGTGCAAGCTGTGCAGTGCAGGGTAACATTAAGCTCAAAATATAAAGAAATTAGAAGTAAATAGCTAAAATTAATGCGTAGACCAAGCAAAACATAGAAACACTTTTTTGTTCTTTTGCCTTTCAGCTTTTCGTTGTCCTCTTACTGCAGTCATGTATCTTTGTTACAGCTATTTGGAGCAAGATCGGTGGATCTGATATAGTCCAGGTTTAAGGTTATGTCGTTATTTGAAGAAATGGCGATGAAAGGGTGAGGAGGAAGGTTGCACGAGTAAATTTTTGGGGGGCCACGAGCCGCCACTAGGCCAGAGCATTACATCTTCAGCTTTGAAGTATGTCTTTCTACACTATCAGTCGTTGAATTCAGTTCATCATGCTGCATCGCATAGAACACGAGGGCACGATACTGAACTAGAAGGGAGAGTTGGTCTATGAGGAGACTTGGTTGGAGGAAAACTTATCCATCGAGGAGACTTGGTCAAAGGGAAGCCTTGGTTAGAAGGGAGATTTGATCAGTGGGGAGTGGGGAGGGAGGACTTGGTTAGAAGGGAGAGGGGCCAGAGCCGCGAGATTTTTAGATTTTTGCTGCTAAAAGGCTACTTCACCCACCCACCCCGTTCCCCACCAAAAAAAAAAAGTGACAACAATGACAACAAAAGTTTAAATAATAATTCTATTCATGATAGATACTGCTCACACTTACATATACTTTAACCTTTAAGTACTCAGAACTCAGCGTTTCGCTTTTGCCTTTGTTCTCACAGTTGCTGAGTGTTTATCCATAAAGCTGCCAGATTCGAGCTCGTTATCATAAATTGGTTGCTGAATAAGCGTCTTTCAGTTTGTTTTCATATGTCGTCCTGGCTGCGGAATTTCCGTAACTTGAACCTGCTTTCAATCAGATTTAAAAAACAGTGCAAAGTTTTCTTCTTTTCGCGATGCATACTTCCGGTAGCCTTTTTTTTTTTCAAACTTTTTGCTTAAAATCCTTTTGCACGTAACTTTCTGTTTTTCTTATTTTGTATTGCGGTTACCTTTATACTTTTCTTTGTCGTTGTTTTACATCTTTCAACGATAAAAACTTTCGCTGAACTCTAGTAACGAATGTTACGCTGTCTTTCTTTGCGTTTACGCTCTTCAATATTTTCATTCTTTTTGATAAAAGTGGTAACGACCTGTCTCATATCAGTCAACTTTTGACCAAAAGGCACATGTTATACACCATGACTTGTAGTGCTTTTAATGTCACAATGCAGCAGAATATTTCCCATACCCTTATAAAAAAGGCGTAATTTAAGGGCCTCTCCCTTTCATTGTTTGTGAGTGTAAGTAACACTGAAAAATGTTTTGTCCTCGTGTTCAGCGAAATAATCAGTTTTTAGGGAATCTGATACGGGTGTTGATTGGTTGATTGGTTGGTTGTTTGGTTTATGGGTTGGTTGGTTGGTTGGTTGGCTGGCTGGTTGGTTGGTTGGCTGGTTGGCTCGCTGGCTGACTGGCTGGTTGGTTGGTTGGCTGGCTGGCTGGTTGGTTGGTTGGTTGGTTGGTTGGCAGGCTGACTGGCTGGTTGATTTGCTGTTTGGTTGGTTGGCTGGTTGGTTGGTTGGCTGGCTAGCTGCAATGGCTGGCTGGCTGGCTGGCTGGCAGGCTGGTCCGTCGGTCGGTCGGTCGATTGGTTGGTTGGTTGATTGGTTGGTTGCTATTGTGGCTGTTGTTGTGGGAGGGGAGGGGTTGCACGGGTAGTTTTGGGGTCACGAGCCACCACTGCTTTCTCTCGACCTTGTGTTCCCAGTCTCAGGTTAATTTATGCATTTATAACTCAGTAAAGCGCACACACACACATACACATGCACACACATCTACGTGAGCAAACACCACATCGCTTTCCCAGGCGCATTTTCTCTCTCTCTCTCTCTCTCTTTCTTTCTCTCTCTCTATCCGTCTCTCTTCCACCCTCTCTCTCTCTCTCTCTCTCTCTCTCTCTCTCTCTCTCTCTCTCTCTCTTTCTTTCTTTCTCATATGTACACAAGCGCACTTTCTCCATATTAATGATATCAGCTGGGAAGGCTGGTGAGAATAGGTCAGTGGAAAGATATGCCTGGAGGGGAGACTTGGTCAGAGGGTACGATACTTAACTAGAAGGGAGATTTGGTCTTTGAGGAGACTTGGTTAGGAGGAAGACTTGGCCATCGGGGAGACTTGGTCATGGGGAGACTTGGTTAGAAGGGAGATTTGATAGGAGGGGGGGGGAGGACTTGGATAGAAGGGAGACTTGGCAGGGAGGGGCTTGACCAGAGGGGAGAACTGGTGAGTTGGGACACATGCTCAGAGGGACGATACAGCATGATTCTTATTTACCAAACTAATGATGAAAATGTTAATTGTACTGCATGAATTCAAGACATTAGTAACGTAGGAAGCGAACTACCCTGCTTGATCATGCCGCTTCGTTCTTATTGACGTATGGGGTCGCACACTATATGACTTCAGTTGTAGAACATGAGCTGCATAGTTAGTATTGTTAGTACTTATACGATTTTTGAGTACAGGAATGACACTGCTGACGGGTTTAAGTAAAGTTTAACACGGGGTTAAGGTTGAAAATACTAACTAATGTACAGAACTGCACTCACAGATTTCAGGCTATGGAATAAGGGTTTACTAGTACTGCCTGTTTAGTCTGAAAAAAAGGTCATTATTCTTTCACCACTATTCCCGTGCGCTGTACTGATGGCTACTGTCAGTCTCTTTGTTTACCTACATCGTGGATGTTTGTTTGGAATCATAACTTGTCCAGGTTTACAGTTTGTCTCGCTCTTTCATTTGTGAGAGGAACATAGCACAGTCTACGAACATTGCTAAAACGTAAGGCTAGACTAGATCAAGGCCAAAAGCGACCGAGCTGCTCTGCATCCCAGTGACGAGCGTTTCTTGTGTGGATGATTAATGGGCATAAAGAGGGCGCTCTATAATAGTCATTATAACTCGACCACTTTTGGTCTGGAATTGGCTTAATTCTACTGGGGCGCGAAAAAAAAGTTTACAACAAAGTGGGACAATCAGGATTACTACTATCATATAGATACTTTAATTTTCTGAATGCTGCGACAGAGTTAGATGAAGCTGAGCAGACTGTATTAGCGATAAGGCACGTTGGTTGGGTTACTGTACAACCAGTTGTGCGTGTGTAAAACTGTGTTTGCCTATATCCAGGCCCACAGAAATGAGGATTACCGGATATTTAATAAACAAGGAAGGAAAAGGAAAAAAGGAAGGAAGACAGTAATAAAGAAAGGAAGGAAGGAAGGAAGAATACGGTAGTAGAATAGGTAAAAAAAATGGGTTGAATTAATTGAACCGATTGCTGGAAACTGGCTTAATACTTAGAAAAGGTTTAAATAGTGTCCCCATTCTATCAAAAGCGAGTACCTTTCATGCATATAATGCTCACCTTGCAAAGAGAACGAAGAGGCGCGGACACACCAGAACTCGCATATAACACAATCAGTGCTACTCTCTGAAGAGTCGAGCACCACGTCGGATATAAGCTCTTTGATTTTAACAAAATTTACTTTGCTATAAATAAATCGGGTCATATCTCTTTAAAAAATTAAAAGTTTTATGTATGAGGAACCATAACAGTTCTGGTTTGAAATTGGATAGTATAGCTGGTCATTAGACGGGTAATGCCATTTGTCGCTTTATTCGGCTTGATTTTTTTGGTTATTCTATGGTATGTTTAAACGCGATGCACGCAAAACTACAAAGGCTAGGAAGTAAAGACATTGTACAGAAATCTTTTTAGTTTGTTACTATTTCTTTTCAAGGCTTAAACAAACGAAAAACATGGTTTTGATTTTCTTAATTTATTCTTAATTTATTACATACAGAAGAGGGAGGTGGAGAGAGAGAGAGAGAGAGAGAGAGAGAGAGAGAGAGAGAGAGAGAGAGNAGAGAGAGAGAGAGAGAGAGAGAGATGGTGCCTTGGCTCTATGAGCTCCCATGACGTGGCGATACTGCACATCCCTGTATGGATCAGACGTTTGGACAAATGAATCCAAAGTAAAGAACATCATTGTTAAATAAGGCAGACGCTAGACGCGTTGTGAGGCGGACAAGATTATTTCAGTGAATGACAGAAACGTCTTATCTGAAATCTCTGCCCTGACTTCCACAAAGGAAAAAGAACAACACTGTAATGGAGAGGTCACTGTTTACCTTAGTAACAAAATAACTGCCAGATCAGCTGTTTGCGTGGGATACCGACCCGAGTGACATACCGGCTTTGACAATGGCAACTGTTTGACTCCTGCCTCACTGCTGATGAGGATTTTAACTACAATACCTTCACAGGCAAGGCCCGTTTGTTTCGCGGCTGACGACCGATTACTTCCGTGTTTTGATACCTGGCCAAGCTGAAGTAACTCTTGTTTACAAATCAGAGTTACGGCGCGTGGTAAAAGGTCTTGAGTAATATGCCGGCAGTCTGCCCCGGCGGTAGAGATGGGTGTAGCGATTGTACACGGACGTAAATGAGAGAAAGAGAGAACGACACAAGAGGAGAAAAAGAGACAAGGCATGGACAGATAAACGCTATGATAACATAACAGACCACTGCAGAGAAAAAGCATTGCGTTTGACACGTTAACAGCTGTGGCATATAATAAAAACAAGATCTACATGTGGTATTAGAGTCATTACTATTCTCTCCTACTATTAATCAATCTCATTTCCCATTTTAAGAATGGGATTGCCGTTCCCGAGGAACGAAATTTACAAGCCTTGCAGCAAATTAAATTGATCTCAAAACACAGCAAGAAACAGACAACAATGCGTTAGATATGAGATACCGAGCTGCACCGCAAATAAAATGACACCGTATGTCATGAAAGATTGACCGGTACATGCGAATTAGAATCCCAACTAGAACGATTCAATTTTACATTAAATCTTCCTTACACATACCATTAAAACACACGCATTAATGAACTTTTCTTCATTCGGAAAACATATTTCTTAAAGTGAAGTATAGAGAAGGAGAGCAGCCCAAATCCACCGTTATATTGAGATTTTCACATTTTATGACGTAGAAAGTTGTCTAGAAACTTAACCTAGAAATTGTAGCAGATGTTATCCTAAACGTGGTTGGAGCCAGCAGGTCTGAAAATGGCTATTTCCATTACTATTCATACAGCACATTATCCCTCATTCGCGTAAACTATTTGTGATTTTCATTGCAATGTCATCAGCCTTAAGCTCCTCACACGCGCAACATTTTGGCTAATAGCAAACAGAAGAGTAGAGCTGAAATAGTGCTGCATAATCGCATCCGGCGCTTAAGCGCACTATTTTTAATGTCTTTATGGAGTTGCCATTAATCGGAAACGACTGTATATCAGCTTGTGGCATCATGCTACTTATCCATCCTAGACATTCACGCAGTCAAAATTGTTTGAACTCTTCAATTTTACGCTTAAGTGAGACATGAAGGCGGGCGGCTTATGGAGTTAATCTAGCGTGAAGTACGATCAAAGCGTGATGTAAAACTTCGTTGGGGCAAAGACTGTTTCAAAGACATCTTGTCACTTTCCGGGAGTCTTCGTAAGTACAGCCAAAGTCGTTCAAAAACTGTGTTAAACGAGATCGGTTAAAATCAAAGAGAGGTTGGGGAATGAAAAGGGAATCCGCATAATCGCAGTTATACACCGATCCTAACATATTTCAAGATATAAAAATTCAACAAATAAATAAACAAGCGAGCAAACAAAGAAACAGCGCATCCTCGTTTACTCTAAGCATTATTCTCCCTCCAGCCTCCATGCTCCTTGAGGCTCAGATTTACCCCTTCACTACATCTTGTTTTGCATGGTGGGCCTGGGAGACCTATTACGACGTTTAAAGACCACCGTTTCTAGAGGATCTGTTTCAGGAGAAATTATATCGAAAATACTTCCCCTGAAATTTTAGCAACATGGCGTCAAATTTATTCTTAGAATTTCATTCAGTAGAACGTACTAGTTCACCTTCAAGGTATTCTGCAAACAGATATGCTTTGTGGAAAGTAAACGAATACTGGCAAACAATGAGAGGGGTTGCTTTCTTCTTACAGCTGTTTCTGTCTGTTTTTCTTTTTGTGTGTTTGTCCGTCACGCCGTCTGTTTGTGTGGCTGCCTGCATGCTTCTCCTCTGTCTGTCTGCTCATCTGTTTGCCAGTGTCTACATCTGTCTTTCCATCTAACATTCCATCTGTCTGTCACTGTGGCTGCCATCTACCTGCCTATGCGTCTGTCTGTCCATCTGCCTGTCTGTGTGTCTATTCCTCATCTTTTCCCCTTCTCATTTCTCTCTATGTCCCACAATCCACCTATCTCCCACTTCTATGCCACCTGCCTAGTGTCTGTAAACTAAATCCAATCCATTCCTCCGCCTCTGTCTGCCCTTGTCTACCCCCTTACTCATCTCTAAACCTCTATGGCAAGCTGCGTGCATGTGTTGTTAAAGTAAGCAAGCTGCAAAAAGATGAGATACACCATTCATAAACACACCCAAGGGAGTTAACTCATACATGCATCACAAATCAAAGTCCCTGTATTTTATCAGTTGTACTGTCTCGAGAGGTTTTTGTTGCTATTGTCTCCCTTGTAATCATTACAACTCAGGTGAGTGGCGGATGCTCTGCCCTTTATCACTCCGTCTATCCGGCGGGAGTTTGATTAAATCTTGTTTGGGCTGTGGTGCCTGGATAGTTGAACAGGTTCCAGTAAAAACGATGTCTTTATCTGCCACAATGTGTGTACAGAACTTGTGTCGAGCCACTGATTGTCTCCGCTGGCTTCATTCACGGGCATGCGCATCGTGCAACGGAAGTAAAGATGTGGTCCACAGCGTTGGCATTTGATCTGGCTGGCAGCGGAATACTTCGCATTTCGTAGAATGGTGGCAGTGCGTAAGGGGAAAGGCATTTCCGCAACAAAACGACGTTATTTTCTACTTCTACATTCTACGCTGTGTAATATTAAAGTTATATATACGTGTATATATATATGACTCTTCTCTAAGCAGTGTCTATGGTGCGTCGCAGTCTTAAGTTATGTAAAATGCAATGCAGTATTCGCTAGCTCCAGAGGGGCATATCCCACAATCCTCTGAACTAATGACATAATTCTATTATTTGAAATGTTTGGTTAAGTTAAATCGTCCATTTTCAGCACAGTTGTGGATATTCTGGGTCAGAGACAAAACTTGGACCCCCATCCAATCGTTAACAAGAGATTGCCTTTGAAAAAAGAAGAAACAAATACCCAAAAGCAAAATCTGCCGCTATTTCAGGTAGGATTTTTCATAGCAAGAATCAAAGTCTGCATCTCTCGACCATGATATGGACTACTTCTCCGAAATCAGTAACTGATAATTATTATACTTATAATAAAAGTCTGATTTCTTAAGCCTGCAATTATTTCTTAAAACAGTCCGAAACTTGCCTGGGGAGTGAAAATGAAAGTGTTGACCAAGTAAACATAATATTGTTATCATCTCGCTAAACGGTGACTTGATGAAGATAAGAGTCGTTATTAACTTCGGGGATGGCGAGGCTGTGTCCCTACAGCCATGATAAAAATAGGCCCTCTGAAACTTGGAATTACCAGAATGTGTATAAGAAAGAGGGGAGGAGGAGGTTGAAAGGGGGTGCGGGG
>JAWQUT010000074.1:1993330-2004549 GCA_033807755.1 Ellobium chinense
TAAAGGGTATTTATGGCTTTGAGGTTGATACCGGTGATGAGTGGAGAGGGCATGCCAAATATTTGCCGGCGATATCCGAGAACCTTTAACGGTGTTTTGAAGTGTAGCAACCGACGAAAGGCGACTGGCCACCATGGCAAGCCTGCCGGACACGCAGGGCCGAAACTACCGCATCAAGACCCCCTCCTCCAAACATTTAGTACATTGACTCGACCGCCCTTCTCGATATTATGTTTTCTAAAAGACAACATGTACCGACTCAAACAGTGTTAACTTTCTTAGCTCCCCCGGATTGTAGGCTCCAGGCTTTTTTGTAGAACGGGGACTGAGGATGGCAGTTATGGCCCTGCTGACATGCATTCAAGCAGCAATGTCTGATATCGGTCTGCAAGGCAGACAAAGTATCAAAGACGTTTCCCATGTCTAGACTGATGGCTATCAACACCGTCTTTCACTAACCTGCTATTTTGCACCAGTTGCCCCTTCAGTCTACTGTGCAGTCTAAGGCATGTGCAGAAGAGCTACAGTATAACTACTGGTGGTGTCGGTTGAAAAAAAAAAATCCAAAATAGAGAATGCTAGTGGGTTGTTGTTTTTTTTTTTCAATTTCAAGTTGAGCACTTTTGACCTGTCACGTTTCCAATTCCTCTTCCAAAACATTCGAATTAAAATAGTGAAGGTGTCTGCGGAGAAAAGAATTTGGTGTTTATCCCGGCTCAAACTACCCTAGGTCCGCAGGCAATGGGGCTGGCAAGAAAGTTGTTTATTTGGCAGCAAAAAGGCATTGGCTAGATTAGATCTATGCAGACTTTATTATTGTGGCGTCAATGTATGCTTTAAGCAGGCTGGAAACTGGCTCGTATTTCCAGAAACACCCTGGGGATCATACGTTAGTGCAGTTATAACAACTTGGCAATTAACGACTTGAACTTGGGTTTTGAATGAGCAAGACGTGGTGTGGTTGCGATTGGAGGAGGGGGGGAGGGGAAGAGTCCAGATTATGGGTAGAAGAAGGATACTGTCAATTAGCTGTCAGACAAGCTACTATATAGAATCTGTAAAGTTCTGAGCTTTATCTTTCGACAGAATAAACTCTACTGCTCAAATACCAGACAAAACAAAGGGTTACGGTATAGCTCTATGGATCCGAGCATGAACATTATATTCCAGACTACGTTGAGAACTGGGGAAACAGTACTTAGTCTGAAAATGATGAAGTCTACATACAATACATTGCTGAAACTGAAACATGCTTAGAATATAAACTCCGAACAAAATCAGCACTGAATCTCCAGACTTCACTTCCCTTCCAAGATTTCAGCGCTGAAAGTGCTAGATCTCATATTTTCAGTTTGCCTTATTCCCAGTTTTTATCTCTATGCGTCAATTTTGACAATTTGGTTTACCTGGTTCATGCATCAGGTCCTGGAGATATGATGCAAAACAGTCGCCAACCAAGGCCTTTCATCCTATTCATCACGCACTGCATTTATTGTAAACAGTTGTGTTGTACCTCCTTGATAACTTCCACATCTAATTTAATATTATGTGTAAAGCATTCTGGTCATGACCTGGCGGTGAGATGCGCCGTCAGACTTTTAACATAGCCATGACACGTCTGTGATCTTTTGTAGATCTATTCACATGCAAGTCATGTTTCTATCAACCCAGACATAAAAATTATAAAATTCATCTAGGATGTAGATCTATATTTACACGAAAATTGTATTGTATTATGATACATGTTCTTAGATGTCGCTAGCTGCTATGATGAATAGATATTTTTAGAATATGTTTCTCTCTTTATAAAAATCTTTCAGTTCTGTTTGCGAGAAACGTCACAGGTACGATATATTATTTATGAGAAATGCTACTCTTTCCGCAATCGGTATCTATCTAATCCAGTGTTTCAGAAAATGCTCTCGGGTGGTTATAATGGAAAAAGCGAAGAAACGATCAACGTCAAGATAATGTCAGTTGGCGTTAGGGTGCTGATGAAAATAAGCATTCTTATCTGAACATGTCGGCCCATAATAATACATCCAGACCGAAGGCTCTGACTCTTTAGATATGCAACGATACGTCCAACAAGATGGCGGATAAGAGAGGTTAATATAGACGTAATTGTAGATACTCGATATGAGGGACTTCAGGGCGGGAACAGATGTGTGTGCGGGAGCGAATGCATATTATGTATGTATGTGTGTGTGTGTGTGTATGTGTGTGGGNTGTGTGTGTGTGTGTGTGTGTGTGTGTGTGTGTGTGTGTGTGTGTGTGTGAAGGAAGGGGGGGCGGGGCGTCAAAGGCCGTGGCCTGTATTCGCTCAGGGTTTATAAGGAGAGGAGGGGGCATGATAGGATATTTCACGCATTTGAATTCAATCAGCCTTTTCACATCGGATATTTACTGCATAGAAACACCGCAATTCGCTAGTTTACTGTCCTTCCCAACATTACTAGAAGAAGAGCAACAACTACAACAACAGTAACAATAACACTAACAATAAACACAATAACAACAACAGCAACAACCATAATAACAACAGCAACAACAGTAACAAGAAAACGTCTAGATCTACAGTATTTAAAATATGAAATAAAATTCATCTGAGTCGAGACAGTGTCCACGGACCATTTGTAGGCGCGGCTTGCCTTCCAACAGTAACAATCAGATGGCGCAGCTTGAAATCTTTGTGAACAAGTTTGAAGGCGATGTTGCCGCATGATAATTAATGAACATCCCAGAGCATTCCCAGCTGCATTCCCCCTCCTCTCCTCTGTTTACGCCTCTGCCATTCCCGAACTGTATAACTGCCAATCGACTGCCAAATGTAAATTGTTCTACCCAACTACATTACAGGAAAATTGTCAAATTTCAGTTTAGTATCCTTGTCATAATCGTCGCTCTCCTCATCTACTCCACAGGCCCGGTGAACGACGGCCTTTACGACGACTATGACAGCACACCAGGGCCGTTGCCGGAGGGCTCGGGGCATGGTGGGCTCTTGGATGTCCTCGGAATATCTGATGATGACAACATCGATGATAATGATGAGGACACCATCAGGGGCGGCTTCGATGATGACGGCGGAGGCGGTGGTGGTGATGGTGAGGGCGGAGGTAGAGGAGGCAGTGCCATGATGCCGGCAGGGCATGGGATGTTGATTGGTAATATGTCTATATTGTTCATTTACTGATTTGTTAGTAATGATACGTCAAGAAGTGTTAAAATAACGATAAGAATGCGCTCAGTTTGACAGCTAAGTTGATTCAATTTGAGAGGAATACAGGGGGAAGATGGATGGATGGATGGATGGATGGATGGATGGATGGATGGATGGATGGATGGATTTGTGACTGGCTTTAATCAAGATTGAGCTTACAGCCATATAATAATATACAGAACTTTCATTTGCATTGGCATAAACTCTGACTTGAAAATAGTGATATGAGAGAGAGACAGACAGACAGACAGACAGAAAGTTAGATATAGCCAAAGCAGCTTGAGCCAGAAATGGTAACAGGCTGAGTGAGAAAAGACATATCGATCGAAATGAAGGTAAAAGAAGTTACAGTAGAGACCACGGTGGAGACTGCAGCCAGCAGAACTTTTACTCACTTTTTTGGAAACTAGAATCGAAACAGGAGAGAGAGAGAGAGAGAGAGAGAGAGAGAGAGAGAGAGAGAGAACATGAATGAAGTGTGATATTTTTTATTTGAACTTGACGCCTTTCAACAGAAGTTTAAATCTACAGTTGTATAGTAAAACAGTGGAACCTCGATACTAAATACTCATTTCAAATAATTATATACTTGTTATGAAATTATGAATTTCACATGTACGGATTCATTATTATTTTGCCTTTTCATTATTGAGGTGAACCTCGACATTAAGTACTCCTCAATAATAATTATACTTTTCTCATGCACCAAGGCCATACATACTGTATTAAATTATCAGCGATGGTTCTGGTTCTCAAATTGGTAACTGGATTTCCCTTTCAGATACCATGAAGATCACATGTTACCACTGTCTCGGTGATGGCACCAGAGGGTGTGACGTCGTCTCTATGCTGCAGAAAGCAGAGAGTTACTCTATCACCTGCATTGGCAAATGCTTGAATATTTCATCAGGTAAGGCAATGTGATCGTAGGCAGAGTAAGGTGAGGTAGGGTAGATAACTCAAACAAGCACATGTAGTTACTGATATTGTGGTTATCTTTCTTGAAGTTGATGCCTGAGGATTGGTTTTTTATATTCTCTTAGTGAAATATCATGGTCTAAAAGTCTTATACAAATGGACGAACCGAAAAACAAAAGACGGAATAACGGACAGATGAACAAACGGCAAGTCAGACAGAAGGATAAAGGAATAAACTAACAGGTGGAAGCATAGAAAGCTAAAACCAAGAACATGATGTATATTACTGGCTCTGAATCTTTCGACTTCAAAGTAGAATTTTTTTAAAGCTTTTTTTCTGTGCCAGTGTCATGGGCATAACAGAGCTGACGAATTCGAATATTGAGGGATCGGCTTCATAGTCTAGATAGTGAGGTATACGAGATCTTGCGGTAAATTTAATGTAGGAATTCAGAGCACAGGACTGAAGCTTTACAAGGATATCAAGAGGAATTTGAGATCGCGAGGTTTAAGATTGTAAGATTACACTGTTTTGGATTCGCATTGGTTCTTATGAAAATAAAGAGTCTTCCTCCGACAACATGAAAGAGAAACTTTCACGACGGCTTTGAAAAATGAAATTATTCCATAGTGTGACTTCAGTGAGACTATTTTGCAATTTGGTCTATGCAATTCTCCCACGTAATAAAGGTAACACATCACCTCAACTAATGCACCATTTTGCATTGTGGGTTGCAAATTTCAATGTTCGAAGACAGCAGCAGCAGAGTAGCATACCTAGGCATATTCAATGCAACGTGATTTCCTCTCTTCTCTCTCTCTCTCTCCCNCCAAACTCCTCTAAAAAGGGAATTTTACTTGATCATTTTGCCTTGAACAAACTTTGGGGCGGAACTCGGACGCTACGCTCTTTAGACTTGACATGGAAGTTTGTACGCCAAAGTGCGAAAAGGTGTATTAATTATGATGGTGTATTACCCTCGTCACATGACCAAAGTAGTAATATCTGGACACACTGCACAGACCTCAATGACATCGCTGAATTGTAATTCTTAAGAAGAATACAAGAACTTGTCATGCAGCAAAGCTTTCAGACCACTGAATTATTTTTTAAAAACTGTTCTGCTTTCTGGACAAAAAAAAATATTATTGAGGTCAAGCAAAAGCAACAGTTTATAAGTTTGCGATAAAGCGGAGCCGTGTGCATTTGCTGATTTTGTCTGGGGAGTAATGCTATGCATAGTAGACAACGTTCAAAACAAAATCCAAGGAAAAGAATACCTATGTTCGGTTTAGACAGAAGCCTAAAACGAGGAAAATAAATGGAGCTTCTTGTTTCCTT
Organism: Ellobium chinense; assembly: GCA_033807755.1. Classification (NCBI taxonomy): domain Eukaryota; kingdom Metazoa; phylum Mollusca; class Gastropoda; order Ellobiida; family Ellobiidae; genus Ellobium; species Ellobium chinense. The sequence goes on from JAWQUT010000074.1 coordinate 1,998,814, forward strand.
TGGTTTTAATGATGTTTCAGTTTAGTACATTTTCGTTTTAACCGTTGTCGACTGTATTTTTATTTGTCCCAGGACTGACGGCTGTCTACGACTGCGCTCACGACATGGCTATGGCTAGCCGAACGGACACCTGTTTAAAGAACGGGGACACGGAAATGTGCTTCTGCTCCGAAAATCTCTGCAACGGCCCCGGTGACATCAAGAAGTTCTTCAGCCACAGCAAGACGCCATTCTTCTTCCAGAAACAACACGTGACCTTTCCGAAATCACAACACGAAGATTACGACTACGATTACTACGGAGAAACCGATTACCAGGGCAACGGCACATCAAGCAACAGTAATGGATTAGATTACAATTTTAATGAAAACAGGACAGCAACTGATTACGAATACGACTACGATTACGATAATGATTCCGAATTGGCGTGGAAAAATTTAAGCAGTGGAATGAAAGAAAAAGAAACTGGTGATAAAGAATCTGGGTCGCATGAAGAAGGACTGTCTGTGACCAAATCCAAACACAGTAAGAATGAGGACAAAGATTTTCCGTACGTGCAAGAAACAGAAATTGATGTCATTATTCCGGCAGGAGGGTTCGTTAGCTCAGACAATTCCACAACAACGGAGGAAAATGGAACCCCCGAACCCGTTGATATCAAAGCGTTGCGAGTAGGAAATTTATTAAACGGTGGAGATGAAATTGACAGTGTGTCCGGTGAAAATAGTGCTGTGGAACTTAAATCACAGTGTGTTGTAGTATTAGTGTATTGTGTGTTGATGGGCAAACTTCTTTTGTGATTGAAGTTTGTAACGCTTCGTCACGTTATACTGTAGTTCACAAGTGTTTTAGTGCAAGTCCATTTGACAAAATCTTGGGACTCTCGTTCAAAACTTTGTGTTGTTTTTGTTTTGTGTTTTTGTGGCCGATCAAAGAAAAGATAATTGAAAGCTTGCGCATTGACGATGGGACCTCATGATAGGATCTCTTATCAACCTAAGAGTTACATTAGTACATCGGTGCTGAATGCACTATCAGTGGCGTTCAACATGCAGGGTTAATGATCCTACGATGCATGGTAACAGAACCCATCGTCATTGCGCAAGTTCTCCGATATCTAGAGACTCTTTTTCCCTCAACTATGATATCGTACTTTGATTCGGCAGTTATACGAGTACAAGAAGAACAACAGATACGGACATCTCGCATCTTATAGATGGCGGGGCACACGGATGTGCAGTTTATTTTACCTTTGCTGGGAAACGAGGTAGGCTTATGATATCGATGGAAACCCACGGAGTTGGAAATCCATTGTTCAGATTTTGTATGGACCACTTCAGGCTATCGTTACGGTAGCTCTCCAAGTTCTATTTTATTTTTTTTTGATATACATTACATAGGGCAAAATGTCGACTTTCTTTGCGACGCATATGTTTGCGCCAGTCTACACACCCTTCTGGAGACTGTACAATGAACCTAGAATAATATGTCAGATCACTCTAAAGGATTTAATAGGACGATGTCTGGCTAAACTCATGGATATAGGGCCATGTTCGTTCTGATTGTGCAGTTTGCACCCTGGCTTAACGACGGCATTCTGTTTGTTTCCGTAGAGCAGAAGGCCCACGTCGCCATGTTGTCCAAAATTTCAAATAGCACGTAACCATTTTGCTTCTATTCCGAAGTGGTCCATAAATAGGCTTATACCATACTCAGCTCACTTTTAAGCCTAACCCAAGCACACCATGAAGGATTCCAAGGATTTTGCCAGGTGGACACACACGAATACTTGTAAACTGTAGTGATGATTTGTGTGTGATTTATATCTGATGGGTGTCAGAGTTAAAAAAAAATAGCTCTTTCTCTCAAATGTAAAACGGAAATGGCACCCATAAGCTGTGTGAAATGTGGTGTGAGTGAACGATCTAGCAGTTTCTACGATTCATGTGAGTACTTTGGCAACTTGTCATCTTCATCAACCTTTATCATCGGCATTCTGTTCGTCTCTGAAGTAATTGTCATCATGGTCATAGTCATAGCGGGAACCACTTCTGACCTATATCATTATTATATCATAATTCACTACCATTTTCCTTTTCTTCCTCCTTGACAAGGGCGGGCACAGGGACCACTTTTCAGGCTGCGTGACACATTGAAGATGGACAAACATGATAACAAATTTCAGTCCAATAGAAGGTCGAGATGACCCAAAATTGTTCATTTTGCTTCCCCACTTTTTAAATTTTCCTGGGAGCCCATGCCCCTTAACCCCCTGACCCCCGCCTCCGCTGATTGAAGTGCGTGCCAACTCTTCACTCGTATTTAGCCCCTCCACNCCCCTCCGCGACAACATCCCTGGGTCCGCCCTTGCTAATTGTCATTACCATCATCACCACCATCAAACGCTCTGCTCCTGAAGCAGCGAGATCAATATATAATATTATATCAAAGTCATTCCATTCTGAAATCAATTAGTCATGCTACGATAATGAAGTAATGTCTACATCAAAATATTTATGCATAATAACTTTTGTAAGTATATCTTTTTGATATTTTGCTGACAAAACCACTGGTGCTTTTGAACTACATCATCTGATATAATCCACATGACTGAAGACGTCATGACCACAACCTTAATTGTATTTGTCACAAATGCAAGAGTCGTCATGAAGTGACATAACTATATATTAATTATCATAATATAATTAATAATGATATAATGTACAGTATGACTTTATAATGCTGATAGTGGCATTTAAATGGCAGAGCGACGTGATTTCAGATTAATGACAGGAAGGGCAAGTATGACGTCACATAATTATTATAAACAAAGCATTGTGGTATATATATACTGTAGTTTAATTGGCGTGACTTTGACAATATAACTGACTTGACCGATATATAACGCAATATATTATAATTATATATTACATAATAGTATGTTTGTTGTTGGGTGAATGACCACAAAAAGTGTGATCAGCGAGACGTATTATGATATGTACAATTTATGTGTACAATATTTGTCTGATGATCACACATGGAAAGTGGCATACTTTATCAGGTGGCCAAAAACAATACTTAATTTAAAGTTCAATAACTTCAAAAATTCAGCTTGTGTGTAGTTGAAATATGACACACATTATCAAACAGATTATTGATGGTTTATGAAAAAAACTTTGATCATGTAGGTGTTGATAGTTATGTCATAACTAAAACAATAGCATGCCGTGTGTGTGGCGGACACATTTGACAGTGCATTTTATTTCTTAGTAGGGTGTATGTGTGTGTCTGTGGGTGGATGTTTGGGTGCTTGTGTGTGTGTGTGTGTGTGTGTGTGTGTGTGTGTGTGTGTGTGTGTGTGTGGTGTGTGTGTGTGTGTGTGTGTGTGTGTGTGTGTGTGCGCGTGTGCGTGCTTAACCTTGTCAAAACTATAAAATCTAAGTCATTGACACTTGCAGCGTATCTATTCATGAATATGCCTAAAATTTCAATTCAGTTCCTTTCCAATTCTGAAAAGTTACTGGACTTTGATTTTTAGTAATTATTTTCTTAGCCGCCCGATATATAAAAACTATGGAATGTTTAACGAGACTTTGAAGGTAGCTATAATCATGACAAACATATCCATGATCTTTCATTATTTTGTTACGTACAGCAATTAACCCATTTGTCTTGGAGCAAGTCAGAATGAAGCTTATGTTTCATTTTGGCTAAATCAAGTTACTGGTATGAAATGAGATCGAAATGGTGACGTTACGTAACAAAACATTTAACCTTTTATAGCACTATTGTAGCCTGAGATACATTGTTTGAAGTGGCAGGGGATTATCCCATGCAATGGAGAAAAAAATGAAAAAATTGCAATCGAGGATGAATAATTTATACTATATTATTCATCAAATATGCCTTACAAAACTAAAATTTATCCACAACTTTTAATCATTTGCCCATTACACCTGTGTTTTTATGTACAGAACTGATTTTATTCTCGATTTTGGCATCAAAAAAAAAAAAAAAATTATATTATCCTTGTCACCCTCAGAGCCTAATAATATATCCGTTAGTTTCTTGACTAGCAGCATAAGCCTGATTTTGTCTGACTCCAAGACATTTAAAGCTTGTGTTTCTGCCAACAGAAACCTCAAATTCTCTCTGGTCATTAAACAGTCAGATCGAAGAGTGCCTGCGCAAAGGCATTATCTCTATTTCATCTATATAACGATATAATCTGTGCGCAGGCATCCATTGGCATCACTGGTATTATGACGTTATATATGTGCAACCAACAAAATGATGAATTAAGGGACCTGGAAACTTCAGAAGAATTTGCTCCCCTTTATGTGTATGCACATAGCAAAAATGTTACATTCGTTGTTTACCTCTATCACACCGCACACATTAATGGCGCCACCACTTTGGGTTTGTCAGTGAGTGCGGCACAATTAGTCAAACATTTAAACGCTCGAACACGTTATAGACTATTAGGAAAACTCTTTGTACGAAACTAGCGCTAATCCAAAGAAATCAAAAAAAAAAAGCAAGCCCATTCGAAACTAAAGAATGGTTGCGATGGTTGAAGTTTGTTCAGTCCGACTGTAATTGTGAACTATGTCTGTTGCGGATAATTTAAAACGAGCCTCGAATTTCGTGATAAGATTGTTCCAGTGTACATGTTTTTACACGAGTGTAAAGAGAAAAGAGTGGCACAGTTATAAGGGTTACAGAGTACATGTACATGCAGCGATATTTCCCAGGCTATATGAACTGGGGGAGACACTGCACCCTTGTCGTTAATTTAAAGGGTATGGGGTTGGAGAGTTTNGGGGGGGGGGGGGGGGGGGGGGGGGGAGAAGGGAGTAGCTGTACATTTTTTTAGGGATTTTAGATTTCTTAAGTAATGCAAATTTCGGAGGCAGGAGAGAAGAGGAGATCGGGGCGCGTTCAATGTATTTTGATTTTGGGGAGGGGGGAGGGGGAGGATTTTGAAATTTAAAGAACGAATCATACGATCGTGTGGTTTGGAGAACACGTAGATGCAAAAGTTCACATACATATCTTGTGGGTAAAGTGAACTGGTTATAACGAGGTTCTATAATATTTCACATGTTCCCATAGCCTATCCTGTCAACGCACACTGTAATGTAAGCCGACAAAGCAACGAAAACAGTAATTACTACAGCATCACAAATATGATTAACAGCGTTAACGGCAGCAAACAACAGATATTAACGCTACACCAACATCAGAAAAACAACAACGAATTTAACCGTTATAAAGCTAATTGGCACACAGATGATATATATGCAGGGAGGTTCTAACAACACATTTCCAGATATTTGGGGCGATCATAAATTGATTCAGTTCCGGCACTGGCCGCATGAATGTCTTCGCATGAATATGTCTTGAGCTTGTCAACACAAGGCTTACGTCGCTTTATGACAAGAAATCTTCATGTTTGTACTTTCATATAAAAAAAACAACCAAAAAACCGGTCTAGTGTTATTCTGGCCCGAGATGTAAACAACCGACAGCTGCAGGAGGTCACCCTACATAATGAAAAAAACTCATGAGAACATTCAGACTGAGGAACGATTATATATATATATATCTGTCTGTCTGTCTGTCTGTCTGTCTGTCTGTCTGTCTGTCTGTCTTTATAGATAGATATAAATCTTTATCTATCTATCTATCTATCTATCTATCTATCTATCTATCTATCTATCTATCTATCTATCT
>JAWQUT010000074.1:2016574-2028193 GCA_033807755.1 Ellobium chinense
GTAAGTAGGGTTGCATTTTATAATTTTATATTGGATATAGGTTCGACCTATGCTACGGTTAGCTTTGCTAGGCGGTGTACTTGGTAGGCCAGTTGGATAAGGTCATGATCGGGCGAGATATTAAATAGCCATGCTAAGATTTATAGCTGCATAATAAGTAAGGCAAACAGAGCGGAGTGTTTCGCACTTGTGAGTTTGCGTGGGACATGAGTTCGATATGGTAATGAATCAGTGGCTAAAAACCTACTTATACCCCTGTATGAAGACGTCAGACGATACGGATGACCGACCCCTAGACGACAGTTACTGCGTGTTTATTTTCTTTAACTTCCCCTGGTCTATTGACGCCGAATACATACGTCACAATACATTCCAGTATCTTTCAGTACGTAGTCCGTACCTAACCTAGAGGCCCTTTACCCTTCCCGTATGAATTCCAGAGTTTCACCCCAATATCCCTTTTCTAAGATCTAGTTTAGATTGACGAAATTTACTTCATTTAACATCTCATCAGCAATTGTTATCAACTGTTAACAATCAATTATTAGCTATCGTGCCTATCATAATATTTCATTGGTACACCCACACAAGCCCCTTTTTCATTGTTGTGCTAACGAGAGCGGTAATGGCTCATTACTGTTTCATTAGTTTCACCAGGAACATATTGAGAATCAAGTTTGTTTGGTTATTATATTGTTTGTTTATGTACAAGTGAGTGGGCAGCAGATGACAAATAAAAGGATACTTAAATCAGCAAAGCGTATATGTCTGTTTTTATGAACTTGCAAACCGTAGATGGGCAATTCCGTCAGAATGCTAGGTCAGCCGCACTGATTTTTGAAACGCTCTGACTTGAAAGCAACCAGTTTTGGTTTATATTTAGAGAATAAATTAACTCCTGTTTGAAAAAAAAAGAAAATAACAACTGGGTGTTGTATAGCCAAAGCTTTTCAAAAACGAGCGTAACTGATGTGACATTTTAGTGGGATTGCCCAAACAACGCTTTATACAGTTTTGAAAAGAAAAGAGCAGACAATGCAGAGTGACGTGTTACTATCGACCAAATTAAGCGACATAGAGATACAAATCAAATGATAAACTGTTACAAAATCTGGAGCAGGGTTCATTTGGGTTCATTATTGTTAGTGCTCCTGGATACACCATGTTAATATCGACCAACTTAACAGACATAGAGAAACGAATGATAAACTATTACAAAATCTGGAGCAGAATTCATTTGGACTCATCTCCTGCCGGATACACCATTTAAGAAAGTTACGCCTATTTTTTTAGCCATCTTTGAATAACTTTAAGAGTATATTGCTATGCGAAATAATAATGAGACAAGATGATTACAACAAACTCTAATATATATTTTTTTTCATTGCTTCACTACCCTTTTTATTTCTCTATTGAAGAAAGGCGGTGGGCCGAAAGAGAAACAAACGTGCGTTCAAAATTCTGTTTTTCCTCAAGATGTAAAATTTTAACGCTACAGGTGGTAGCAGTTCACGCTTAAAGAACATGTTTGTGTTCCTTTACACTCTCACGGAAGTAGACAGCATTGCCAAAATATGTGATATAGACTATATCTCTTTTTGTTCCGGATATTTCTTGATTTATTCATAAAAATTTCCCTCCCGTCTCCATTCACAGGCCAAGAGAGGTATCGCAGTATGACGTCATCCTACTATAGAGGCGTCCATGGGTGTTTGCTTATATTTGACGTCACAAAAGAAGACAGTTTCAACAACATAATGAGCTGGTAAATATCAAATTGTATCTTTAATAATATCCAGACCAAGACAAAAGGAAAACTCTCCCCTAGCAAGGTTATTACTAAAAATATTATGCCACGTTCACCTCTGAATACATTCAGAATCCATTCTCAATTTTGTTTTCTCTCTAGGTCTAATGATTATACTGTCAATGAGCTTGAAAACTTAGAAATGGTATGACCAGAGATCTTACCCCTGTTGAGAATGAGATACTGCACTAAGCTTACCTTCCTGGAAATAGAGCTACGTCATATTGTCGTAAAGGCAGAACTTCGTATCTGTATCATCGTTGAAAGGCAACAAAGACAACGTAACATAGTGAAATATTTCTAAATAAAATATTCCTATATAAACTGCTTTTGGGGTGAAACTACATTAATATAGGTTTTCTCAACGTGCATTATTATTTGTCAATATAATATGTTGAATGGACTCCATAATACGTTGTGTGTAACTATATAGGTCTAGTGGTTGTAAACTTAAACGCCGAGAGCTTTGTCGTCATTAAGATTTTGCCGACAAATTAGACATCATTTTGTTTTGTGATTGTTCCCATGCTAAGTTGCTGAGTTAAAAGTAACTTTCAAGAACGAAAGAAGAATCGAGTATTCATACTTATTTAAGCGTGCTGTGTTCATACTTATTCAAGCATGCTGGTGGTTTGTGCTCTAACTATGATTACTCTTATATCTTCAATTCGTATTCTGCCCTAACCATTGCCTCACAAGCATTATTTATAATCTTTTATTCAGTAACCGACTTATTTAATAAAGTTTACCTTTAATAAGCCTTCTGTATGCCCATTCGGCCGAAGTTTCCCACCTTCTTGTTAGAGTGCTTTGATAAATCTCTATTTATTGCAGTTTTCTTCTCAATACAGTCTTGTCACATTCACATTTAAAGTTTAAAACATCAAGGCGCAGTAGGCGGGAAAAAATGTCTCCTTAGAATACTACATCCTTTCAAATCCACCCCATTAGTATATATAAATCCACCCCATCAGTTATTTATACTTTTCATTTTATATTTTCTGCAGGCACCAAGATCTTAGTAAATACTGCACTGACCAGTTTGTGACCTCCATTTTGGTGGGGAACACATCACATCCGGGAGACAGGGCAGTGTCTTCAGAACGAGGCTTCAAGCTGGCCGAGAGCCTTGGCATTCCATACATGGAATGTTCCCCTGGCGACGAAGTCATGGCCTCCGCCATAGTTCAAAGGTTAATGGAGAAAATCATCAAAGTCGGGCTGCGGAGGACATCTTTCTGCATCGAAATCAAACCTCAGCCAGTGGAGACTCAAAAACCTCAAGTGAAGCAAATAATATGTTTATGCTGACAATAGTAGACTGAAATTATATATATGGACAAATACTGTATTTACTGATTTTTAAAACTCATGTCATAATATATGTTGTTATAAAAAAAAACACAAACGCCATGTGAAAACTAGTCCGTTAGTCATCTCAGTACGATAACTCAGTATGTGTTGGTTCAGAAGGCATGCCAAATCTCTCTCTCCCCCTCCCCCCTCTCTCTCTCTCTCTCTCTCTCTCTCTCTCTCTCCCCCCCCCCCCTCTCTCTCTCTCTCTCTCTCTCTCTCTCTCTCTCTCTCTCTCTCTCTCNCCCACACACACACACTTACTGCATTTGTCTAATGCTGCAGTGTATAAATGGTATAGACACGCAGTGTTGATACAAGGTTCGGACCTAGAAACACGCCGGTGAGCATTTTCAGGGACAGGTTGAAGTTGAACGGATCGTAAATAATTTTCTTCCCGCCTAATCCTAAACCACATTATGCACAAACTTTGACGTTGTTCTCAGTCCTAACGAACTCTATTTTCAATGGACATGCTAAGAATATGAGTACTTAATGTGTTCGACATTCTGAGTGTAAAGTGAATTAGTTCGTAATGTGCAATATGATCGTCACTATAGGAAATGCCCCATACGCATGCCCATCTCTGCCACAGCAATGTATAAGAGATCTCAACATGAAAAGCTCTCTAATGAGATGCAAAGCTCTCTAATAAGTCCTTTTGGTGCCAGGCAGCTTTCAAGCGAGGTCACCAATATTATTGTTATTGTCTCCGCGGAGTAGAAGAAAAGCATCATAGAATTTAGTCTGAATGTTGTGAGCAGTCAAGTAAAAACATCTAGTGCTTTAGTAAGATACTGAAGCCCAAAGTCTCTGATCTCAGGAAGTTGTAATGGTCTTCAGTCGTAAATCTGTTTGAAAATTAGATGCGTAGGTGTTGCAAGAAGAGATGACAAAAGACTAAAAGGACAATGCATATTAGGGAATTAACAAATCCTGAAAACAACAGTTTTGTTAAGCAGATACAGGGTTATCGCATTGTGGCTGCCATATACTGTGATGAAACATTGTTTATACCTGTAAACACTGCAAATAATATGATGTGTTATAATTATGCAAATGTTAAATGCTGCGCAATAAATGAGCATTGATCTGTGAATCTCCTTAACTTCACGTTTTCTTTATTGCAATGTTTGGTGCAGGATATCCTTTACATTTCTATGCATGGTTTATTTATGAAGCAAGAAGTGCAATTCTGCGTTTTCACTGGATGATGTTTTTTTTTTATTCCCCTCTAGCAATTAACACTTTTATAGAAGTGATCCATTACAGCCTGCAGATCAATGAATGATAATGACAATTATTAAGGGCTTTATGGATTACTTATATCCTGGGAAGTTAGGGGAGGGGTAAGGAGAAGTAAATGAAGATCTGCTGGTATCGACAGAAAGTGTAGGGATTTAATGCGAGCGTTCGTAGGTTTTCCACCTTGCAAAAAAAAAAAAAAAGGGGGGGGGGGGGGGGGGGNAAATCTGCCTTCCAGATCCCCTTACCACCACTCCGCAACCTTATCTGACAGATTTTTTAAACAGGTAATTAAAAGGATTCTTCTTAAAAGAAGTTAGATCAACAGTAAGAAAAGCAGTTCAACTACTGCAGGCTACTAACAGACTAAGAAAATCAGTTTAACCAGACTAGAAGTGGACGGAGAAGATAAGAGCAAACAAAATGGCTAGACTACATATGAATTGTGTGACACATTGTAAGTAGACCTATTTTCCAATTACAAGGACAGCCATAGCCTCTCTTACCTCTGCGTCTGTCTGAAGATAGTCATAAATACTACTCTAAAATTAGAGCTCAATTTCAAGTAAGCTACACCAGAGCATTCAGAAGAGTTGATTATTCCAGACAGAAGAGTGGGAACCAGTTAGTGAGAAATAAGCTCGAATACCGACCCCAAAACCACTGAAATCAGGGAAACTTAGCACCTTTCCTGGAGCTGGCTAAGGTTTGGCAACCTGTTGAAATCGTGTCCGCTATTTCGATCTGATTTGGACTTTGTGCACCAACTCAGCTGTAAAGATTACAACGACAACAGCAAAGACGACGATCTGGAAGAAAGTGACGAAAGAAACTGGCATTTTCCAAGACATTTTTTTTTTTTTTTAAAGGACATGAAAATACATTTATTAAGACTTACTGCTTTTTCCTTTTGATGTTGATGGTTTCACCATGGCTAATGATTTCGGTTCCAGTGAAACTGTTTTGGCTGTTAGTTCATCTTCAATACATGCCTTGATGCCCTTTTCCAAATCCTTTTTCATTTTTGCCGCTTCTATCAGCTTTTTCTTCTTTGGTGCAATCTGAAAACTACCTTTCTTTATGACAGTTTTCTGTTTTCGCTTGTCCTTCTTCTTCCCTGGGACTTGAAGTTTAGGATTCTTATATTTTCCTTGTGCCATGTTTGTTGATTATTGAGATTGAGAAAGGAAGTTGAGATGGGCGAAGTTGTATGAAAATATGCATTTCCCAAGACATGTCTGTTTTCGGTGTAGACGAGCCCAGTGTCTGTTCGGTTTGTACAAAGGAGGACTTGTGGACAGAGACCAACGCCAACATACACGACATTTCCAGCTATTGCCACGGTGAAGATGATCAATCCCTCTCTGTGTGACCACTGTTTTTACCTTCAAAAGTATCTCTCAAACGTTATGAAGGCTGCCAGCCAGCTGGTCAGGCGACTGAGACAAATGTGCGGCAAACCAAGAAATAATTAATATTGAGTGCCCAAAAAATGTAAGTATGAGAACGCCCTGATGAGCAGGGTTGCAAGCGAAGCTCATGCACACTTGAGGTAGGAGAAACTCAGTGTTGGCAATGGCCAGGCCCACCAGCAAGATATTGACAAGATCTCTGAAGCCGATCTTCACGAAAACGATGATTAGGTAATATTGGAGACGACGCAGATTAATATTATTGGTGAGGATGAACTTTATCAGCAGCTCGTTGCTAACGAAGAGACCTTCTGGGGTACTCTCTCCTACATATCCTGTCTGCGCAGATGTTGATGCCATTAATTGCAGCGGTCTCTATGTCAGCCGTTCTTACTAGAAAGGTTACTAGAAAGATCTTAGAAATTGGCAGAATCAAAATTTCGCAATGGTAATTCAGTACTCTGGTCTGAAAGCTGCCTACAGACGAGTCTACTAATTTCTAGTGGTCTTCAAACCTCTATCTTGAAGGAAGAAACGATATGTTTGTAATCAGTACCCAAACACAGTTGTCATTTCACTGACGGCAAAGTCTTTTAGGTGGCCACTGAAGTTTACGTAATCAATACAGACTGCAAACTTAAAGCGCAAACAATGACCTTCCCTCCCCACAATTTCACTGACAGTAAAGGAACCTTCTCTTTTCTTAATCGTTAGGTTAGTATGTGGTTAAAGATGTGAGTGCTATTCCTTCCTGATAATGTTGTTTAAGCTAGACCCTCATCCACTGCAAGGACTTGCTACTGTACATTGGCAGTCACTGACTGACCCAAGAGCTTGGTTTTACGTGTTGGTTGATCAAGTGTATATTCCTATGATCTGTCAAGATTCATGGTTCACCGAGTCTCCTTTGTTACCCTAAAAGTCAAAGGTGTAAAACTGTGACATACATGGAATACACGGCTATAGCCTATTAATATTCTTTACCTTTTGAGAACAAGAGAACCTTTTAATAAGAAAGTTAATTTCTTTTTCAGAGCACACTCAATCTTCACTATTGCAGCCTCTAACTCTTTATCAAACATACACTAAAATTATTGACCGCTTTTGTACTTTATTTAATATTCCTAACCAGGATTTACATAAGCCAAAGATTGCAATGATTACTAGTTTTGGCTCATCCTTTGTTATTATAAGACCCACAGACATTCTTCTTTTATACATGAATGAATTTCCTGATCTGATAATGAAACAAGAGTTTTTTCTCTAAAGCTAGCCAGGGCATGGCTGTTCATTTGCTTGACAATCTGAGAGCAGCCTTATCTCTGCATAGTTCACAGAATGATGCATTCTCATTAAGTCTGGATTTAATATTTTGAGGATAGCAAGCTGACATCTGTAACAACATCAGTAACGAAGAAGGTCAAAGAAGGTCGAAAGTTACTGTGTGCATTTTTCCTCACTCACTCTTTATGACTCTGTGCCGAGCTACAGTAAGGATATGGTTAGTTCTGATAAAGTACTTCAGTTACAGTGGTGAGGATTAAGCATAAAATCAAAACACCTTCTGATAAACAACCAGTCAAAACTCATTAAAAACAAACTATAGAAATATGTAATATAATGACAGATTTATTTTCTTTAAACTTTTCCATAGTTGGAACATGTTATGATTTGTCATCAAATACAAGGCAGAAATAGTACAAAAAACATAAGTTCAACATGGAAATCAAACAAACAGATGTGATAGTCCAAATTGGCCTCACAGTCATATCTGTAACATGGTAGTTTCAGACTTTGCATATACCAACAGAATAGTACTAAATTTGTTCCATTCTGCGTGTATAGAAAACTATAAATTTGCTTCATTCTGCATGTATAGAAAAACTATAAAACTATCAAATGTTTTCAAAGTGATAAGTGGATGGCAAAATTCTGCCTGTACCAGACTCAGTCCCCCCTTATCTTACTGCAGCTAAAACAGTTCAACATGTTAAATCCAAAATGAAACCATTCATAAACTTCTAACTTGCATGAATCATGTTTCTATGTAATATGATAACAATCTCAGTGATATGACAGCTTGAGCCCTTCCATATAGATCTAATCATATTCAATAACTAAATTTGACCCCTCTTATGTACAAATATCATTATGTGAACCGCTGAAAGTTATGTGCAAAATGCTATGAAATATTTTTTAAAACGTGGTTTTCTTCCTCTTTCCTTTCAAGACGAGCATGATACAATATACAATACTATTACTGACTGTATACTATAACAGACTGTATTTACAGGTCAGCAATAAAGAATTGATGCACACCACGGGTGTTTTAGGATAATCTATCACCAGCTCTTTTGTCAGCTCAAGGGGAGTGCACCAGTCATACAGGAATATCATTTCAACAACGCAGAGATGTCTTTAAAATCCTCATTAATGTCGGTAGCCTTAAGAGAGGATTTTGAGCAGAGGAATGAAAATGATAGATGTGGAAGGTCGAGGGCAAAGTGACAATAGCAAATTCTAAGTAGATGCCATGATAATCTCTACATGTTCATAAAGCTGATTAAGAGATGGCAGAGCATGAATGAGTGTGTTCATTGTGCAAATTATTCACTCTGAAATATGTACTGACTGATACTGCCAATGGAGAATGTAACTTGTGCCATAAATCATGTACAGCAATATTCATTTGTGGCACAACCATGCCAAGCAGACAAACAAAATACAGGAACTGCACCACATTATAATGGTATTGAGGGGGTACAACTAATGGATGCCCAGATCCACCACATCTAAAATACATAATTCAGTTCTAAAATAATCTTAGTCCTTGGCAAAAGTCAGGTTTTAAATCTGAAAATTAATACTGTTGTTGTTGTATGCTTGGATAAGAATTAAAACTGTTACAGATTTTTCATTTAGATCAAACCTTGAAAACTCTGGAATACTGCAGAACAATAAGAAGCAATCAGCATCTTTCCATACGTCTTCCCAACACCACCAAAAAAAAAAAAAATCGAAGCCCATGGCACTAATTAAAAAAAGCCTTTGAAAATGGGTATATTTTCTGGTATATTTAATAAACATTTCTGGGGCAGTTATTAAAAAGCAGAATCATACAAAAATCAAATGAAAGCTTACGGAGCTAGTTCTGTTCTCTGACACATCTGGGCTAGTTAGTATGAAACAAAAAGGGAAGAAATGACATATAAAATATATAAGTAAGAATGATCTGTCCCAACCATTGATTTCTGGAATGTAAATTTGCTGAGACTTTCCTAGCTTTAGCAAAAATAAAGGAGAAATTCTGCAATGCCAATTTCCAGACAAGAAATGCTAACAGGGAAAAGCATGAAACCAGGCAATCTAAAAAATTTTTCACAGCAGACTTAATGCTAAATCCAACTGAAAGAGAAATGGAATTGCAGACATTCACCTAAGTTATATGTCTTCATGGATAATATACGAAACCGAAATTGTTATTGTTTCTGACCAAAAAAATACATTGCAAACAAAGATTCCTTGATTTAAAAGCACTGACAATAATATTCTAAATGATTGTGTTTAAAACGGAACCCTTACTCAAAAGTTACAGTATTTTTCTTTCCTGCTATGGAAAACCTGGACTTTTGGCTTCTTCTGACACAGATGCATGACTGCACTAAGAAGACAGCAGAGAAAGCATAGCTTTGCAGAAGTCTGGAAGGTCTTGTGGAACCCTGGATGTGATCAAATTCTTGTCCACAATCACAGGTTTATCTTCATACAGGCCACTGTCATGAAAAGACATAAAGTTATTAAATATATACTCCATGGAAAGAAGAACATCACTGATTAGTTCTGTAGTATAGATGTCATAAATAAACTGACTATAATTGAATGAATTCTCAGCATATAAAGGCAACGTTTTATTATTAGATACATTAGGTTGAAACAATGCCTTTAAAAGCAAATGAGTCAAGAACTCAGATGCTATATCATATAATTCGTGCAGCTAAACATAAGCCAAGGGAAACTAGACTAGGTCTTAAGAATTTGGTGCTACACAAGTCCTGCTTCTAATTGCTTTTGACTTTCCAGCTGTAGGTAACATAGCTTAGATACGTGCTGTGATATAAATTCACTGAAAATGTGAAAGCATTTCCCTCGCACATTTGTCAATTTCAAATAAATTTCTACTCTGACCCGATGGCATTTTGATCCACACTACACTCTATTTCCCTTTGATTTCTGGGCTGATTCCTCTGTTTTTTTTAATGCTAAATTTAAGCAGGATGTCTAAATCATGGTTCACTTTTGCTTGGCTCATCAGATCATAAATTTTTACAGCTGCATTGTCAGTCATGCTAACTTACTGCTAGAGTAAATATCAAGATATAAACATAACATGTCACTCAGTGATAACAGCAACAGCCCTTGTTAACATTAAAGTAAAGAATACTAACCCTGCATTTTCAACATCATCTTTGATTGCATAGAAACAAGTCAGTTTTCTCCCTTTGATGATCTTGGCTGAGCAAAGCATCCAAGCCCCATGACAAATAGTGCCCAATGGTTTCCCTGCGGAGAAAGAAGAGAACCACTTACAGGATTATCTACCAAGGGTTATTTTGAAGGCAATCATTACCATCCCTGCAGGCTAAACAATGCATAGAAGGAGCTAGGATCAGAGGTCTTATGACAGAGACAGAAAACAAGTACGGAATCAAAGCAAAATCATTACCTCAATAATTTTCGGAAGGGATGCCTAGATAGATGGAAAGGCAGATGGGAGGGGGAGGGGGGGGAGGGGGTGTCTTATATAATGCGTCAGCAAGGACTCATATCTTTACTCTTGACTGTTCATAATTATGGGGTCTCCAGCAAAAGAATGATAAAATATGTCATTACGTTTTACAAGAATTGAATTTTTTGCTCAGAATAAAAGACTGTCTTTTACACGGCCTATAAAGCATTTTACATCATAAACGCACAAATTGCAAATGAACAACAAAATCTGTGGTCTATCTAGGCGAAAAGGTTAGGGTCTACCCCTGACCTTTAAAGGATCAAGTTCAGTCTCAAAGGTCAGTGATAATGAACTTCTTGGCCCAGTGAGAAACAGCAATATCAGGAAAGAGTTTTGCAGAGTGAGCATCCACTATTGTCCATATCAATACCACAGTCGACTTCTTTAAGTCACATGCGCTTAAAAGCAACTACCGGTCCATTGCAACATTTTCCTGATAGCAATACGCTGTATCCTCAATACAAGTCATTGGACAATCACAACTCCTGTTATTCAAACAACTTTTCCACGCATCCGGACAAATTGCAAGTAAGCGGCTTTGACAATCATTATTTACTTTTCACTATGCAAGATGTCCGTAAGTTAATCTGATTTCGCTTTGACATGACAAGTGCCAGGCTTTCTGTTGCACATACCATATTGTGCCTTGACACCATCCACCATTTTGCGTCATTTGCACTGATAACAGGCATTTCAAACATTCTTAGCGGTTTTTTTACTTGCATGACAACTGATAACTCGAGCAATGACCTCTATACTAAGTGCTGTAGTTAGCAAGTGATGCATTTCTGAACTACACTGCTTTAACCAAACCGGTTCAAAGTTGCTTGGTTTTTGAAAGGCCTAATTACATGAGTTCGATGACCGGAATTGGAACTTTTCAATTAATAATAGGCCTATTTTTTTTTAAAGTCACACGTATTGCATATTATTGCACATTTTACTTAAGTGTCATACTACTTTACTGTAAAGGCAACTGACAATCACGACTTTTTGTTAGTAAGAAGATATAC
>JAWQUT010000074.1:2028230-2042382 GCA_033807755.1 Ellobium chinense
CGCCCACCCAACCGTCACCTGATGCCTGAAAAAAATATTTTATAAATTTTGAAATATTTTAAATACTGTATGTATGTATCCATGTGTATTATGCTACTGGCAAATAAAGCAAATTCAAATGACAGTACCACAAACGATGCAAAATCAAATAACAGTACCGGGTTCAAAGATCAGGCAATCGACACTAAGTTAAATTTATATGATCTGGTGTAAGCTAGTTTTGAATGCATTCTTTTACACTTACTGGCTCTGGTCGATGATAATATATCATAGGCAGCTGAATCGACTTTCCTTCGCTGATTAGGTGAGTCAGGAGACATTTGGTACTCGTACCCGTACCATTACTCTGTATCTTGAAATCCTGATATTAAATGGGTGGATCGCTGATTGCATGTATCGTTTCAGCCCTTCTCTTTCTTTTCTACTCTTCAACAATCCCTCCCCATCAATACACCAGACCCATTGGAAATTTCATATACGTATGCACATTTTTTTGTCTAATTTGGATACCAGGACTGCAAAATGTCTAGGTGACTGCATCATGACCTTCTCCTTTAACATTTCCTTCCGAGATGCATTGTATTAAACTCAAAGATTCTGAAACCCACCTGTCATAAATGTCTAGCTCTGAAAATGGTTGCGCCGCCCACTGTTTTACTCGACATACATGACTGGTGACAAAGGTGATATACCAATTTTCTTTTATAAATCAACGATCAAGGTCAACTCAAACCAAACCAAACCAAACCAACACGAATGAACAACAGAAGCACATATAGATAACAACAACAAAAATTCAATGCCTATGCAACGATAACGTGGGCACGTGTTCCTGCATGCCTTGCGCAACCAAAGGCTAATCAAGATTGCGAATAAAATACCAGAAGTTCAAACAATAACAGCAATACCAGGAACTCAGGCAAACAAATCAACCAACCTGTTTTCACAGTAGATAAATCTCTGGCAACCACAAACAGGATGACCGGTGGTGGCAATTTCAATTCCTTTCGTGAGCCAAAGTATCGTTATAGTGAGCCAAACAAAACAACAATTCCCTAATTTTATTAAGTGACAAATGAATATTGCGTGATGACAATCAGCCTATGTCTTTAGTGCGATGGTATGAAATGAAAGTTCAAAGACATTTATTGTTGCGAAGCGCGTAACGCCTGATTAAATGTCACTATGATCATATAGTGAATGCAAGTAACGAAGCTACGAGTAATTTCCCTCTAATGATATCTTTCAACAATTTCTAAACAGACCAGGTATTGAATCCTTTAAAGATTTTCAAAGTGTACATAATTATGACAATAATAAGGGGAGGTAATTGCAACGCCTTGTTACGCTGACTACAAAGATCTGCTGCTCATGAAATGGTCATATTTCATCTTCCCACCCAATACCCTTTCAGAAAATATATGACACTCCACTATTCGCAACACTTTATTTTTGCTCAGATTTGGGAAATGTGTGTGACCACAGTTGTGGAACCTGCCTTATGCCTCGAAAAGAGACACTATAACACAAAGTATAAGGGAGGCAGCGTGGCCGTGCGGTTTGTGAGTCGTACTCAGAAACTGAAGACTTCCAAGTCTAAGGTTTATGTGTTTGACTCGCAAGCTGGGCGGTGTACGTTGTAGTGTCCTTGGGAAAGACACTTCGCTTCCATTTCCTCACTCGACTCAGGTGTAAATGAGTACCTGGCTTTAGAGCTGGGGGGGACCAGGGCGCTGCACCGCTGGCGACCAGCAATGACTATGTTATGCATTTCATTTGTAACATTATGTATTTACATGTATGATGTGTATTGTTATATGTGTTTGTATTATGAATGAGATGTTTAACACTGTATGACATTGTAAAACAATTTCCCTACGGGGTAAATAAAGTCGTATTTATTATTTATTTTATTATTATATGTTTCATTACGAAACATGGAATTGTAATCTCCAACCACAACCAAAAGTAAATTTCCCATTTAGCCTATGCACTTTTGAATGACGGACATTTCGTCAACTCGGCCGTCTCTTAAATCAGCCTGCTCCGCGTGTTACTTCCCGCCCTAACGGTCAAATGGATTGTCTGGTGTGACCATCACAGTCAGAGACCGGATTGTTTCACTGAC
Organism: Ellobium chinense; assembly: GCA_033807755.1. Lineage (NCBI taxonomy): Eukaryota > Metazoa > Mollusca > Gastropoda > Ellobiida > Ellobiidae > Ellobium > Ellobium chinense. Next base: position 2,030,359 of record JAWQUT010000074.1, read on the forward strand.
ATTTCACTGACATTCTTCTTTTGTTTGATTCGACCCTCACTTTGACAGCATTCACTGTGGCCGTAGTTCAATAAAATGTATCAAATATAAAGCTATCAACGCATCGATCAAAGAACTTGTACAGCCAGAACTCTTAAACTCGAGTTCATACGGGTCAAGGCATAATTTCGCGTTCATGAGAAGACAGAGATCATAAGTAAAATTTGTTATCAAACATCACACATATTTCACCTAGATAATATGCACACAAGTCCCAATCATGTCCTTAATAATGTTTGACTTATTCTTCTAAAGGGCAGACTTTTACTTGTGTATGGGCTCTGTAGTAGCTGACCTTTCTGGAAATTTCATGTTCCCACTGGCAACCGCAGCGTCATCATGTCGAGCTTTAAACAAAAGGCCGGCAGATCTTGGATTTTGTCCTAAGCTTGACATGATGACCTGAAAACAATGACGTGCCAGTGAACACGACTTTTTTGGAAAGGTGAGCTGTATTATCAATCTAGCAATGTTGGTTAATCTGCTCTACACCTAACAGTTATCAGTAAATGCTTCCACTCAGTTAATTCCGCTAAATCGCAACCTCAAAGCAGAAAAGGCAAAGTCTCGACTGAAAAGACGCGCCATTATCCAGTGATTTGTACAGAAAATTCAGTATTCTGTTGCCCTGAACATATAGAGATGTAGCCAGTGTTGCGATTTAGCGGACTGCAACAAAGAGGAGTCGACTGAACATCATTCATGTCTACATAACTGCAGCCTCAATTTTCCATAGACGCACTCTTCTTATCTGCAAACTCGTTATCTCAGATTATCTCAATGAACCGACGATGACAACCACAATATATGCTGGATAATTGAAACTCCACGAGAGTCTGGAATAACTTACAATAAAGCGGAGAATGCCATTAAGCGGCCCAAATCTACTTCTATATCAGCTTTCTCAAACACTTTGCTATCAAGCTGAAAACGTATCATTAGGCGAAGTGCGATTAACCAGAGTAAATTTATAGCTGTGACATGAGTTCAACTGACCTTTCTTTCTGTTCTAAATATATTTTTTATGGCGAAGTTCCAACCAAAACAGTAACTATGTCATTCTCGCAACCCTATCGCTCACTAACAGTTCGTAGAAAAGTCTATTCCGCCATATTTCCCGATGTTGTTAAGAATATAATTCTGGAGTTTTTATATTAAAAGACCGTATTTCCATTCTTCTAAAAATTTCAGGAATTTTTTTTAAAAAATGCTTTCTGCATTAGTCAGATCCTTTGAGCAAACGCAGGTGTCTACCTTATCTATTAAGACATCGACACGAGACTCTGACCATCAAATGCGCCATGTTTCGAAGTATTAAGTCAAATTGTTAATCGTTCCTAACAACTCTTGTACGATGTGGATATAGATCTATATGGACTTCTAAATAAAAGTCAAAATAAATCTTCCACTATTGCACTGAGGTTACTTGCATATAGTCTACTTTCTTCCTGGCCCTGATACCTGACATGATTGCATGGCTTGCTATAGTTGTGCTCCTATAGTTGTGCTCGTATAACCATCGTGCGATCAGTCATGACTATGTATAACCAAATGTTGCCAAGAGCAACTTGTGATATTAAGTGTAGTCTGACCTCTGAGCAACGTTACATCGTCATGTCATAAGATAATCCACATTTTTATTTTGGCACTTCAATTAAAGATGATGCGGACTTATTTCCGTTACATTACGATGGTGGAAATAGATTTATCGAGCAGCGGACACCACAACGACATGATATACATTCAAAAATAGCAGCAGTAGAAGTAAAAACAACGACAACAACAACGACGACAACAACAACAACGACGACGACGACGACGACGACAACAACAACAACAACAACAAGAACAACAACAACAACAACAACAAAAGCAGCAGCAGTAGTAGTAGCCACAACAAAAATCTTGATACTTCATTGCAATGAAGGGTTTGCATTTGGTCGCCACCATGGTCATACCATATTGATCTAAGACACTGTGTCAGGGCCAAACTACATTACCGCCAGAAATTTACTAGAAGAATAAACCGCTATTGGTTTAAGGAGTAGCTTAATCATTTTTCCTAATAGATCTAGTTCTGTTTTTCCCCCCAAACCCGCCAACGTATTTTACACCGTGCGTTGGTAAACACACTCCTTTCGTGCAAAGAACTTGCGTTGAAAAAATTAAAAGCCTTGAGAATTACATTAAAGCAGTGTGTATGGGGTTTGGAAACTCAAATAATGAATAAGTTTATTCATCTGTGCATATTGTATAGAACAACACTCGTAAAACCGCTGACTTGTCGTGTGCAAATGAATGCACAGTGCATACAGAATGACACTGATTACGAACAATTCGAACGCCTCAAGCCATAGGTTTATGCCTGTTACACTAAAAACTGTTTTTAATCGCCATATAATAGATCTCCAACATGTGGATGTAAATTCTCAAATCCTAATATGTGACAGCCTCAGAGACGATTTTTTTCTCAAACTAGACTGCGCATCAGAAAACTGCTAGAGAGAATTAAAGAAAATGAGTCCTCTGACATCTCAAGCTACTGGAGAAAAAAAAGAAGCACTGCTGTGAACAGCTAGAGACGTTTGCATGCAACTCAGATATATAAAAAGTAATTGATTTAGACTATATGCCTCGTAAACGTTTCCCTGCATGTGCATGTAGTTTCAATAAACTTATCAGTTCTTCCGCCAATGGTGACTTCATTCAGGTTTCCCAGAAATAAAGTCCAAATCCTGTATCTCTACACATCCCATAGGCTATTCACGATGAATTATTCTTATACATCAGTCGCCGAATTGGCGTTAGAATCCACAAATTCTGATGCCTGAATTCGATTACGGTAGACGATTCAACCTCAAATTGTGATGAGCTAGACCATTTCTGAGTTTCCGAACTTTTGGTGCTCAGCCTTCCAATGTAATTTTGATCCTTTCCCGATAGTATCAGTGAAGCTTCATGTTTTTTGTTGTTGTGTTTGTTTGTGTGTGTGTTAGTGGTCGGTTGGAAAACAATAAAGAAAATGTTTAAAAAAGATGAACAAAACAATAGAACAAATCGTTCAAGCAATCTTTGAACTCATTCACTTGCACTCGACGCATCACCTTACTGTCTCAGAAATAACTCTGATCGTCAGTGCTAGAAGTCTCTTTATTATCAAACACAAGATACGATTCCAAGGCCCGATTTGTACTAAGATTCCAAATCGATGTGTCCGGAATATGATACATGATGTGTACGTATTAGGACAGATCTACTTAAAATTCAAAAATGAGCCCGCTAACACCCAACAGAGCATGATTCGCAACATCCTGTATCTCATGTAATACACTGACATAAATAAATTCATTTGATCACGGGTAGCTGAGTCACAGAGGAAAGCCCCCTTAACACGTGCCTGCTAAAGCACGCGTCCAGTCTCCAATTGCAAAAACAAAAATACAAATCCAAACTTCCACAGACGTTCTTTGGTGTGCATTTTAATGACCTTAACCGAGTGTGTTACGTTTTATATCTAATGGCAAAGATAAAAACGGGTACTCAAGCACTCTTGGACGATCTATTCTAAATATTGAGCAATATCTCACCACTTCTTTAAGATTGTAGAAGAGCTAAACAAACCTTGAAACTGGACATGTCGTGAACAAGTTCATGGGACTGCTATTATCTGTGGTAAGTTGTATCTGTTTGAGCCTTTCATAGTTGGTGAAAAGTTTCCTTGTCCCATAATCATAAAATAAGTGGACTGGTTTAGTATGAAAAGAAACTTGTATTATCTCAAGGGTAAACAATTAGGAACGCCTTACTACTGGACCAAAAGACTCACGGCAGTTAATGCTCGCCAATCTATATTGTGCAAGAAAAATGAAACGGATTTTAATTGCTTCTTATTCAATTATTTTGGATTAAACTTTTTAAGTATGAAATTTCATACTCAGGTAAACAGCACTTGACCACACCACACCGCAAGAAAACAAGCAGTCGCTCGCTTGGTTTCTAGTGTGTCAGCACTGGCTACCTTGACATCGTTTGATGTCAGTGAGGCATGAACTACTATCCTACATAGCCGATGCCAATCTTGGCGCTCTGCACGACAAAACTATTTGGCGATGCAAGTTTTTCCACCAGCATCAAGAAAAACTCTTTATTCCCATTGTACAAAGTTTATATGCCACTGAACTAGCAGGGTGAATGCAAGGCATGAACATGGTCTTTCTCATTCAAAAGTTTTAAAATAAGTATTCTTTTATTATTTTGATCACTCGCTCATCAGTTTGTCCCTAAATTGTCAGTTTGTTCATTCTTAAACTTCTGTTACACATAAACTCCTTCAGACTTCTGGCGCGCAAGTACCACGACTAACCAGAGTAATGCATAAGCCAGCAAAAACAAACAATCAAACAAAAACACCTGATTCATGGTTTTCAGCTGAGGACTGTGGCTTCTTAATATTCGTTGTCACGAACGCAAGAATTTTGGAATAAGCGCACGTCAACAATAACAACAACAACCACAACCAAAACAAGAACGGCTGTTTCAACAACATCAACAACAATAAATGCATTCTGCATTACATCAAGGTGAGATTTGGTTAAAGAGACAACTCAAAACTTACAATCGACATACAGAAAGCGACTAGATTAATTAAGAGCAGCCATATTTGGAAACTGCAACGCATTTCTTTATCTTGCCCTTTGGGCTCTATGGACTGAAGCGCGTTTTTTTTATTTCTAACTGCAAGAAAAACATTGGTGATCTAGCAATATATTATGTACTCAATGATAGAATTTGAAAAACAAATATGGTTATAAAAACAAGAACCATTACAGTACTCTGCTCTTTCCCACTACCACAAAAAGTCAGTTTCAAATTATATCAGAGATTTACAGCATTTTGGGGGGAAATTCCGAATGATGCTGTTTCAGAGAAAGTTATCTTTCCACAAACACATTAAGGCTATAATTATAGAATCGACATTCTTCCGATATCAAGTCTGCACGCAATCGATGAAATCATTTTATCTCGTTAGAACCATCCATGACGAAACTATGAGTCATGTTTAAACCGGGCGATGACGACTGGAGATACTGAGGACCAACAATTTTACAAAACAAACCGAGGAGTGTTCATTTACAATCTACCTGTCCCCAACGGTCTTTGTTATTAGTGATAGATTTATATAAAAAAGCTGCTGCATTCTGCATAAGTTTTGAATCCCACTGTATTTCTTACAGATTTTTCTCTTTTAAAATTTTGTTCGTATTGGGCGCCAAAATCACAATCTATGCAGCATGGATTCGTGAATTTTGTCGTAACTCTCATATCTACTCATTATTAAGTCACACAACGATGTGCGCGGCGGACCACAACGACGTGATGCTATCGTCGGTAAGAATAGTTTCTAACATTAGATATTATGTATTTTGAATTTTTTAACTTTAATGAATTAATGACGTCTTGTTGTAAGGCACCAACAAGATTTTTAGAAGGATCACAATGAATATAGTCTGCCAGCTATCCACGAATTACAATGCAATGGTAAGCGATATATCAAATTACTACAACGATGACGCGCAGATCGTTCTCGCTTATTAAATAAAATCGCCGACTTTGATACTTCCTGTATATTAAACATGTATCTTCAGAGTAAGATCCATTGAAGTCGCCCTGAAAATTTCCGATAACCTTGGGTGATATTACTCAGGATTTGTGTTGATGACAAAATAGTTCAATACTGAAGTACTGTCGGCCGTCTCTATTGACAATGAAAGTCGCAAAATCCTCCTTAAGTCCTTTACATCAAAACAAGATGTCCGATACAACCATTCAGACCATCATTGATACGAAGGAAATAAATAAATCCCACCGTTTCCACTGAACCAGTGTCCAAAATTTCTGTGAAATAGGACAACGAGATTATGATTTTCTTTCAAAGACAGGCCTAGTGAGCTTGTCAGTATCGGCATGAGCAATATCTGAACCGAAGAATCACCGTGACCATCCCTCCGCCCATTTTCCCTTGCGTGTGTGTATGTGCGCGTGTTAAGTAAAGAGATTCATAAACCCAATATTCTCTTCAATGCTGGTCATCTCCAAATAAAGGTGTTTATTTTTCGTTCTTTTAACAACAATACAGCTCTTACTTTACCAAACTCGATACTACATGTCTAGAGATTAGAGTTTTGAGGAAACTGCACATCGTGTGAGAAGAGTGACATAATACGATCATTTATGTAGATATCGCAGGCTGTTAATGTTGTGATAACGCATATTACAAGCATGTCGTCATCTTTATTATTTAAAGAATGAAAGTACTGAAAACCGTCCTTACGTCATCTACTATAACAGCACAAAGTAACGGTCAAAAGTAGATCTATACGTATTATAATTTCACTGAAGTAATGGCACATAAATTAATATATTAAAGATATTGCGCCATTCACGGATGTTTAATAAATAATTACAGAATGGGACTTATTAAAAGCATTGCATACTGACGATTATTGCCAAATTTAGGTTTCGTATTATACCAAACAACAACTACGCCTTTCCTCATTCTGATTTACTGATAAATATCATACTTATCGACTGTTTGTCCTTCACAGATACCTAAACTGGAGTACGATAAGTCTAGATGTGAAATGGTCAAGGACTGTTTACCAAAAAGTTTGAGAATTTCCGCCTGGGAAAGTTCACCGGGGACAACGCCAGCTGCTGCTTATACGGGTACATAAAAAATATAAAAGTATGATAGCCATTTCCATATTATCCACTTAGCTAAATATAGGCGTAAATTTCATCGCCAATATTCCACCTTCCCCTTCCTCAGCTCCTCCTGAGTCGCATATCTTAATGATATCAAAGCATTAGCGTGTGTGTGTATGTGCGCGCGTGCGTGCATGAATAAATTGCTCTGTACGTGCGTGCGTGCGTGCGTGCGTGCGTGCGTGCGCGCGTGTGTGTGTGTGTGTGTGTGTGTGTGTGTGTGTGTGTGTGTGTGTGTGAGAGAGAGAGAGAGAGAGAGAGAGAGAGAGAGAGTATACACACTTGTGAGTGCGTGCGTCTGCGTCTGCGTATGCGCTGGAGTTATATGGCGCTCTTTAACTGTGAGAAGTGTCAACTAACTTTGCTAAATAATGTATGCGTAGCGGGAATTCGTGTGATTGACTTTTACAACCACGAGTATTAGTATAATTCTGTGCATATCAATTCATGTCGGCGCCATTATCAGAAGATTTTCTGCAAAGGTCAGATGATATGTCATATTTCATAATTTTCCATCTTTCTTTACCGTTGTACTTTTTGTCGTCCTTGCCAATCCATCCTCTCCTCTTCTCCTCTTTCTTGTCCTTCCCTGTCATTTTCTGTCCTGTCCTGTCCTGTCCTGTCCTGTCATGTCTTACCCCAACCTGTCTCATCCATGTCTCATCTAACCTTGTTATCAATAGAAATGAACTGTACAAACAAACAAAAACAAAAATTAAAAACTCACTTTCTACTCGAAAGATAGAACAAATCAGACTGTTATTAAATTAAGTACCCCTGGTTCTGATCTGTAATCTTAAAAGCTCAAAGTAATCAAACTGAAAAAAACATAGTTTCTGAATGGGCAATAAGCGCCATGTTGATCCTTCAAAAGACTATACAAAATTATCATATGTACTGAAATCGAAAGTTTAAACGAAATCCAAGGGACCAAAGACTTTTTTAAACAAAGTTTCATTAGAGAAACCTAAAAAGAGGATAATAAACGGAACTTCTTGTTTCCTTTCGTTTTAGCTGTACTTTCGTTTTAACCCTTTTCGTTTTAATTGCTGTCCATTGCACTTCTTTGACAAGTTAATGTCAAGACGGCACAAGACCATAGTAAACATTTTGAAGGTATGAAGATGCCAATAGCACCTGGCATAAAAATATGCAATTTTAAATAGTTCCTATAAAATCAGAATACTGGCCATGGGGATGGGGGGAAGGGGTTGGGTTTTAATTTCAAAGGCTTAGATAGGTGCAAATATATGTGTAGACTCAGAATAGGTGAGGTTTAGTCACTCAAGTATAAAATTTGTGATTGTTGCTAGGTGGGTAAGGTTACCCTGTTTACTGAGTGAAAAGGCCTAAAATATTAGGGTGTCTGCTTCACTGCCTAAGTTCTCAAAATCTAACTGGTTCAGGTGCATTTTTCTTTGTGTCAAAATTTGGAGGAAGAGCTAAACTACATATTTGGAAAGTATTTTGAAACGGCACCCCAGGATAAGTTAATGAGAGGTGTAAAACCTAATATAGCCAACAGTGAAAAATACATTGGCATCTTCATACCTGAAGGAAAAAAAAGGAATTCTAACACAGTCTTTCGAATGATCCTATTGTATTCACCATCAAGACAGTCTTACTGGCGATAGTTTGTATGGTATAAAGAGTTAAGATTTTGTCTGTAGACGGTATAGGATTCACCTGGCGAAGTCAGAGACAAAAGTTACCAGCCCCAACGACTTTGAGATCTATGACATTAGATTACAAAAGACCGGTGTAATGCTCTTATGTACTGTATGTGTTCGTGAGCTAATTAAACAATTGTTGTTGTTACAAAAGCACACATCAGTTACAAAAGTGCAGATCAATAATGGAAACTGAGTTGGACTTACAAGGACATTTAATCAGAGGAAAGAATGTACTATTAGATCAAGGCCTATTATTATGAATTTTTTTCGATTGTTTGTTGGCTGTTTTTGTCAGACTGTACCTAAGTTGAGACCACATCAGTAATTATCTTTTGACTTGGATCGGGGCAGGGGGGGGTGGGGATGNTGGGGAGGGATGGGTGGCAAAGTCATCGTGGAAGCAAGAGAAAAGTACAAACTAACTAGTTAATTTTGGTACATAGGTACGATGTTGCCTATGAAAATTCTTCCGCCCCAGTCTCTTCTGTAAGATAATGTAGCTAGTCCATGGGTTTACCTCGAGCTAATTAAATTCTGATGATTGACGCTATTGTGAAAGTGGAGTACGAAAGTCTGTCCAACAGTCGATACATTGATCGATCAATAACCACTCAATACATCCATCCATCCATCTATCTTATATACTCATATATTAATAATAAGCTTAGTGTAAAGTCGCGTGAGCGGGCACAAGTCTGGATACGAGACTCATAAATCTCATTATTATTATTATTACTCCTCCCTTCTATAAGTATGTATCTTGCCCCCTCTCTTCTCCATCTCTCCCTCTCCCCCCCCCCTTTTTNTCCCCCCCCCCTTTTTCCCCCTCACTTCTTGTCCAAGAAAACGAGGCCACCACTCATGTCATGAAATTCATGATCAAATACGAACAATTATCTACAAGATCTGACAAAATCTGGATTGTTCTGTTATCATGTCAAGGTTTCAAAACACTTATTTATCCGTCGTTTATCAGTAGCGCTTACCCAGGCTGACATAAAACTGTAGGTTACGTTACATTTAAAACGGGAAAATTCATACAGGGCCGTGACTAGTACCCCCACAAACCCTCTCCTGCCTCCCCCTACTTATCTATGATGGGTAGGGACGAGGATCAGAGGACCCTGAGAAAAAAAAGGAGATATAAACGGTATAATAAGGAGAAAAAAAGAGGGTTTTGCAGTGGGGTGCCGGGTGCGGGCTCGGGTGAGGTAGTTACGGCCTTAGTGACATAAAAGTTTACTGTACTGTTATCAGTATCAGGAGGCTGATGGGAAGTCCAACCGCCGCGCGTTCTAAATCACCGATTAAAAGCCAAAATAAAAAAAACAACAAAAACTGACTTTGTTAGCCATGTACTGTGTCGATGAGGTAATGATTATATGGGGCGATGATTATGTTATTAAGACGAAAGGATAACATGCAAACTGGAACATAGTTGAGATAGGGAACAGAGGAAGCTACTACAGACATCAATGCTGTATGTCACTAATTTGTCTACTAAAAAGTGCACCTACCCCACCCTGAAATAGCACAGATTCACATTCAGTTAAACAATATGACGAATTTAGCTACAAAAGTTTCCAACAAAGATCGTTGTGGTCTATTTATGATGTCACGAGTTGTCAGATTTTGTACATCCTGTTTTAAGAACAAAATCAGATTGAGCATGTCCGTTCGGTGACATAAAGGATAAATTTGAAATCTGCTGTATCTTATGCTTCTTCTGAGAAACACGATAGAGTAGGCGCCTGACCATGAATATCCCCTCCGTGCATGTGCATTTGTGCGTGCGTGTGCACCCATGCGCATATATGTGTAAGAAATGAGGTGCAGGATAAAGTAAAAAAAAAGGGGGCAAAAATTTCTGTCTTCTGCCCAAAATTCTTTAAGGAATTGCATTCGGTTCATCGACACAGCCACAGCCATTATTCTCGATGTGCATTTAATAACTAAAAAACGGTAATCAGAGAGAGAAAGAAAAGAGAGTGACTCCGATAGAAGCTACATTCATCGACATCACTATTCTCTCAATACGTTTAACAAGCTACAGTTTTCTTAAAACTAACATGTAAAATAACCATATTTTTTCTCTGTTTAATCTGTGCACTCTACTCTCACCAGCCCCCATACATACTTTTAAAGTCAAAAAAGGTTTTACGACATGCATATTCAACAAACAGAGATTAAAACCCAAATATTTGATCTAGAAATCAAATTTATTCTAACAGCACCATGTATCGACGAGCTAAGCACACATAAATATAGATCTAAATGTATTTTATAAGGAAAATTCTACTCAGCACACCCAGTAATGTACACTTTAATCTTAGCATAGATGTATGAATACCTCTTAATGGGATGAATGGAAAACGCTTGGGTAGGAGTACAGTGTGAAAGGTATGGAGGAGGAGGAGGAGGAGGAGGGAGGAGGGAAGTAGGGTAATGAGACAAGAGAAACGTTCATGCCGACAACGTGATGTAGGGGAGGACCAAGAGATTGGATTACATTTAATTTTATTGTAATGTAAGTAAAGATTCTGATAGGCTTATCTGATATGAATTATCCAGAGCAATAAAGCTTGTTTCCTCGATGAACTTTATTATTTTGTTCAATCTTCTCTAAGTTTACGCTCACTGTGGAAGTTACTCGCCATAATGACTATATTTTATCTCATTATTAACGGTCAGTTATACGGGTTTTCGTATTTGATAACACAAAAGCTTATGTATTAGTCTTCCCACTTTTACAATAAAAGGCATAAATCTTTTGCAAATTACACAGATTGTATCATTTCTGTGCAAAGTGCAGCTCAAGAAATTTAATTCCTCTCACTGTCCGCATTATTTACGTACAGTCATATATTTACGTCATCATTCATGTTAAATCAATGGAGGTTAGCCGCGTTGAGAGGTAATAATAATAATAATAATAATGCGGTTTATAAGTCTCGTATCCAGGCTAATGCCCGCTCACGCGACTTCACACTATCTTAAAAATAACACTTAAAAATACTGGCAGAGTGAATAATGGTCTGTGATCTGACATTCTGAGCAATAGAATTTAAACTCCGACTTGTTTCCAATATCCGCGTGTATTGCTGTGGACTAGCACTTTTTAGGGAGCACTGCTTCGAATACCAAGCAGATCTAGAGTGTTGTATTTTCAAAATGACGGATATATGCCATTTCAAGTATATTTCGTTGTTGGAATAACACACATTACGTCGTGTTATACCATATCAAGTTTAAAACGGTGCAGAAATACCAGACTCGTATGAAGGATTTCGTCAGAAATTGACGTCGGTCTGTTTGTTGGAACAACATCCACAAAATGCTGGCTGATCTTGTATCTCCTTAGCAAGATTACCTGTGGTTCTGTGCTGAGAAAATTTTGTTGCAAAAAACAAAAATGCAAGTTCCGTCGGCAACGAAACACTTTCTCCTGTAAGATCGTTAAAAATGTGTGACCAGTCTGAATGAATTCTTTCTCAATACGGCACTAATTTAGCAAATGAGCTGCGTATGGTCGATGGGATTTTTTTTT
>JAWQUT010000074.1:2048991-2078497 GCA_033807755.1 Ellobium chinense
GATCTCTGATGCCCAGCCCATCCACTAACTGGCACATGCGCATGTGTCATTTTGCGGTGGGATAATCTGAGCGAATCTGTAGATCCGTCCCATCCGCAAAGTGATCTCCATTGCATAACTCTGAAACTATTGCGATTTCGCCCGTAATTTTTCGGAACATGAAAATATCTCAAGAAAGGAGCACCCTGGTGTCAATAACTCAAAACCTGAAAATTTGACGATGTGCCACTTTGCGGTTGGAACGACGATATGACCATTTTCATACCTTATGGCATCCATCTAACATAACTTCCAGACTGCCTCCAACGATTTTCATTCTTCACTTGTGTCTTCTGAAGAGATTCACATAGATGGTTTGCTTTAATCATTAAAGTTCCACTGGATTTCCATGTCATATGTTACCTATGTGTTACCTCTGCAGAACATGATATACATGTATGTCAATAGTGAGATGTTGCCTTTAGTTCGTTTACAAGGAGATCTCGCTCTGACCCCGTGGTACAAAGAATACTCATTTTGTTGGGAGATGCTGGAGGGGGCAAAAGCAAATTTCCATATACTTTTTATCCAGGAAGATTTCGGGGACTCGTGTGATATATCAACAGATTCAACTATCTATGTCCATTATAAATCTCATAGTCATGGTGCACCTGCTTAAACTGAAGAGCGTTTTTCCAAAACTCGGTATTTGGTTTCTAATTATTTTTGAAATAAAGGGAAATAACATTCAGTAATCGCTCTTCACACATATCTTTTTTTTTTTACTGTTAAATAACACATACTTTGAAAGCATGCAGATTTTGAGTTCGGTTTGTTTTGAATGAATTAACACAGAAATACATGTTTCAATCCACTACCAACTCATTTTTCAACCAAAGTGCATTTACGGAGATTTGGAAAATGCTCCTCAGTTAGGGAATTCATTGTAGAGTACATCTTAAGAATTAGATTTAAAAGACTAGTTAGGTAGTCACTGCCACTTGCCGCCGTCAGAACCCCTCTACTCCCCACTACAAAAATCTTTAAAGTCAGATAGTAAATGATACAGTCGTGGACAGAAGGAGGATCAACCCTGCACTTTTTAGCATGCGCATACAAGTTTTCACCGAGGGCCAGTAAAAATCAAATCGTACTCACTTACATTTATTTTCTCTCTCTCTCTCTCTCTCTCTCTCTCTCTCTCTCTCTCTCTCTCTCTCTCTCTCATTCCCTCTCTCTTTCTCTTTCTCTCTCTCACACACACACATACATATACACATTCATACATATATGCATGACTTGGGCATACATACACATATACACACACATACACGCGTAATATATAATTATTACATATGTAATATTTTTGCAGGTTAGATGAGATGGAACACAACGGTACAAGAGACATTCCGGTGGTCGTGGTTGGGCTCAAATACAGATCAGCTCCCAGAAATCACAGACGGGGAAGCAGGTGCAGCAATGACAACGAAGACGACAACAACAACAACAGCATCAGCACCGTCATTAGCGAAAGTGGAAGTAGTAAGAGTTCGCAAGACATGAGAGTGGTGCCGCTGGTCAAAGCAGAGCACTTTGCAGAAAGAGACTGGAATATTCCTTACACCGAGGTAGACCCAAAGAATAATCACGCTTCCATAACGGTCGCTTTCTACAAACTTCTTAATCTAATCATGACCGTGCATCCATTAGCTCCTCCAGACCCTGAACCAATAGACACCATAAAGATCAAATCTTGCTGTCATTGCTAGCATCCTTATTCTTTCTTGAGCACGAACTAGGGGTCATACTGTAGTACTGAAATCATTACCACTACAACAAATGTTCGCCCCTTCAGTAAGGCCGTTTCTTCTCATAGAGGCACACACTATAAAAAACGCAACCCCAGAGCTCTTCAAGGTGTGTTATCAGAAAAGTGTGTTGTCCAGAAATGCACCGGAAGCAAATCAATCAACTTGGGGTGCTAAGGAATGCATTGTGTCATGCAGTGACCTTATAGCGTTCCTCGTAAATGTTTACAATAAAGGATTGTGTTTTTGCATTCGACACTGCTGAAATCATTGGCAGGGCCAGCATCCAGGGCTCTTCGACCTAATGCTTGATCTAGGCTTATGGACAGGGGTAAGGCCGAGGAGGAAAGAGCGAAACTGGGACAATCCCTCGATATTACATGTCTAGAAGTTCCCTCACGTACGTTTTCTTTACTTTTCTAATCCTTCCCCTTAACTCTAAACCAAACTTAAGACGGGAGAGTCCGGAAAGGAAGTCAAAAAGTCAGATATACATATAATTAATGCCAGTGTAAGGCAGCCTAAGTATACATTAGGATTTGGGTTTTTTAATGCTGATGATTAAAAGCAGGGTCGGGGCAGGGCCGAACCTCGAAGTCCAGCAAAGAAAGTCGAGAACCAGAATGTGTGATGCGCAAATGCAACTCTTTTTAAGTAATAACAGCATTAATAAGAATGTGTTTTCTTGTGGGGGAGGCGGGTAAAAATCAACTGGAAAAAGCACTATGATGGCAAGATCAGATAGTCCTTCCTTGAAATTTCCAGGAATTATGAAATTTATTCTACGGGCCACTTCATTTTCCATTAATAGGTTAAAAAAAAAAAATCACTTCCTTCCCCTTTATAGTGGATTGGGCAGGAATGCTCTGATGAACAAAGAAACATAATCTGGCTTTTCTGGATATGTAACCTAATTGTACAAAGAACTTCTCACAGACCACCACATCATCACAAGCGAATACTGTATCATAATATTACCTTGCAAATATTTCAAGTTCACACCAGTAGGGTGGACAACAAATGACTGATATCCGGGGTATAATGTTAAAAGGCATTTCATTTCAGCATTTGGGTCATTTGGAAGTCTCAGAACAGCTCTCTCTGAGACAATATAAAAACTTCAATAACAGACCAATCATTTGTACATTCCTTCTCAAATAGAGCAGCTGTTCTACAGGACATTAAATAATACCAAAATGACAGTGAACATCTCCAGTACATGCAGTGGTCATATTCATTCCTTAATGATCTAGCTGGAAATTTCTCTATAGGGGACTAACATTACCGCCGCATAACCAACCATTCAACTGTACAACCCGTCACTAACAATTATGACAGTGTTCATCAGTGATATCAGTACGTATTCGAACACATTCATTGCCAAAACACTTCATATGAAAGCAGGTACTTTTCCACAACACCTTACAAGTTTCACCATAAATATTGGCTCTAATCAGACCTTTACTGCATAATGCACTAATTGAAATACTGTATTCTTAAAATTCTGCAAATCTTCACATAAATGTGTTCCAGTGACTTATTACAGCTCTGGCTAAATTATGTATAAAGTCTTATCTAGTATGAAGGGCCATCCATAAGTAGAAAGCATAAGATTGAAGATATTTGGAAGGTTTAGCAGATATTGTCTCATCTGCAAAAGTAAGTGATTTTCACTTAATGCCTTTTGCTTTAGGCAATGCCTTCACTTACTACTTTCATGGTGTGTTTGCGAGAGCTGTCCTTTGGTTCATAATGTTCATTGTACATAAACTAGATAACTTCAAAGCTGTGTTCATGAAAACTTATTTCAATATACCTCAGCATTTCCAGTAAGACCATTTATCATCACTGTACTTTATCTTACTGTACTTGTTATCTGTGGATGTTTCTTACTTTAACTGTCAGGCCTGAAGAAGTGTTTGTATAGGAAAACTTGATTATCTTTAGTCAATTCACTGTATATCTTTCAAAAAATTCTATGTAAAGCCTGGGTAAAATCACCTTTACTTTCAGTGATTTCACTACTGTATTACTTGCATGTATACCATGTAAGGTATATATGTCTTAGAAGATATGTCCAGTGATCGTACAATACGATGTATTAACCTATTGGTGGTTACTATACAAGAAAGAGTGGAACCTTGATGCCGTGTTTTTCAAAATGAAGTTCACTTGCATGGATTCATTATCATTCTATCATTTCATGTTTAGGTGGATATTAAGTATATCTAAAAAATAAAATATTTTTTCCACACTCCAAATGCATAATAAGGTTCTACTGTATATTTTATAATGTATTTTATGGAAATACAGTGATATGGCAAATGACATTACTTTCAAAGACCATGAGAAAAAAAATGTCAGTTTAATAACATGTATTACTGAAATGTTCATGAAAATGACCTCTTAACGTTTCATGAGTATACATAAAGATAATATCATGTTTGTTATACCCTGTATCCTTCTCTTATGATATTGTCCTCACCCAAACTGAGTATTTTTACTGGTTACATTGTTAAGATGTGGTGATATCACATTATTCTGGCACAATACAGTATGCACTGAGTCAGTATTGACTGATATAATGTACTGCTTTTGGATAAAAGGATCCAGTTCAAGCTCCTCGGCAATGGCTTTAACTGCTGAACAAAAGGTGCATATCCTATGTTTGTCACATCGTAATTAAGCTGATTTTTTAAAATGGATTTTTATACAGTATATATTGTCAATAAACATTGATTTCAATTTCAACCCAAATGTAGGAATATTGCTCTCATGTTTTGTAGCTTTGATTTTAATGACATAATCATTACTTTTCCTAACCTGATGAAGCATGAAATTCCTGTGATTTTGTTTCATTGTGTAATTAATTCTTAAAGTACTTTTTATCACAATTTAGATGGATTCTATAGACATTCTAAGATAATAACAATAATGTTACTGTTCCTTATGATAAGTCAATACCATGTCTGGTTCGTGAAATACAGAATAGCACTATATGATAAATTATGAGAACTTGTTCCCATACATACCTAGAACTGAAGTGTGCAGATGGGCAAAAAAAAAAAAAGATGGATGATGAGAAAGTGACTTCTGTGAAATATTCTTAAAGAATTGAGGGAAGAAGTACAAACAATATGTCACACAGTTCAGACATGAGAGATTGCAGTAGCCATGTGTACATCTGTATCTACAGTGTGCACCAATCAGTAAAACAGACACCTAATGACTGCATATTATATAGAGATATTTTGAGTGTGATTAAAACTAATATAGCACTAATACTGTGAGGCATGTCAACTCAGATATCAGACTGTTATTGCTAAAGTTCTGAAAATAGTGAAAACATGAGCAGAACATAAACCTAAACACTACGGAAAAGGGAAAAGGAAGAAAAAAAATGACTGTTTCATAATAGTCCTGTCGGTAGCTGTATGCTACCGTTCTTGAACAACCTTTAGATCACTTTTTAGATGCAAAGCATTTGGCATGGCAGCAGGAAGCCCAGTGTTGTCTCAAATTCAATTCTACAAATGACCATTATTACTTAATCTCCTCATGTAACAGGATCCCCTCATCCTCTTGCCCTCCATCCCCAATAAACATACACTTCTCCACAAACAAAGAAGAAACAAAATACTATGACCTAACACTGCAATCAGTGGAACTATCCGAAAGAGGAAACTTCCTCAATTTAGGATCTCCAGTAAATTTTAAAAAAAAAAAAAGATTTAAAAAGAAAGGAGAAGACACAAATCACACAGATGCTGCTCCTTATCATCCAATCATCCAGTAATTTGCATTCTGCAGGCAAAATGTATTTGTCTTCATCTGGCAACTGTCTGCAGACACAGTCTGATCTCTTGTTTCTGTGAGGCAGACCCTGGCCTTTTATTTACAACATACATTTTTTATGATGGCTGTATTTCTCTGTTGACAGAATGGCATTGTTTTGTTGTTTCAGAATTTTCACAACATAAATTTGCATGTTCAGGTTTTTTCATCATGAATAAAATCTGCACCTGAATCAGTATTTTTTTTTTTCTTTTGCTTGTTTTCCAAATTTGCTGGTCGGTTTTGCTGTTACTCTTGTGTTCACTTCTTATGTGTTCTTGGTTAGTGATGAACATACGTCTTCAAATCATACCCATACTGGAAAAGTCATCTGCTAAAAGTGGCAGGCTCTGTCTCTTGCCAAGTCCCAACAAGAATGGGGCATTACAAAATTGAAAGGGTAAGTTCAATGCCAAGGTTATGTCACAAAAAATTCCATGGCTTTTGCCACTTGTTTTCTTTGTTCAATAAGTCTGAAAAGGAAAGTGAAAGTGCAAGAATGAGATTAAGTCCACCACTTGCACTTGGACATAACCTTGTGTTTGCTTTGGGAGAAGCTATTTTCAGATGCTGATATCTGTACAGGAATCGTGATGCTATAAATAGATAGAGCAGATTCTGCAGTTTTCAATCATGTGCTCATCTCTATGTTTTAGCAAAATGTGACTTAACCTTGGTATTGAACTAACCCCTTCAATTTAAAGAACCCCAACTATCCTGTGACACATTGGTGTAGTCATAGAATACCAGAATGAACACAAATACTGTATTTCCCTTCACATCCTATAAACTGCCCTAGACAGAGTTGGAGTTGAAAAAGTCTTAACAGCAAAACTGGAGAGGAGGTGTGGGGGAAGAGGGTGAAGAAGGAAATGAGTGGTTATTTTACCATATCATCAGTTTGGAAAGAAAGTGGGAGGTGGATGACACCTGCTGGCATTTGGAAAAGCCTCACTTTATGCTCGGTCACAAACCCTTTTTTGTCAATCTACACAGCAAATCATCATAGTCATAAGCAGTTCGCCTATCTCAATTACGTGAGGTTTTCAGGATAGGGAAAAAATGAAAGAATAATGCTAATCTCAAACTCTGGTGTTGGTTTGTTTAACCGAAGATTTGTTTAACCAAAGACCTCTGTGACTTACTTTGTTTGTGACATTAGATGGATGCACTGGTTTGTAGCAAGCACACAAATAGTCCAGTTTTCAAAATGCCTATGATATGCAGCAGCACTACACCTCAAGCAGAGTGTCTATCAATAGAAAAGGAAAAAACCCACTACAGCCATGGGACTGATACCAGTGTTCAGCATTTCTATTGTACTGGGAACAACAAATATGTAAGCAGCATCTCAATTATACATGAATGGTTAATCCCATGAATCCACCAGCATGAGTCTGACAGTCTTGCCTCCCCCCACTTCCCCATTCTCGTAGCATGAGGCTGCTTAGGCTCAGACTCCTCTGGCTACGTGGTCATTGTTACAGATTATGACCTTTGCATGTGTTGTATGCCGTCTAGTCAGATGACACTGGGGTGCAAACTTCTACCATTGCACCCAACCCTGTGCAGGGAGATGTGTATATATTCTACTGCTACATTCAAGCGAAGCGATCGGAGGGTAGAATATATTTTATCACCTCATCATGAGAGTTAATATCCGCATCCAAACATTCAAGTCAACTTGGGCCTACAATAACATCAACAAACACCCAACATCTAACATAACATCAACAAACACCCAACATCTAACATAACACATCTGTGAGCATCCCCTTAGAAACCACTCTTTAAACATTCTGACCCTTTACTTATACAAGACTTGGGTCATTGAATTATAAGCCTTGTGACTATCTCTCTTAGATTGTCCCTAAAAGATTTCATGCACACTACCTTCAGCATCCATGTCCTTCACAAGCTGCACAAATCTTGCATCACGTCGCCAGTAGTCTGGGGCCCAGCCTCCTGGCACAATAAGTGCACACAGGTCCTTTAGAGAGAAATTGTGAATGCCAGTTAGGTTGCCTAAAACATCACTTATTTGTCTACTTTCAGTAAGAGAAATGTGGAGCAGACAAACCAAAATCAAAATACAGTATGTAATTTACATTGTAATTACAATAATGTTCACTATCATTTTCAAAGACAAATCTAAGAAGCCTCGAAACTCTCTTCTATTACATGTATACATTTAGCTTGCACACACTTATTACTAACTTGTAAAATGCACTACAAATCTCAATAATATTCCTTTTATGAATAGGGCCTAACATAATGGGTATTAGAAAAACACCTTATTGCAAAGTTTTTCTGCGTCCTATTTCTGCGTCCTATAATGCCTAATTTGTATTGGATTAAACCCCAACCTCTCTCACACTTGTAATAAATCAACTGCTGCACAAAGGATAATCATCCCATACTAGTGTCCACCATTTAGATGAAGGCTTTTTAACCAAAGTCAGCTTGCCATCATGAATCCTTTGTGACCCATTTCTGTATTGCATGCTGCAGCTTTGATTCAATCATAGTGCATTATTGAAAAGATGGACCAGTAAAACAAGGGTGTACTTTCCATAGAATTATCCAGTGAGCTGATCCTAGCTTTTCTTGCCACAAAATTTATGTCCATATCAATCCATATTATACAATGTTTTAGAGATGCCTGATTAGATCTTGTGAAACACACTCAACGGAAAATCCTTCAATGTTAAGAGAAATGAGGACCAGAAATATATCTTCTGTTTGTGTGAAAACTGCGGTTGCAAATCAAATTTACCACTTTTCTTATGCAAGAAGACAGGAGTGTTCAGTCCTTTACCATTTTTCTTGTTCATGGATATTGCAAAATATGCTTGATTTTAAACATTGCAGAGGGTGCCACAAATTTCATTTTAAGCGATTACTAACCTTAGCTGAAATGTCATCAATGCTGATATCAGACCTGACTGGGACCCCATGTTTTCCCTTGTACTGATTATTGGCTACAGGCCCAATCAGTACTGTCTCAAACCCAGCCTCTTTAAAGCGATAGTAGGGATAAAGAAGCTGAAAAGAGAAGATGTTATGAAGGTGTCATTTTCTATTGTAATTCAGTCTTTATTTTTTGTTATCACATATGAAGAGACTCTGCCTAGATCTATTTATTTACTGTTCATCTAAGATTCTTCTTGTTACACAGAGTTTCATTTTAATCTCCTTAATTTCACTGGTATGTATGCTAGCTCCTCTTTCAATGTAAATATGATCACCACACCCACAGATTACAAACTAAAATGTCTGCAGCACCATTGGCTTTAACTATAGAGCAAGAAACAGCATAGATGAAAAGACAGCTTTGTCATATTGTGGTGTAGCAGTGGGGTGATGATAGTGCATGCTAGTAATGGTGTGCTATGTGGTGGCAATAGTGTGCTGTGATGAGAGTTGTGCGCCGTCATACCTTGGAACACATTAAAAAATTTTTACGTTTTGTCCAAACCAGCAAAGGATTAAGAAATACACTTTAATACTTAAAATTTAAAATGGACTTATTTAGTGCTATAAAATCATTACAAATTTTCTAATCTAAAAAGTGATTCTTCTTCAGGTGAAATATAATATGCGCTGTCATCACCACCATCATCACCATCACTGTCACTGTCACAATACATCACTAACACCATGACATGAACACGGGGCACATTTTGTAGCTGAAGCAGAATGAGATTTGGGCACAGCGGTCTGATCCCAGTGCAATAGTGGCTCCTAAATCTGTGATGGCAATATATTTCTGAGGCCAGAAATTATAGTCACTTGGAAACATGGGCAAAAGTCATTTAAACAGAAGTCATCTGAAAGAAAAGTTACCTCCAGCAAATCACCTTAGGCCTATGCTTGACATCTGGATTTAGGATAAGGTTAGAATAGGGGTACAACCTCCTAACAGTTTAGACTGGCTATTGCCCTCATCATGATAATCTATTTCTATGAATTTTTCTCTGTATAACCTCTCTGTGGAGATCTCTGTTTTGCTAATTTACAGCAAAGTGACTGTTTTTCAAATTGATGTTCTGTTTCCTAGATTCCCCTTCTGTAACTGCTACATGCATTTTGTCTACTACACATGGCAGCCATGGATAGATTTGACAGTAATTTAAGGACTGGATCAGCTATTGGCAGACTCAACCACAAATTTATCACTTCAAAAACATTTGAGATCAGTAAAAGTAGTTTCACTCACCTCGCTATCTTCAAAATTGAATTCCACAAAGATTCCAACCTTTAGTCCTGACTGAGCCATATCTTTATCCTAGTCTGAATCCTGATGAACTAATTACTCTGTCTTTCTGAGAAGAAAATAAAGGGGAAGTAGTTTCAGTTTTTTAGTAAGCAGCCTATTCACTTACTGAGAAATCAGACATTATTTTCATGTTTTAGCAGCCTTTGTCCTCATGCAGAAAAAAATACACATTTTTTATAATATGCGTTCCACTTCACATAAACAGACTTTTTAAACTCTCATGCAAACAGAACTGTAGGGCCAAAATTAGAAAAACAAATGTGTTATTCTTGAGCAGACTGATTCATCATGTTTAAATACTTTCTGAACTGAACAGACTTTTTGCTTATAACGTTCATGTGAAGTGACAAATCCATTTATAAAGTAAAAGGAAAGTGTTGATCAAAAGCATGGGCTCAACAATAAACATGTCACTATGATTTATGAATTCCTGTGACTTGACTGGACTGCAGACTTTTTGTCTGAGATGTTAGTGTGGCAGTAAAACTCCGTGTTAGTATTCCAGCCACATTACACATAGATAAAAAGAAGAAAATCTAACGGTTTTGTTGAAAATGTTTAAAAATGAAACAAAAATGATGTTTTAAGTCTGAAAGGGAAATTGGTGATTCTTTGTCCAAAATGAATATAGACCCAAAAACTGTGCATGGCAAGTACAGCTCAAAATCTTCAAGTATATGTCATGAAAGACCTGCCATTAACAGCAGCCCAGTCTCCTTCACACTACTGAAATGTAAATATCATGAAAATCAGCCAATCTAGTGAACTGTGTAACTCTTACTAAAGGTTCACATAACAGTATGCTTGCAGTAGAACCACTGCACTGTGTGGGACCAACACTAACACGTTCACTGTGAAGAACTGAAAAAATACAGCTCTCAGCAGGCAGCCTACTTGACAACAATCATAACCTAAACAGTAGAAACACTGAAATAATATATAATTTAATTAAAACTGGAATGGAAATCACTTCAGCAAAGAAGAGCACAGATTGCACAACAACTCTCTTAATAAGCAGTCCTGACTGATATAACCAAGTGTGACAGTGACAATGTTCAAAGATTAAATCACAGCCTTCACCCTGAACATGATCTTTCAGCATGAGCATACACTTTTGAGCATGAACCTTAAATAAATGTAATGTCTACAGCACAACATCATATTTTTACAAAAACAGCCAGTCATATTTAGGCCACTAGGGGTACCAGGCTGTTTACTGGGATTAAAACCTATTGCTGACATGTCAAAAAATTACAAATTGCAGCTGCAGTAATCCACACTGACTTATTTTTGCTTGCCATAACAGACACAAGTCATGCAAGCATGCTTTCGCCTCTTCCTCCTCTGACATCCTGCCCTAACCCCCACCCCCCTCAAAAGAATATCAAGTGCGACTGCATTCTGTGACACTGCCATCAAAATATCAAGATCAAGGACTCTTCCTGTACACCCAAAGTATTTTTTACTTGTCTTCTCTTATGCATATTTCCTTGCATGGTTGTTAAAAGAATGTGTCTGAGAAAAGTGAAAGGCATACACACTTTTCTGTGTGAGCGCAACGGCTAGAACACTAAAGAGGTGGTGCTTTGTATAGACCATTATCGATTGTAAATACACTGTAGCCATCTTCACTCTTTTTGTCCAAATTCCTTGATACTGTGGAATAGGCTATCTAATGAAGCCAAGACTCATGTAGGACTACCTGTTATGTTGATCAGCTTAACAGCAAAGTTATTTTAAGATCATCATATATAGACTAAACATAAAGTCAGTTAGCATCAACACTGCTGACTACTCATAATCAAGAGAAAACTCTTTTCAGATTTTAAATCTAGACTAGACTAGATCTAGTCTAGAATAGTCTAGACTAATCCAATCCTCTTTTTTTTTTGAGTCAACATGTAGTCTAGAGTGCCCTCACAGCAATTCGGCTACGTCGGGAATTCGGTCGGCCGACTCGTAATTTCTTAATTAAACCTCGCTTAAATGTTGATAAGACTGATAACAAGTTAAAGTATCAAGTATGATAATAAGAATCCTGAGTCATCATCAGCAACGATTAAATGCATGAAGAAGAATGCAGCAGGATGTGCTGTGGCAGATCTAGTCTAGACCTAGATCTAGTTCGTCCAGATGATAAATCTGGAATCTAGTCTCTTGATCCTGGATGAAGGACAGGTGGCAACTTGTATGATACCTTCTAGATTGTTAGATAGTCTATGTGGATAAGCATCTAGCGGGAGATTTACTTGTCTTGAAGTTGTTTATAGACTATAATTTTCCGTGTGATAGAGCGGGCTTTTTACAAGGAAAGTATTTCACTCACATCATTCTATAACTACATCTAGACTAGATCTAGATCGGACTAATCTAGACTAGTATACTTACCCAAGCTGATATCATATAAAAAATTCCCGATGTTAACTAACTTTTCCAAGAAGCAGACGACAATGGTTTTTAGGAGTAGTTTCCCCTGTATGAACAAGTCCCTTCGTGCATCGTATGTGTAACCATTCGCATTGAATAGGCTAGCATTATAATACAGCTAGCCTGGCTCAGACCAATCCCTGCGGTATTTTTTAATTTGTCAGAACAGGGAGGGTGAATCTTAGGGAGCCGACGACCTTGAAGTTTGCTGTGTAACAATGGGCTGATGATGATTTATGAACATTAACTCGTGCAAACTTTCGGGAATTAGCGTTGGATTTTAGACGGTTGGTCAGCACAATGGCCAAGGATTATTTTAAATTTTGTTTCTTTGGTGGCTTCGGAAGAATGAATGAATGGATAGGCCTACTATAGTTTTGAATTAATGATGGCTATAATACCTTCTGGCACTTCTAGCAAATTTTTAGAACATCGTGTAATTGTAGTGATGGAGCCATTTGTCCTTGTACATGATGATTAAATTATATACGGAAATTGTGATTTATTTTTTTTTACTAGCCTAACGTTTGTTAAGAAACCTTTCACATCAAACACAGGGTAGCCTAACGAGGCAAAAAAAAAAATGTTTCTATTAAGACAAATTGGTTTAGGGGCAGGTATTAGCAACAACAATGACAAACAACGTGTTTACTTATTTGTGAACGCACCGTAGGCTTTTTCTTTGGACACCCGATGCACGAGCCATCTCATCATTATAAGTCTTCACAACGCCAGATGAGAGCGGTGGCGCCCAGCGGGTCGAAATAATCAGGATGTTTATGATTGCAAAACCTCCATTTGATGATTACAAATCTATGGTTATTAACTTTACCTCACTTATTTCTACTTAACACGAGACTGTTCTCAAGTTCTGTGATATCATAAGACTAAGAGGAAAGAAACCTGGTAGGATTTGTGGATGTTGGCCTTAGTCGTTCAGTTTTCACTGGGGGATTCACTGGCCGTGTGCATAATCCTTACGTTAGTTAGCGTACTGCGGTAACCACGGGAAACTCCCAAAACATTAATAGTGTTCACTGTAGTTAACGCAATACGCTAATTAACGCATGGATTATGTAATTGGCCACAGAGGAGGCTGGGCTGTTACATCACTGAAAAATATTCTGAGTTGTAGGGCAGCGGGGCCACACTGCCCTACCTATGTGTATCGTATCATTTTAGTTTCGTATTGCCCTATTATCATCATAAACAAGGAAATAAAGGTTTATATGATGTTTTGTCAGTCTAATCGTTCTATGCTTTGGTAGCAAATAGTGGTCACTCTTGCTATGACAAATTGCGTCTATNCATAATCCTTACGTTAGTTAGCGTACTCGGTAACCACGGGAAACTCCCAAAACATTAATAGTGCTCACTGTAGTTAACGCAATACGCTAATTAACGCATGGATTATGTAAATGGTCACAGAGGAGGCTGGGCTGTTACATCACTGAAAAATATTCTGAGTTGTAGGGCAGCGGGGCCACACTGCCCTACCTATGTGTATCGTATCATTTTAGTTTCGTATTGCCCTATTATCATCATAAACAAGGAAATAAAGGTTTATATGATGTTTTGTCAGTCTAATCGTTCTATGCTTTGGTAGCAAATAGTGGTCACTCCTGCTATGACAAATTGCGTCTATTTACGAAACTCTTTCCGATCCTAGCTTAATTGATTGCATCCTCGTCAAGGCTGGGCAGTTTCGAATCCTACAAGAATCGAGTTCATAGCCGTAGCCTAATTTGGTGAGTTCGAATCCGGATTCGAATGAGGGGACTGAGTGAGTTTAGAATATTTTTCACATAATATTGGGTGTTGTCGAACAGAACTTCAGTATTTCTTTGCAATAAATGCATATGACCTGGTCTTCTGTATTAGTTCAAAATAGTTCCACTTCATATTTTTTTCGGGCATTTTGAGAACAGAAATAGAATCACTGATTTTACCTCACAAATTATGTTTATCGCTGTATAACAGAATGTGTTGGATACTGCATTTTTTTTGGTTTATATATTTCTGGGGATCTAACCCACACACACAAAAAAAAAAGGTTTCGTGCAAACATTTGCAAATGGCTTAATACTAGTAAAAAAATTATGTAGGAGATAGTGAGCCTCCTAGGGAAGCATAAATGACATTCTTTCTACTTACAACCCCTCCTTACTTGCACGCTATCATATGTACTATAATTTTCTATGGAATCAAATACAGATTGCCAAATACGTTTTATCAGCAGTCATATAATGTCACTTTGGATTACTCTAGAATTACGCATCCATATTCACATAAGAAAACCGTCATGTGGAGCTCATGAAAATCCATTTTCAACTTTTCACGAAAATGACATTTCGCACACAAAAAATAATGGTATCCAAAACAAAACTTTCAGAATAATATAATTATGTGTATACTGTAGTAGCCTTCTTTTTATTTAAATGAAGTTTCCAACACTGTATTTTCACTTTAAATAAAGTTTGAGGGTTCCATTTGTACAAGCGCACAGAGACCAAAATTTTAAAATTGCATATTGTGATTTCTTGTACACCGATGGTGCTTCCTTGTAGACTAAACCGATTTTTTTTTTTGTGCTTTGGAACCTAAGGATTCGAATACAGACCAATTTTAGGATTTGAACTCGGATTCGAACTTAGGACAGGTGAATTTGATGGTTTCGAGTCCGGATTCGAATCGTACCCATCCTTAATCCTCATGGCTGTCTCCTATTCATAACTAGCAACCAACGGCGTCGTGTCACTCCATCAGGATGTGTTTATCTCATGACCTACTTTTAGACGCCTGACCACTCAACGGACGATGCCGCCCGATAAACACGATAAAAGTCACGCTCAGAATCTTCAGTCTCTCTCCGTGTCCGAATTGAGGCATATATTGAGGTCGTACGGAAGAACCACGAAAGGCAGAAAGTCTGTCTTGGTAAGCCGGACACTGACCGATCAATCGAAAATCATATTGAAGAGTGGATGTGGGTGTGGCTTTACGCCTCTGTCACAGTTTCTGTGGTTACGCCAAATGCCCTTCTGATAAAATTTCCCCTCATAGAGTATGGAAATTTTCTGGTTAGGAAATATTCATCATCCAAATCACAAAATAACACTCCTGATTCAGTGACCTGATGACATTGATGAGACTCATCATTCATAGACTTGATTGGGGGTTCATCAGGTCTCTTATGAAAGTAGCAGTAGGCAGTAGCAGACTAGTCTAAGAGTACAATGAAAGTCATGGGAAATAGATCTAAATTTGCTGCTTGACACCAGGTCCCAGGGACACCCAGATAATAGAGATGATTCGATTTAACTTCCCAGAATGTCTGGGTCAGGGCCATTAAATAACAAACCAGAGGTTGCCACTTGTTCGGGACCTGACATTGATTGTGAAGAGAGTACAGTGCCTTGACTTAGAACCTGGCTTTAGTTTCTTGTAATATATGAGACATTAAGGCCCTTGTGAACAGTTGAGATCTGATGTATATTGGAGCAATGGCCTCAAAATCCAGTATTAAAAGGTTATTGTTTAGTACCAGTTCTTTGGTAAGTGACATGATTTATTCATATTTCAGCTAGACTAATGTTATGTACTGTTAGTGAAGTGGATAGTAGAAAGTCTTATCTGAGTCCTACATCATTTATTCATTAGATTATGATTTCATGAGAGGTAACATACATAAAAGCTGACAGAAGGTGCAGCTTTGTTCTTCACATGTAAACAATTTAAATTTAAATGTAGTACACACTATGAATTCAAACTTATAAATGGAAGGAAAAGGGGCAGGATTATACTCTTAGTCTTATAGCTTTTCTTCAAAATTACTGTAGCATACATTGCTACTTTTACTTAGGATTAAAGGAAGGAAGTCTCCTGACCTTTTCATAAATGCATTATCTTATTATAGTATTACTAGCAATCAATGTCTTCCTGTATCTGGGCTATTCAAGATATTACTGAGGAGATCATCCCAGGATAGTATGGAATGAAAGCAGAAGAAATGGGGAAAGAGAGAGAGAAAATAAGGCAACTGGAAAGAGAGTTATTAAACTAATTTTAAGTTAATGACAAAGAGGAAACTAGTTTAAATTGTGAGATTTTTATTCTTAGTATATGTAATATGGTCTTTTCCTCTTCCTGTAACAGCATGGCCATATTGCAATAGACTGATGTAAAATATTAAAACTACATGTTCTTTTGCTCACGAGGGTAGATCATCTGCAGTAGGGAGAGGAAGAAAGACTGGGCTATTCTTTTTAATGTATAGGCTGATAAGATTTGATTGCCTTTTTAAAGTACTGTTCAGGAGCCATAAGTTAATAAGGAGGAAACGTAAGGATGATTTTCACTTAAGCCTTTTTGTTTGGTTTGTCTCCCCTGTCCATCAGAGCGGCAGGTACGAAATTACATGATCTATTTATATGCGCACTCTTGTAATTAAGCTTAATTTGCTCCCATTTTGCATGATGCGCTGTGCCATTGCAATCATTAATTTCATGGCAATACCTGTTTATTGTGGTTTTCTGTGACTTATCTTATTCAGTTTGTTCCCGCATTGTAGCAACAAGGTTAGGATAAGTTAGTTTGAATGTTTAAAAAAAGCCATGCCAAATTTTTAAATATGTTGGTAAACTTCTTAGGATTTTTTAAAACAATTATTGCCTACCTTCTAGAAAAGTTGAAAGAACTGTGTACAAATTAGAAATGTTAATATTGTGCTTATTATTTTTTTTTTTTTATGTTTCATCCTTTCTTCTTCTAGGAAGATTGTGTTAGCATTGTAAATTCTAACCAGATGTGTCATCACAGCAACTTTAGGCAATTTTTACCGTATCTCTTTGTGGTTTCTTAAGTTCACCACTGATGCAGGCTCACTAATATTGAATGAGCAATGTTCCATTGCTTTGCATGATGCATATTATTATGGGCATGATGATGGACAAGCTAAACTTGTATGGAAATTTCCACCATCATTATTGAATTTGGCAGAATAATTTATCTTTAGATTTCCATGTTTCAAACAATTTTAAAAATTTTTAATGACAAGACAAATTTGTACAACTGTACTGACATCTAGTCTAATAGCTGTGGAATGAAGTGCTGTGCAAGGTTTTAAAATAGAATCGTATCTGTCTGAGCTAGTTAGTGGTTTTGACAGACTGTTATTTTTCATAGGAGGTGGGGTAATATGTGTTGAGGATATGGAACAATTAGAGGGTCCTGTGACTGAAAAAAAACTGTCTGGTTATAGTTTTTGTTGTAATCTTTGGTTATTCTTTGAGAAAATATAATTATTACCCACTAAATATCAGTCTGAGTGTCCAAGCTGTGTAAACAGTCAGTATCAGCATGTAAGTGTTGATCCTGTGTGGCTAAGTGCAGTGCAGAGACATATTTTCAAATATTTGTAGTTATAGTCTTTGCCATGATTTTTTATCCCAATATTTCTGCATTAAACTGGTTGCCATTCTGACTTAGCCGTTACACATTTCTATAAAGCAGCTGGCGGAATTTTTACTATTTTATCTTGACTGGAGGTATCGTTCCACTGCCATATACATAAAGCCACATTTTGATGATGTCCCTTTAAGAGTATATCTTAAGTTTCCTTGGTTATTTCTTGCCGGCATAACACTTCTTTTTGCTTGCAAAAAGGTGGATTTTGAAAGCTGTTTCTTGTCATATTAATAATGCATTTTTTGTTTCACAGCTCTTAACTGGTTTTGTTTTGCAGCTGTATTGATTTCCCTGACTGTTGACTCTGGTCACATCGTTGTGTTGTGCCAGCGCCACCTCCTTGTTTTCCTGTTTGCTTGAGTTCTGCATTACCTTTCAGTGTTTAAATTTGCCTGGAAAAGGTTTGCTATTTTCTTGTCATGTATTAAGCAAGAGAGGTTAGAGCCAAACCACATTATCTGAAATCAGTCTATTGGGTGAAGATGTTTACAATGCTGCCTTATATGATCCAAAAATGAGATTTGATTGCCTTTGGTGTATTGTTCAAGATAATTTGATTTGGCTCTAAACTTGTTGTTATGATACTCATAAAATGCAGTGCTTGGGTTAATTAATAATAATAACGGACATGCGTTGATGGAGTGTCTTTAATGTGATCTGGAGAAATATTAGTAGCCTTTATAATTATTCTGAGCCTTAAAATAGCTCCTTCCATTTCCTCTGTCATTTCGCAGCTATTCTTTCTTTATCTTTAAGTGCAGAGTTCTGATGCCATCTAGACAATTGGTTCTCTGTGACAGTCATGAAAATAAAAAGCAGGCTAGTGTTTAGGGAAGTTCTATAGGATTCAGTAGTAATTCTTTACAGAGCAAACTTATTTTATGAGTGGTATTAAAATTGAAGATATGAATGCAAAACATATAACTACAACTCTTAACTGCGCAAAATCGATGAATGTCAACATGGAAATAGTTGACTGTCACAATATGTTCAGAATGTTATTTGCATTTAGTCAGCAGTTCTAATGAGCAGTTTCACATGTTGCTGACTCAGTCTGCATCTCTCTTCTCTCTCCATGCAGCAGTTGTAATGCTTAATAACAGTGTCTGGAGGCAGCATAAGAAGACACAGTATAGCACAAGACCATGTTGAGTGAAACTTTACTTTAAATGCTATGTGTTTAAGAAAATGAAATTCCTAAAACTTGCCATATGATGGACAGTAATTTCAGATTCAGTATATTTGGTTCCAAATTAACAAAAGTGGAAAACAACTATGTTTCTTCACATGTTGAGAACCATAATGCAATGTAAGGACCAATGCAAGTTACGATGTTAAATCTTACATAGGAAGTTACGATGTAAAATGATAAATCTTACAAGGGAAGTCTGGCCACTAATTTTATTTAAGCTTCTTCTGACATAAGGTATATATAACGACTGCCACATATGGCCCCTGCACTGTATTAAGTGGGTACCATGACTTTGGTTGATGTTGATAGCTTTAGTTCCCTGTCTTTGTGGCTGAGGTACCCGCTTCGGCAAAACTTTTGTCCTTTTGTTTTGGTTGTTGTCTATTGTACCAGTATTTCAGTATTGGTACTTTCTTCCTTCATTTGTCTCGTATTTCAGTGAGTGTAATGAAATTATTTGTTGTTCATGTGTGTGTGTGTATGTGTTTGGATGGCAGGTGGGGAGGGAAGATGAAAAAAGTGGGGTGAGGGGAGGGGGNGGGGGGGGGGGGGGGGGGGGGGGGAATTGTGGAGGTGGAGGTAATTGAGATGAGAAAGAGCTTTATAAAAGATTTTGATACACATTAAAGAGTTGGTGATATGATAAATGTTTCAGTTAGTTAGCAGAGCACATTTTAAATGGTAGAACAACCACTGATCCTGTAATGATTGATAGGTAACATAATGTCATTCAGAAAATATTCTGTCGAAGAACTTTGGGATTATTTTGTGAATTTCACTAAATAAAATTTTACTCCTATTAAAGAATTAGCATACAACATTGAAAACACTAGATTAAATTAAAGTATGGGGCTAGCATCTGATTTTGCCTTCATTCACTGATTACTTGTTCATGTAACATGTTTCTTGTTGTTCTTTGTTACTTTCTTGTGTTGTTGAACTTAACAAGCTTTGACAACAATGTTTCAAGATAATGGAGGAGAAGATGCTTGACATCTCAGTGAACAGATATTGATACATTAGGAAGTGAAATGCAGAACATGAAAATAGGAATTTAACAAAGATGTGTTAGTTTCATTTCTGATAGTGTTACAAAGATTATCCTATCAGAGCCTTCTTAAATCCATCACTGTGGGCAAAGTGCACATCAAAATTCACTACAATTAGTTCTATGGTCTCCACATAGGGAGAGTTGATAAATCCCAGGCAGTTTTAACTGGACTCTTTTAAAGACAATGAATTCATTTGGTTTATTCCATAAAGATAGCTTATTATCCACTAGATATGTTGGACTTTGAACTGTATTTCATTGTCTCTGCTAATCAAATATATCTGTTTGTTGCAATATCATATCATTAGGTTACCTTTCATTTGCTTACAACTCCACATCTCAGCTCCTCCTAAAGACATAAGGCAAGTCAAAATGAAATGTTATCAGTAGTAAAGCGGATGGTTATAATGAGGTGGAGTTACCACTGATTGTGAGATGATGGGTAGGAACATAATGTCATTCAATGAAGAACGTTGGAATTAGTTTGTGAGTTTCACTAAATTAAATTTTACTCAGCTATGAAGCAAAGGGCATACAGCAGTAAAAATTATACTGGGCTATATTCAGGTAAAGTATGGGGCTAGAATCACCCACATTATCTGTTCCCTCTCCACACATGCTGCTAGGGTGTAAGTGTGAACCCGAGCCACGTGCATAAATTGAGGCCTGTGTTATCTAGCTATATTACAGTGTGATGTCAGATGACACCACAGGCTCTGGGCCACTCAGAAACGTGTCTGTGCTGTTGGGATGGTGGGAATATAATTAGGAGTGTGTTGAATGCAATGTCACAGGTGGCATTGATTTTGAGATACAGAGTTTCTACCTGTTGTTAACAGTAACTTAGCTTATGAGTAGTATTCATCTAACTATGATAGCCTAGGGAGGTCATTTGTTGACTGCTGGGAGGCTGTTCAGGAAAAAAAGGGCAGGTGATAACTTATTATCTCTGTTTTTATAACTTTGCTTGATATGATAGAGTGTGTATCTCATCTTAGGAAGATAGTACATGTTTACATGTGTCCTGCCCTATTTCTCCAGTTTTATTCAAGATCATTTGTGTTCTGTGTCCAGGTTTTTGCACTTCAGATGAGTGTGAAGTTACCTTGGATGTTCAGTTAACATGATAATTTAAATTGACATTGTGAAATGTGTAGGTATAGAGAGTCAGTAATGTTGCTTTGTATCATAAGGACTAGTTAATGCCTTGAAGAAAATGATGGACGCTTTCAAGTTGTTCTTTTATGTGTGGAGTGGGGAGGGGAATATAGAAGTGATACTTACATACTAGAGAAGTGGGGACAGGGTTATGGGTGGTGTGAGGAGGGCTCTAGTCTTAATGGGGTGTTGAGAGGTAAGTTAGATAGCCTAACCTACCAATGGGGGCAGGCTATCCTGTGGTGCACTGCCACATCATCAGTCACAGCCTAAGTCTTCCCATGTGAATTGGGTAATGAATTCATTCTGTGTGAAGGTAAAGTACCTGTACCTGTGCTGGCCTGGGTCAGTGTCCTCAAACAGAGTAGTCAGGGTTGCTGTGTTCTTGGCAAGGATTATCTATGTAAAAAAGGGATTAAAGTGTTTGCCAGTCATTTACTCTACACACAGCTCTAAACTGTGAACACACATTTATTCATGGATTTGTTTTTATTATATGCTCAAGAGCTGTGCTTTCTTATAAATGAAATGGTTCAGTACCTTTAATAAAAAGTATTCTTTTTTAATAAACTATGTGCAACTTCTGTTATTGTTTGATAAACATTTGTGACATTTTACTTTCTTACTCAGCCTTTGTGGTAACTTTCATCAGTGCTATCTTTAGAGTGATGCTATCATAATTAAATGTGATCAGATTTACTTGTGGGAAGTTGTGAAGCAAATGTTGTCAGAGCTTGCTAAGATTGTTTATATTATGACAGTTGTTGTGTTCATTGTTGTTTGTTAATGTTATACTTGTAGTATAAAACCCTAGTGTGAATAGGAGGAATATGACTTGGATCAGTTGAATTACAAGCGCAGCTTTCTGAATTGTTAGCATAGTTACAGTGCTTTTTACCTCCAGGGCAAGCATACATAATTGTCTAGCATTCAATTACCTGTGGGCAGGTGGATCCCTTTGGTAGATCCCTATAGTACTTGTAATGTAGGCTGAGTTTCCCCCATTACTTTGTCCTGAGAAATGACACTGTAGGCAAATTTGTGCACACAACTGGGTTTTATATTATTCTTTTTGTTGTGACTTCCTGTTCACCTTGGTACAAGGGATGTGATGTGGGTCTTTGTGTCCCCATTGTGGAGAATTTGTCAGTGAGGTATATTAATTTCTTTCTTGTCTTTGACTGATTATGGGTTATTTGATGTGTGATGCAACATAGCAGTTAAGAACTTAAAGCAGATGGGCACATTATGATCACCTGATACTGCTGCCTTTTGAATGCTTGAACTGGACATATTTTTTCTATTTAATGGGCACCCCATGTTTGAGAAGCCCATTATCCATATGTAGATTTTGGATCGGATAATAACCTTCAGGTGGCTGAACTTTGCAAGATAACACAGGGATAATGTTTCACCTTGGCGCTGGCTTGAACAAGCATACTCACAGAGTGACAGTACTTGGAGTAAAGATTAAGACATGAAAAACGCAAGTAAACTATCATTTAAGTGATTACTTCTTTAGTAAAAAGCCATAATGAAAATGTAATCTTTTTATTGTTTGAGCCTACAGTTCTAAGGAGCAGTGCTCTTGCTTATACATGTGCCTTGAAATCCCTACTGCTGTGTTGTGTTACATGTGGTCCATCCATCTCAGTATCACCATGTTGTATCTCTCAGATAACTCGTATACAGACTCATCAAACCCAGCAAAGTGTCTCCATAACCGCCATGGCCAAGGGCAGCAACTCGAAGAGCTCTGAGGGCAACTCACATGTTCGTCAGCGCAAATCTACCAACGGTTTGCATACATCTCCGTCCGAGGCCAGATTTCACAGTATGACAGAAACACTGGAGATGGAGAGGAAAGAACGAGAGAGGATCGTCTTGTGGCGACGACCTCTACTCACCCTGCAGTATTTTGTGTCGGAGTTGTTGGTACTTATACGCACCCTTGGCAGTAGGTAAGAACAAGGATGTACTAGGAGTTTGTTGTAATGAATTGTACTCACAACAGTGAAGGAGGCAGTGAACTATGGAAACATGAATAGGTGCTTAAAATATACAACTGATCCATTGCAGCAGAGTGTGGTACTGTGTGATTAAAACAGTCATCAATTTATTAAAATCAAAGTGTTTAAAAAAAAACCATTTTACAGTCAAAGGGTCAAAGCAGCACTTATAATTCTCAAAGGGTCAAAGCAGCACTTATAATTCTCAAAGGGTCAAAGCAGCACTCATAATTCTGTTTCAGTTGTTTGATATCAGAGCAGTCAGCACATTAAGACAGTTAGATCAGGACATCAAAGGTCAGAAAAGCTCAGCTTCTGCATGTTGTGATTAGTTATTGATTACACACAGCTGTTACTTATGTGAATTGGGACACAGTGTTGAATGGTTTTAAAAGCTCTGCATTCCCAAATCATTACTGTGAATTGTAAATCTTGCAACTGTACTTAGGGAAAGATATTTGCAAGATTTTAACAGAATAGTAATCATGTATGGGACGCGATCCAAAAGTTTCTGGACTGTGCCCTTTTAAACTTCTAAAATTTAATTTGGGTATCACATTCATGCATTACCTTTGAATTAGTCCTGGTGGAAGGCAACACAATGATTTTAACACAAAGGGTATTTGTTGTTTGAGGCAGGAGCAGCAATGGAATCATTATGTTGACTCCCATTTGGATTACTACAAAAGTGTTTTGAGGGATGTCACATGTATGAAACGTAATGGAGTTTTAGAAAGAATCTCTTTGGGTTACTCTCCTGTGTCAGTGGAACAGGTCTCATAGATGTTACATTTTGTGTTAGCATTGTTGTATATTTTCTGCTCTACAATCACTACAGGTAAATAAAAATGTTTATCCACCATGCTGTTTTTTTTTCCAGATTGTATCAAAGAAAGAGAACAGTAGTTTTAACTGTGATGCTACTTACAGTTGCTTATCTTATATATCGTATGGAAGGACCCCATCAAAAGGTAGGGAATGAGGGGAAAAGTAACTTTGTCCTGTTCCTTTAAATATTCACTGATGCAAAGTTGTCTTCATGGTATTTTGTCATTTTGTGTTGTTTGGTCCTCTGGCCCAATATATTCCATTGTTGGATGCAATTACGAACCTCACTGTCGTTGCATTTTTATATGGAGGAAAAGTGAAATGCTTGGCTGTTTTGTGTTGTTGCTGAAGAACACCACCTGATTGCAAGCAAAGTAGAGGAAGTAATTCATGTGTCAGCAGAATATGAAGTAATGCTGATTTATGGCATTCCTTTTGACTGATCATCTTTGTATTTGAAATTACATGCTACAACATTATTCAGTGTTACAAAAAGACTTATTTTCTTACAGCTTGTCCAGTCAGTAGAGAAAAAGTTTTTGTGGTGTGCCTACTGGGTTGGTCTAGGGATCTTGTCCTCTGTGGGTCTAGGGACAGGCCTGCACACATTTTTACTATATTTGGTAAGTAATTTATTGATGTGCTGTGTGTGAATGGTCACATGTGCAAACAGTCGTTATCACTATGATGCTGAGACATGAGACAAACTTCACAGTCTTGCAAGGATCTAGGAGCATGCACAAGCTTTGCACATATTTAGTTGATATTTTTGTGCAATGTGTGAACTTACTTATACAAGAAATGTTAATCTTTAGGATAGTCACACATTTCAGGAATTGTAAAGGAGTCATTGATTCTGAAATCATTCATGTTGTAGACCTGTAAGTTTTCCGACAATTATCAGAATTTCGACAATCTACCAGCTGGTCAATTTTCCGACAGGAGAATCCGTTCCGACAGTCTCCGCCGTTCCCTCAGTCTCCGACACCGCATAATAATTTTATTAGCAAATGTCAGAATCTGAGAAGTGAATACTGCGAATGTAGGAAACGATGATCTTGGCTATCGCCACATCAATAGCCAGAGAGCATGCCGGAGGAACCACTTTGAACTTCCGTTTTCGGGCTTTGAGACGAAAAAACGCATCGAAAACGCTGATATTTCAGTTGGTGAAAATCTTCAGACAATCTTGTAAGGGGCCACTTACAGGTCTAATGTTGACAAATAATGTTGTATCCCCCATGAATGAAGTTTGAAGCAAATCAGACTTGTATGCAGCAATATAAGTAGCATGAGAAGCTCATCCTCTATCTTCTTATTAAATTGTCAGTACTTAACTGAACGTCCATCTCATGATGAGAGTCTGTAATTCCTGGAGACCCTTAATATGAATTAGACAAGGATTTAATGATAAATGATAATGGTTTTCAAAGCAAAATGTGAAACAGTGAAAGTATACCTATTGAGATTGACAGGATAGAAACTTGCTTCCCTAATTATGAGAGGCAGGTTAATACATTTTCACCTAAGTTAAATTAGTCCAGGCAAATTTTTGAGTTTGTACAGGAATTCTTATCTGTCTTCAGAGTGCGCTGCAATTGGTATAGAAAATGTTTTAAAACTCGGCATAAAACGTAATTTATGCCACATGACCGTGTATATTAATAGAGACAAAATGTCTTTGATTTAATCAGTTTTATGCCATTGAACAAGTTTTCAGGACTTGCTGACATACTGATTCCAAGATTGTTCAGTAATAATTCTCACAGAAAAACCTTCTGATTCCTGATGCACAGTTGGTTTTCTTGATATGATAATGTGTTTCTGTTGTTTTGTCAGGGTCCACACATTGCAGCAGTTACTTTGGCAGCCTATGAAT
The DNA here is from genome assembly GCA_033807755.1 of Ellobium chinense. Taxonomy (NCBI): domain Eukaryota; kingdom Metazoa; phylum Mollusca; class Gastropoda; order Ellobiida; family Ellobiidae; genus Ellobium; species Ellobium chinense. Next base: position 2,074,902 of record JAWQUT010000074.1, read on the forward strand.
GCAAGTCTGTCAACTTTCCTGAACCTCCATATCCAACTGAGTAAGTTGTAAAGGAATTAATTAAGAAATATTGATTTTTAGGGTAGGCTCTAGAATTAATTTGGCTGGAGTTTGAAGTTTGAAGGGAGGCTTAGCATGACATACTATTTTTATCACAAGTGGATAATAAACCCATGGCCTAGACTACTTTTAGGCAAGTTCTCAATGAGAGTATTATGGTTTTGGAAGGTTTGTTATTTTTTTTCTGGCAGAGTCTGCGTATGAAACACTTCAGCAATGACACTATTTTCATTCACAAGTATGGGTCCAAGTTACCCAGTTTTGCAGATTGGGAAAAGTGATCTCTAATTTCATGACATTGCATTTTCTCATAACTTGTAGATTAATGAAAGACCAGCACTATATGTCAGTGCGAACAAAATTTGAGTTTCTAAGTTTAAAAGTTTTCAAAAAAATTTCATGTGCAACCATGGTGTCAAATCCAGCAATGTAAACATTACAAAAGAGATGACAACAACAATGTTATCAGGGTCAGGAAATTATTACTGAAAAGACAAAATTAAGTGAAGCCACATTCATATAAGACATCACTAGTGCTGATCTTTGAAGCTTATTTTATGACTAAACTTCCATAGTTCATAAGTCATTTTTATATTTTGAAACTCATCTTGATTTCTTCAGAATTGTTTGTCCTGAAAAGCAAGAGAGCCAGATGTCTATATGGACCATTATGAGCAAAGTACGCCTTGAAGCTGTCATGTGGGTGAGTATGAGTCCTATAGAACTCTTCTAATTCATCTCTGTTGATTACTCTCACTGAAAATCTAATATTTAAAGGGGCAGCATGTAGTGAATGTCTGTGACTTTCACTTAATACAGATATTCTTTTATCTTTTCAGTGTAGTGGCATTATAAGACTTCCCTTAAGCTGTCACAAATCTTTTAAAAGCTGGCAACCTGAACAGATGGAGACTGAAAAGCAGGCTTATAGCTTGTGTTCATACATAAGTAGGAAAATAGCTTTTTCGTGTTGAGCCAACAAATTGATGCAGTTTTACTCAAGTAAGAAAGCAACATTTTCAGAAATTTTTAAGTGTTCTAAAAGGTATGGGAACCATAAAGGAGATCAGTTTTTGTTATTCATTGCTGAGTCCATCAGAGAGATAAATAAGGAAAAAGCCTTTGCCTCAAACACACTGTCTTGCAATAATGCTTACAAATGCAAAGAAATCTGTTATTCAAATCAAAAGGCTCAGTTTTGCATTAAATGGTTTACAGAGCATCAGTATATATAATTATATATCTCAGGAGACTTTGATATTGGTTCTATAGAGCTAACTCATTCTCTTGACCATTTCCTGTTCCTCAGGGTGCTGGCACTGCCATTGGTGAGTTACCCCCTTACTTCATGGCCAGAGCAGCACGAATGTCAGGGGTTGAGCTGGAGGATGATGACTTTGAAGAGATAGAGGAGCTGCTGCATGAAAAGAATCGGCACCCAGAAGAAATGGTAAAGCTTCCAGCATGGCAAACAGACTTGTAGTCTTAGAGTAATAAACTGTGAAAGAAATTTAACTTGATGTAGAGAGTTATGCCTGTTTTGAATGTAGCCAAGCTGCGGTTATGTGCGCTTTCTATCTGCACTTGAATGTCAGTTTTAATATATGGACTATCAAGCATTTGATGTTGTCATCAATACATCGCAAAAAATTCTAGGGTATTGGTGAAACTGGATTTCAGAGTTTTTTATGGCTAGCTGAAAACTTTTCAATAAAAATGCTGTGTTCCACTGTAACTTGTAGACATTTGGAGCTTTAATTTCAGTTATCTGATTTTATTCCAGGCAGGGCTTTTATACAAGTAAATTTCATGTGTCTCATCATTTATTTTTCAGGGGTTCTTGGAGAAAGCCAAGCTGTCTGTACATAATTTAGTGCAGCGTGTTGGATTCTTCGGTATCCTGGCTTGTGCATCAGTAAGTGCTTTATGTCCACTTGTAAATTAATCTCCTAGTGCTGAAAATCCTGACATGTAGTACACTTCAGCTATTCAACTGTGTTGTGTTTTGTTAATGTCCTTTGGTACTATTTTAGGTGCACTTTTCCAGTCATGTCTGCACCTACCGTTAGATAGCATTTAAACCACTCTGTAAAAGCTAACAGGTTAATTGTGGATATTAAGCAAGCTCTTCTAATTAGATCGTATGTAATATCACCTGTCGGCTTTGATTGCTTGACCCTTGTGACCTCGTCCTAAGTGGGACCATTATAAACACCGTGTATGTCTAAAATTAGAAGACTTATCTCGAAACCATCTTAGCCCTTTAATGTTTACTGTACAAATAATCATAATATGATCAATAACAGGTTTTTGTTTCCATGTCAGATACATGTCTTTTTGTCCCCCACATTCCCTCCATAATTCCTTGTTAAGTACCTGCTTGATAATTCTCTAACCATTCAATTCACCTTTGATTTATATACGAGTGCTGTTTATCGATTTGTGTAGCTATTTTTTGGGAAGTCATTTGATGAATATAATTAATAGTAATCACATTTTATTCCATACATCACAACATTTTGCTTTTTTTGACTGTGGTTCCTCGTGCATTGTCCAACATTGCAGTTGCACAACACAACATAAGAATTACAGATGATAATGTAATGACGCCATGGTTCATGACATGTTCATGTCTTGTTGTCTTTCAGATTCCAAATCCATTGTTTGACTTGGCAGGGATTACATGTGGTCATTTCTTGATACCATTTTGGACATTCTTTGGTGCCACACTCATTGGCAAGGCCATCATAAAAATGCATATACAGAAACTCTTCGTTATATTCATGTTCAGTGCTCATCATGTGGAACGTGTTGTTAAACTTATTGGGTGAGTATTTCATCTACTTCACACACTATATATATTGTTTTGGTGTGTATGTACATTTCTAAGTGCTCAGAGGTGTGTATGTATATTTCTAAGCGTTCAAAGGTGTGTATGTGTATTTCTAAGTGTTCAGAGGTGTACATGCTACAGTAATTGTCCAGTAAGATCAGATGAGTGATTTATCTTCTCATTCATCACTGTGTTGCTTTCAGCATGGAAGTTAAATCAGAGATATCTTAAGTAAGTGTGACAGGGTATGCTTTTGTTAATACAAGCACTACCTCATTCTCTTCATAACTAATCCATGGTCCGTACAGAAGTCTGGAAGTCTGGAAAAAGTCTGGAAAACGATATTTCCATTTAAGTCTTAAAAAAAGTCTGGAAAACGGGGGTTTTTAAACAATCCAGTCAAAAAGTCTGGAAAAAGTCTTGAAATTTATTATTGTCGGCGCTGCGATATAATTTTGAAAAAATTTTTCGCGAATGCAGTCATTGCATTTACAGTAAAACCTGTCTTCTGCGGCCCTTCCGACGAGCAACCCACTCCGATCTACGGACACTTTCAGTGTTCACCGACTGTTTTTACACTGAAACCGATCTGTGATCAGCGTCCCCCTCTGATCGCGACGCGCGGACACCGATCAAAGAGCCGTCTCTCACTGTGACGAGCGACCACGTGTGCCCTATGCATTTCCCGGGTCGGAAAGCCCGA
>JAWQUT010000074.1:2078747-2091247 GCA_033807755.1 Ellobium chinense
TAATCTCACAATCCAATTTTTTTTTTTTTAAAATCCTTTTGGTTGTAGTGTTGCTTTTTCATCATATCTTTCCTTTGAGAATCCTTGCACTTCTTTTTCTTTGAATCTATTCTTTATTTTTGTTAATAAAAAACAATACCTATTCTGTAACTATTGCCTAATTTTGTCACTTAAATTTTATATTTGCTGTCTTTCAGATGGATTTTATGCCTTTCAAAATGTTTATGATAGTTCAATTTGTACTTTTAGTGTTCATCATTTTTGCTTAATGGCCATCTGATATTTGTTTCAGCCTTCTATCATGTTACTGTTCATTACATTGATTGTGTTTCCTGTCTCTTCCCAGTTATATCCCGCATTTTGGGCCACTGGCACAGACACCATTCCAAGACTACTTAGAAAAACAAAGGTTGAAACTCCACCATAAGCCAGGAACGGGCGGAGAGGATGCGGTAATTTTCTCATTTGTCTTTATATTTATATAGTGAATCCATGCTGTTCCAGATTATTTCAGGAATAACCCTAAATTTCTTAGCACATTTCTGCTTTTCTGAAGCCTCCCTCTTCTTCCACAGCTTATTACTTTAGACAACTGGAAAATTGAAATAATGAGAACATTTTATGATATTGCTGTTATTGTTAGTTTGAAAGGGATAAAGTCTATTTTAAGCTTTGACATGAAAGAGCCTATATAATACAATATAAAATTAAATATTGTTCCTTCCAGATTTTACGCAAAACTTTTGAAATATAGGCCCTATATAATGATTTCAAACAACGGTAACATTTCATATCCAAACACTGTTTCAGAACAGCGCAGACAAAAAAAAGGGTTTCAGAGGGCCAATAGAAACAGAAATATAACAACTGAGAGGCATAGTGAAAGGGCTTTTGAATGAGAAAATATTGTATGTTACAGCATCAAACTTTTAAGTGCCCTGTGCAATAGCACCAGACTTCAAAGTGCCTCATGCAGTGCTGCCAGACGAAACTTGTTCTGAGTGAATACGCGTTAAATTTTGAACTATTATATACTCTGTTCTTTTTAAGACAGCTTCTATCAGTCCTAAAATTAATAGATTTCTCAAAGGGGTGTGGGGAGGAGGAGGGGTCAGAAGATGTTTAACAAGAGAAAATAACACATCGCTAAGTAAACTATCACATTAGCGTGTATGATGTTGTAGTGAGTGACACTGCAAAACTTTTGTTCCTGAGTATTTCTCTAGACAGTGTTGTATTGTTCTAACTTGCTTAATGACTTCAGTCACTTTTTGTTTGATCGATCCATAAGATTTCTCATACATTATTTTAATTGTTAAATCTGAAAATAATGAAACCAGTTGTCACTGTGGTATTACGATAGCAAATATGCTTGATCTTGTTTCAGGGTGGGAACATGTTATCATGGGCCTTTGAGAAGCTTGTCCTGATCATGGTCGCCTACTTCATCCTGTCCATTTTCAACTCAATGGCTCAGAGCTATCACAAGAGACTATGCAAAGCCAAGAGGGCCAGCAGGAAAGTGGCAGCGCATTGAGATTGGTAGTTTCATGTAGTCAGATAGTCATCAGCCTTGAAAGATTGAACTCATTTTGCAAAGATGAATATAAATTTGCTGGCATTTTGACATAGGGGTCTGAAGGATTACTTTGGGATTATAGTGTCAAACCGTTGTGTCAAAAACCCAGCAGATTTTGGAGTTTTTGTTTTTGTGTGGCTGCAGTATCTGAATTGTGGAGTTTAGTGCCAAACCCCATTATCTTGACTTTTGTTCTGGTTGAAAGAATACCAGCTGTCTAAATTTATGAAAGATGAGTGAAGCATTTTTTACCTGTGATCTCCTTGATAATGGGATTTTGTCCTAATCTGACAGTTGGATGAAAGAGTGAGTACGAATACACAAAGCCTTTTCATGTGCATGTATGGTAATTTTTCACTGTATCTCACAGAGATAGTTGCCTGTCATTTTTTAAGTCTTTGAGTCATCTGGTGTAGTGTTACAATCTGAACAAAGACTGTATAGTTACTATGTGAATTGTTGGCCCAGCTTTACTTTGCAGGAGGATCCGTATATATAATACAACTTCATGTATTGAATGCAAGATGCTTATGTCATTTGGTTTTTTTAAGAATTTGTTTCTGATGTGTCACAGACGCACATTTTATTTCATACTCCAGCTATGTTTGCTGTCTTAATTACAAGGAACAGTGTGTGGTGCTTGGCTGTGGTGTCTTGTTCAGAAACTGAAGCTGGCTTTACATCAGATGGGGATAGGAATTTCCAGGACGTCAAGTGCTTGTTCAAGTCATTGACATTGGTCATTTTCAGCTACTTCTTTTCTAGTTGGCTGAGGTACTGATTAATTTATAACTGTTATAGTGTCTCTTCTTTATTTGGGCATTGACAATGGTGTCTGAATCTCTAAGGTTTATCATTTCCTTTTTTGTTATGTATTTCCTTGATATATAATGTGTCTAGATTTCAGCATTGATATCAGTTTTAGATACCATTGAGACTGTTCCTTGGGCAATACACTAAAGTGGGGGTCTGAGACATGGATGTTAAAAGTTCATTTTGTTACGGAATTTGAGCTTCACCAGTTTATATTTAGTCAGTGTCAAAGTTACACACCTTGAGTATTGGGGGATTTCAGTCAGCAACATCCATAGTTTATGATTTTCTTTTGGAGTGATGAAAAAGGAAAAGCATCTGCTATGTTGACTCCTGAAAGACCAATCTCTACTATATAATATTTTTGATAAGGATACAGTCAGGCGTCTAGTCAGTGTTGAAGAAAGAACCTTAGCAAAGCCTCGCAGTGAGTTCTTCAGTCCAAACCTTGGTTGGGATGAGTTCATCAAACAGAAACATTGATGAGGATTCCCCATTTAATACAAGTATCAGAGGCTGAGAATCACACATTGTTTCCTCTCTGCAAGGATACTGTAATTGTGTCATTTACTTACGAAGTGTAAGTTTCTATTAATAATTGGGCTGCGGAAAGCTTATTAAAACCATGCCTGTATATTCTCACCTTTGGCATTTTGACTCGCTATACTGCTGTCGCTCTAAATGTTGCATGGCATTGTGTAATTGCAAGAAATATGCGATCTCCACTTGCCTCAGCGGGCATCTTCTCTCACTTAGGAGTCAGGTTGCACCAAATATCATAGTGTGCCCCGGTGTAACTGAAGATTTCTTTTTGCCGAATGTGTGATGTGGAAATGCATCTAGTGTTCAGGAATGCCATGCCACCTTCCAGAGGGTTTTGATTTTAGAATCTTAAAAACATTCTCTCTTGCTCTATAAATTTCCACTCTGTGAACATTTTGTCATGAATGTTTTCACTGATATGTTTGAAGGCCACCCTTCATAGGGACCTCCATGCTTAGGTGGCATATGTGAATATCGAATGCATTAGTTGGATTGATTCTTCAGTTGACTGGTTCAGGACTCTGTGATGTTTTTCACCTCATGTAACAGGAACCTCACAGAATTACCATGCTATGTCATGATTTGAAAATGGCAGTCAGTTTTGACTTGGGCAGAGAATGGTGTATATTTGTAATGAGCCCTGGTGTGATAGTAATTTAACTGGAGAGGTTGGAGCCCAAGTTTCCAGGTTTGTGTGTTTGAAATGCATGCATTTCTTAGTCCCTCATCACTGCCATAAATCTTCGAAGCACAGATCAATTTATTATCCCTTTGTATTCTTTGTCTGATTGTACCCCCACCACACTCCGCCCCACTCAGGACCTCATGTTTGATGTCAATCCCACTCACCCCTCATAAAAGACCAACAAAGCATGACTTGAAATGGAAGAGTGGACAAATTTGCCTGAATCACCTCTGAAATCATGGATTATGTTTATTCAGTGTATGTTGTTACAGTAATAGAAAATAAATATTTTATGCAGAGAGTAATCTTGTCATGGTTTCTCCAGTATAATTTTTTCTCTGTAAATCGGTCTCAGATAGTATTGCCATCTTCAGTTGATTGGTGTATGTGGGAGCAAGAATGCAATGATGTACATATTAGTATTGGCTTTGCCTTATAAACAGATAAAAAGAAATTAATCTATGCCTACAGACTGTTATAATTATATGTACCGTAATTATTTTTTTTTTGTATCATGTGTCTGGTAAACTGTGTTATCCCATTGCTTCGTAACACAAATGAATCATTCCAGAGCAGTTGTCTAATGAAAAGCTAGCCATATTTAAAAGCATTTTAGCGTGACAAAGGAGTGTCACATAAGTAATTTTTAAGGTTCATTCTCAAGAAACCAGACCAACTTTAAGCTGCCTGCAGGCCTATATGGACTAGACCTTAAAAATTGACCTTCCAGGTAATGACTTTTTTTTTTCAGAGTACTGGTGTCCAAGCGGAGGTGCATAATATGATGAAATGCATCAGGCTTTTACGAAGAGGTTGCTTTGCAACATTTGCCATAGTAGTTAGGTGTATAGATCATAGAGCACCAACGTTTCTCATAAATAATCATTAAAACGGCATTTGAAAAGCAAAATTTGTCAGTGAATAATCCCTTTTATGGTCCATTATTTCTACATAAACATATTGTCATTCCCACTGCAAAATAATGAATCATCAAGGAATTGCAGAACACGATATGCAGTGAGCACAATGATTTCACAGTCTCACCGTTACTTATTTTTGCGATGATTGATCTGTGTTCTGAAGCAGCTATATTCATAATTGAGACCCCATATGAAAAGCCGTGACTTGTCTCTGCAGCATGGCTTGTACTTAGATAGGTGCATCATGGATATAAATATCCGACTGTTTCTGCCTTCATGTCACCCAGACATTGGACTCAACATACCGCCATTATTTGTTTGGTGACTCAGTTCAGCGATTTTGGGGAAGAAGATGTTCTCCACTTTTCTTATATGATGGATAATTCAGAGTTGCTATAGACCTGGGAAAATCATGGAAAATTTGTCACCCATCTCAAGTAGGGGAATATGCAAGAAACTAGCAAACATTGCATACTCCCCCTTTGTGAGGTGGGCATTGACTTGGTGTTTCCAAGTCTGAAAACTGCCTGGAATCTGAAGAAAAAAATTGGCACCCCATAATTTTGTCTGGAACTACTCTGCCAACAACAGAATACAACAAAAGGTTCTAGGAGATGATCTCAATTCATTATTCTTTTGTTAAAGTCCTAGCCTACTGGAAGTATTGTAGAAAAGTCCTGAGAAACAAATGTTAATAGCAGCTTTTTGGACATGCAACTTTGGTCATGAAGCTGTGCTCTTATATTAGGGAGTGAACAAACCTGTTTGCCTCAGGTTGTGGGCTTTAAGTACATGAACCTCTAGGTATGGGAGATGAAATCAGATGAAAAATGAGGAGATATTATAATGAGGGAAATAGCCTGGAAATATCAGGGTGAGAGTGTTAAAGAAATGAGAAAAACAGTGTAATGATAGCACTGTTGGAATGCAGTTAACATAAAGTTTCTTTTTGATGAATGAAAGAAAGATAGGAATGATTCATGAGAAACATAGCTAGCATGGTATTGTTTGGCTTTATGAATTTTCTTTGTTTCACAATCAGTACATCCATGCTCAGATTCTTTTCTTGCAACGAGTCCATGGTAGTCTCTCAGCTCTGGAAGGAAGTCTGATCATTTATTTTTTATTCTCATAAGTGGTTCTTCAGAATCTAAAGAATGATGAAAATTTTTGGGTGCAACTGGATAGCATGTAAATGTTACTTTGAAAACAAAAATCCGCTGGGCATAGTCTTTCCATTCAAATTTGCTTTGTTGTCGCAAGCAATATTCTTGAGACAGTGTGCCTCTCATTTACATTTGCTCATCTTTTTGTCATGCTCTTTATTTTGGCATGTTGAATGAAGAGCTAGAGTTGTCCATCTCAGGAGTGTATACCCTCTGAAATTTGGTCATCACTTACCTTTAGCGGAGAGGGGCCGGGGGAAATACATTGTATCTTATCACAGTAATTTTTATTGGAAACTCAAATTTTGTGAGATTCAACCGGAAAGTCATTTTCAGACGGGGTGGGTGCTTTTATTTGGACTTCATGGTTTCCAGACACATTGTACAGTAATTTTTCTATTTTCGTGTGAGACGTAAAACACATGAAACATGTCCCATCAGGTACTGACATTCCTGGGAGGTATCTGTGATGGCCAGAGAGGGGAGAAATGAAGTGTTGATGTTAGTTTACAGTAAAGTTGACCCATGGTTGCAGCATAACAGACCTGGACAGCCTGGGATGCAGTCTGCAAGAACTTTGCTTTGACTTCAGACACACCATGACATTACAATTTGTATGATTATATCCATCATCGTTTTTATTAATAATGTTCTATTGTCACCATGTATTGTCATAGCTTGGCTTGAAAGTCAGAGCAGGGTGCCATTATATTCAATTCACCCCATTATTAGAATTTTTTCAGGAAAGGCAGCCCTTGCACAACAACTGATTTTGCCTGCTTTGTCTGTGTTTGTTGTGTTTTCTCGTACCATGTGATTTCAGGTCTAGAGAGAATCGTCCGTCAGGGGCTGTGTTTCCCGTTGGCTGTTCTGTGTGCTGTACATGTAAATAAATATTTGATGGCAGAATGAATGTAAGGAGGCTGATGAGTGTCACTGGCGAGAATGGTGTGGCCATTACTGGAAGCTCTTGTCAGTTGGTTGTCATTGTTGTTGTCCAGGGCGTTGAAGTACAGCTCAGACCCGAGTTCTTACAGTAGACACGCGTTGCAGAAAAACAAATGATATTTTAATCAACTACTTTCTGCTAGAGTTTAAACCAACTTCAGAAATGAAGAATTAGAGGACAATTTTCAAATGAACTTTCCTCTTTACTACTTTAGAAATGCTGATAGACCATGTTTGATAGACACAGTGTCTATGAATGTAAAAAATGTATATTTTGAATGGCACAGGTAAAATATGAAGATGTTACTATATTTGTTTATAAAGGCAAGTTGAAAGAGTTACATTATTGCACCTATACTCAACCCCAGTGCTTGTTTGAGTCATCAAAGCTGACATAGATATTACTGATAGAACAAAATCATATCGGAGATCCGAAGATTGAAAAGGACTGTCATGCGATCTGCTGTATCATTATCTCTCATGTTTGTCAGTGGGACCCATTATACATTAAAAATTTGTTGCTGTATTTCGACATGATGATCTCTATATTCCAACTGGCTTTCTTTATTCTTGAATTTTCTCTGTTTGCTATTTGCATTATCACTTTCTCAGTATTTAATTTCTCAGTATTTTCTCGTTAAGAAAAAATAGATAACAATCCCTCTGAAATTTTTCTTACTTTCTAATATAGGATTCTGTGTTCCTCCTCCGAGATTCTTATTAATTTACTGGTCCCTTTTCATCTCTCTCATTGCTTGTAATTTTTTTTTCATCCATTTTTTTTAAATTGAGCTACATTAATGGTAGATAGATTTTGGATTTGAAAGGGAAAAAATCAACTTTAAAGGAGAGGGGAAAAGGTTGTTACGTGTTTCAGTCACTGTATACGAAATTTAGAAGAGTCATTTAGTTTTTTCATCAGCATGCTATGTTAGCAGATGTCAGTCTGAAAAACAGTTGTTTTTCAAGAAAATTGTATAAATTTGATATTATTGGAGTAACTTAAGACTTTGTGTTGTGAAGTTTATTTCAGTGTCTGTTCTCATTTGTTTTTGGTTTTCTTCTGTTCTTTTTTCCTTGAAATCTTATGATTCAGAAATCCTGGAAACTTCTTTGCAGAACTGATCACTGTCTTTATTAACACAGGATGTAAATATGGTTTTGAGGTACAGGGAAGAAAACTGTAAGTGCACCTTTCACAACTTGAAAGTGAATTGAATATGCTTCTGAAGAAACTGCTTTCAAATGGGAGATGTTTATACTGTCATGAACTAAGCATCTTATGTGTATGAAGATCAGAATATGAACACATCAGTTGATGGCGCCTCTAAAGCCCTTTGTTTGTATTAATTATTTTCTGTTTTACAAGGAATCATTATCATATACCTTTATGTAGGCAGACCATATTGATGTTCATACTCATGGAATGTGAACATGGATGAAGGGAATATATATATTGCCCTCAGAATATTATGAATATTTAATATGAACTAGCTGAGTATGTTTTGTGCATGATTCTCCACTTCCCATCCAATTTTACAAGCAGTGTGCATTCCCTGACCAGGCGATTTCAGCAGAGACTTTTTTGATTTTGTAACCAGTTTTGTCCAACCCATTTATGAACAATGCTGCTATAAAGCAGTTAAAACTCTCACCGCTTCACCTCTTAAGTTTCTTGTTTGTGTATTGTATGTGTCCCTGTATTTAATGAATTTTGAGAAGTTATTATGTAACTGTGTGTGAATTTTTTTATTTTTTTTTGGCCAGTATATTATCAGTATTTGGATTTTAGTTAGTTGTGAAAGTGTGAGATGCACACATTTTGTCCATTGGGTGCAGTTTCTGGCTATCTGTCCCAACAAAAAATTGTCAATATTATGTAATAAATAATATTGGCACATGTAGGAGATGCAGCACCCACATGAAGATCTGCAAGCCCAGCAAAGTGGTTGCTGAACTGTGAATAATAATCATATTGAATTGTTCTCACTATCTACATATGTGATTTAGAATGCTGCTCACATAAAATTCCATTCCTTTTAAAAAATTGAATTAAGTTTACAACATTCACCAGTAACAAAAGCTGCAAATACTGAGAGTTTTGTCGGGTTTAAGAGTATAATTATGGTTAGAGTACTGTTTGTGTGGTGTTGATGTGTTTGCTTGTATGTGTTGCTGACATTTGGGTGCGTTTTCTTACTATAACCAACAGCAGTACCTGTAGCCACAAAAAGTGAAGCCTTTGTCAGATTTAAGAGTAACATTATGGTTAGAACTGTTGGTGTGGTCTTGATGTTTGGCTTGTGTGTGGTTGGCTTATTTAGGTATGTTTTCTGGTTAGCCTGTTAAGAGAAGGTCCTAGTGGCATTCATACATCATAGAAAGTGATTCATGAGTGTTCAGGAAAGCTATTTTAGATGTGTGTATGTACAAGGCACAGGGCATTATAACCTATGAGAATATACTAGGAAAAATTTAGGTCATTGAAGTATCTTCAGTCTGGACCAGTTTACCCACTTGATCTTCGATGGTCTTGCACAGTAAGTTAACAAGCAAAATTTTTTAAAAAAATATGTAGACCTTTGGGCAGTCTTTACTGCCACAATCATACAGGCTTTTCCGCATGGTTTCATTCCGAGATCATAGTCTTGTCAGTATGTGCTCCTGGTGACCGATCACCAGAGGCACTTTCATATGCATAAATATACATGCATCAGGTAAGAGGAGCACAAGTGTGTGTGGGACACTCAATAGAAAAATGTCAAATATCCAGGACTATGTTTACTGATGTGATCTGGAGCATTGACATGTTATTTTATAAATGGAATGAAGCACTAAAAGGAGGAAGATGTTCCTTAATAGTTTTAAAGATGCAGCTTTTACTGATGGGGTGACAAAAGTGGCCAGCTAAGACAAGAGGACTCAGGGTAATAGATAATACCTAGGAGACCAAGTATCCACAAATAGCTTTTGAATTTTTAAATTTGGATTTTTATGATGGTTGCTGCAAAATCTTTTTGTAACAGACCCACTGTGGGCAGGAGCTCATAAAAATTTTCAGGTTCTTATTTTTTTTTTGGTCAATGCCTTGAAGTGGCATTTTTGGCCTGCATAAGAAGGCAGTCATTGTTCTTGTTTGTGTGCACAGTGTTTTTTTTGGGTTTTTTTTGAGTTTCAGTTTTCTGATGGCTCACTATATAAGATAAGGTGCATTGTTTGGTATTGCTGTGATGTCTGTGATGTTGGTGTTTAGTAGAAGAATACTGAGATTTTGCATTGTATGTGGATGCTGTGGTGGATTTGAACAGCTCTTTCACTGAATATCTTTAATATATGGGGAAAAAAATAAAGAATTTTTCATAGGGCTTGTTTTGGGCAAAATATTGAAGCTATCTATGTTGTAAAAAAGTGTGTAGTTGAAGTGAGATAGGTGTGATTTTTCCCTTTCACAACTCTCAGATCTTGGCATCAATAGTTCTCATGTCTTCTGACAAGAGAGCTTACATTTGCCACAACTGGTTTTTAAAAACAATTAGTAGTTCTGTTTAAATAACTCTTCGCTTAAATAAAATTCTTATCAAATTTCTGCAAATATACTGAGAGCACTTGCAGTTTCACAAAAATATTTTGTTATGAATGAGCACTGACAAAAAGATCATGAATATGCAAGAAAATAATTTTGATGGGAAAAAAAAAAAAACGGCTTAAGCCCTTTTGTCAGAAGATGTTAAGAGTTGGAGGTGAAAATCTGGGTTGCAAAGATTAAAGAAGACTCTGAGGTTTGTCCTTTTTCTCCACCAAATAGGTTTGAAAATTAACCTATTATACCAGATAGTGCAGATGGTTGCACTAAACATATTTTATCCATATCCTTGGGCCTTTCCTTCTGTGTTGTTATATTAAATGTGTAGAGAAATGTAGAATGAAGTTGTGTATATCAGTGATACTTGCATTTTATTTTGCTGTAAATTTCCTATCCTTATTAATTTCTCCTCTTATTTGATGTTAACGTTTTCTATTTCCCGTTACACTGACTGTTTTGTAATACCATGTTGAAATAAAAGAAACTGGAAATGTTTGAGTCGAGCTATTCAGATGTTGTGATTTGCTGTTGTGTGGCTTAATTGTGTAAATCTACTGGACAGTTTGAGAAGCGATTCTGAAAATCTGCGAGTAATACAAAAGTTCAGCAAATGTTTCCAGCCATGTTGGACTTTAATGTTCACAGATAAGACTTAAATGCTCACAGATCATTTTGTTTCTTAATTCCTATTCCCTTCATAGATGAACCTGGCATGTTACTACTGACCTCATCCTCTGTTAGAAAACTGAAGTCTTCTAACAGGATTTATGTTATTTTTCTTGTCAAAATCACTTTCTTGTACATGTGTGGTCTACAAATAAATATTATTATAACTCAACAAATGTATCTGGGAAACTGTAAATGCTCTTAATGAGGGAACAGAAGTTTGAGAAGAATTTTGTTGAAGCAAAGAGCTACAGTATAATACATTCCAAAAGAACCAGTCACTTTTCGAAAAAAAAAAAAACAGTTTAGGCAAAGATAACCCTTTCTGTCAGATAACGTTAGAATACAGTAGAACCTTGATATTAAGTACTCCTTTAAAATATTATACCTTGTTATTAAGTCTACATCCATATGCACATATTATTATTCCATCATTTCATTATTCAGGTTGTCCTCAATATTAAGCATACTTCAATAGTAAGTATTGTGTTCTCCATGTACGAAGGACATACTTTTTATTGAGTTCCTGTCCTGTACTGTTTTGCTTCTCTGTCTTGGGCAATTTTCTTTTTTTGTTCATCCACAACAAAAAGTTGGCATAGTCTCGGGGATCAACATACAACAGTCACTGAGTCAGTGAAATATGGTGGTGCCAGTGATTATTCTGAATTCTAGATAAGTATCTGTGAAATTTCTGCATGTCCAAACCCAGGGCATCCTCTTAAGATAGTTTTTCTTTGGTCCCCAAAGAGGCCACTATAACTGGCCGGCAAAAAAAACAAAAACAAAAAGTTCACATTATTATAATGTCAATATATCTACATCATTTATATATAACCGTCACAACACTTTTGTATGTACTCAAGTTTCAGGGACTGATAGTTCTTGTACCTTAATTTTATTTAGTAAGCAGCGAATCATAACCGTGTAGTTGAAAGAAATGACTCCTTGTGTGACTTTTGTTTAATATGTGCCACTATGTGCTGAAGCAGATGTGCACTTACAACATAAAACGTCGTTCATTTTCGTGGAACATAGAAAATGTTTTCCTGCTGTTTTGAACAATCAATAATTATAGCAATTATCTGCTATGAGGCAGTACAGTCAAATATTTTCCACTTGAAAATGTCATTTTAGAAACATTTTATTAGCAATTATAAACCATTTACACTAACAGAAAACATAAAGGAGACAAAGTAAAGTTGTCTGTTGTCTGTCTGAAGACCTGTTGAATATTAAGTTTGGAAAAAAGGGGGAAAAAAAGCATCTTTATTAAAGATAGGTGAAGCAGTCAAAATGTAAATAATCTATGTTTATACCGTTTTAAACCTCTGAGATTTGAGAGGCCAAACTACACTGAGAAGATGGGTGAAGCAGTCAAAATGTGCCAAACTACACTGTTGCCTTGTACCGTCCTTCTGTTGGCAACTCTGAAATATTTTCAAATGTGATGGCATATCTCTACTTAGAGAAGTCGCCAGCAAGTAAACTAGATAGGTTTAATTATTCATTGGTAGAGTAAACTAGATGAACAACAACAACAACAATAACAGCAGCAGCAGCAACTACAAATGAAAACAATATTGCACATTAATTA
>JAWQUT010000074.1:2093747-2096395 GCA_033807755.1 Ellobium chinense
ACGCCCGAAGAGAAAGCTCGGCAACATGGCGGCAACTATCTACGGTTTCAAATGGGTTAATGGAACGTCTTATCAATAGCCTTGTGTCGGAGGCAAGAATCAACGGTGGTATGTATGTTAGTAAATGAGGCAAAGATATAAGTATAGCAAACAGCATTAATTGCGAGTCAGTGCAATCTTTTATATCTCTTCCACATTGGTCACAGCCATCTTGGCTTGACTAGAGTCTGATACTTCCCTTGCTAAGGAAGGGTGTGGCTTGCCCTTTCGCGAGGCCGCTGGTTTACGCAGCAGTGGGGTTAAGAGACCAAGTTTCGCATCCGGGCAATGACTATGTGACTTCACATTTAATATTAATTATTGCCCCAGCAAGCTAAATCGGTCATATCTCAATCCTAACCAGATCAGTTATAGCTTTCTCAAAAGTTCTCACTTAGGAGCATTAACTATCGTGACTTTTAAACAGTAACTTGACCCGTTTGGCCAATACATCTCTCAGCCCGTAGTCAGATGCTTTTTTGGGGGACATTTACAACACGCCCATGACGAGGATTGAACCCGTGTCCTATAATTTTTAATCCTGCATCTCATGCTGTAACTATTCTACCACGCTGAGACGAATTAACAGCAGGCTTAACTCGGAGGACAAAAGATATAGTCACACGGGCAGGCAGGAGTTACAGTCTTATGGGCAGACATAATATGTTACGATCACGTAGGCAGGCAGTAGTTATTGTCACGTAGGCAGGCAGTAGTTATTGTCACGTAGGCAGGCAGAAGTTGCAGTCCCATGAACAGGCAAATGTTACCATCACTTGCACAGGCAGAGGTTACTTACTGTCACATGTGCAGGCAGGGTTACGTTTATTTGGTTCCTACAATTTGACAAAATGAAAAACCATACAACTTTCTTAGGAAAGTCTCGAGGCCAGCGAAGATGGCTACGATTAATGAAAAAGAGACAGGAAACAGTGCACTGATTTGCACAAAGTGCGAGCTATATTCATATTTTTGCCTCATTCATTAACATACAGACTACCGTTGATCCTTATCACATCTTTCTCATACACCAGGCAATTGATAAGATGTTCCACTAATAAATTTGAAACTGTGGATGGTCATCGCCATGTTGTCGCGCTTTAACTTCCAGGTTTTGTTTTTTTTTAAAATGACGACCTATTTTTAACAAACCTCTAGTAGGTGTGACTGGCACACAGCCAAAACGCGTTCTTTTTTTTTTTTATTACGACTGCCCACAGAATACAAAGAAGGGGTGTGAATTCCCGTATTATTATTGCTATTATTATTATTATTATTTTGTCAAATTGCAGGGACCAAACAAACGTAGCCCAAAATTTAGTCTCGTAATCAGGCAGGAATATTCACTGAACAGTTATTGTCAAAGAAATTAGACGGGCACTCAATGGACAACGTACCGTTCTCACCAATCGTCGCTATTCAGCTATTCGTTCAAGGAATGGTCACTGGATGCTTTCACCAAAATTTGATTGTTTCTATCCCAGAACAGGCGGAACCCATCCATCTTTTTTATTTAGATTGGTTAATGATTATTTAATCATTTTTGTGACCGACCGATCGACCGGCTGACCGACTTGGGTACAAGAATGACCTTTGTGGTAGAATCTAGACTAGGTATTGTGTTGTTCTTCAGAGCATAGACCTCAAGAAAAAGAATAAATAAAAAAAAAAACAGGGGGGAGGTGTAAGTTTAAGTGTAATCAATTATGACATTCCGCTATAGCGCCCCCCGCCCACCTCACTCCCACCCCCACCCCGGGGCATTTCTCACGAGGCCATTGCCAGGATGTTGCTTTCCGGTCATTGACGTCTCGATGTAGCTACTACAGTCGTCAGTTTTCGCATACCAAATTTAGGTCACCGTTTACTACATTCATTCATAAACGGCGGCCACGTGGTGTAGTCATCTATTTTAGTTCCACTTAAACCACTTCCGTATGGCGTCATTGATAATGATCGTATCGTGATCATGAGTACGGTAATCGGAATTGTCAAAATCATTGCCGCTAAACGTACGGCCGTGTTATTCCTGACAAGGCTGTAGCCTAACCTTTGCCAGTTTAGGACAGTCGGTCGTTGACTCGCTGACGAGACGAAATTCAGCCTTGGAACTTAACTTAGGAATGGTGCCCAAGTCTTTCAGAGTCTTTGATTAAAGAAGGCCCCTCTATTGCTTCCGGTGCTTTTTTGCGAACATTCCGCCAAAGGGCAGATGTTATCACAGACTAGGTCAAGAGGTATCGGGATAGAGAGTATCTAACACACTGTACTGGCGGAGATTGATACTGTTCCCAAACCTAACGACTGGACCAAAGAAAATGTTAGGATATCTACAACTTTTTGCGTCTTCCAATTTCAGCAGGATATTTTTTTGTTTTCCCGTTGTAGCTATTATTAACTCGAGAATAAGCAATTTCTGCACTTCCCACATAAAACTATTCAAGTCGAAACCAGAAATATTAATACGGTAAAGAGGTTTGGTTAAACAAAAAAAAAAAAGTATCTAGGCTATATATGAGAGAGAGAGACAGACAGACAGAGAGAGAGACAGATAGATAGATAGATAGATAGATAGATAGATAGATAGATAGATAGATAGATAGATAGAT
>JAWQUT010000074.1:2098257-2120029 GCA_033807755.1 Ellobium chinense
TTTTTTTAAAACCGGAAGTGAACTCTGTTGGAGTTGACTTATTAAGAACAGTCTATCCCACTCATTAGATTTTACTCAGATCTACCTCTCTCGTTCTTCTTTCGTAGTGATCTAGCATGTCTTCCATCGTCGTCGAAAGATGCATCATTTCTAGACATCTCGTCTCTTTGCCTCCCACCTCGTCTAGGACCACCTGGCTTGCCGGGTAGTCCGGGGAGA
This sequence comes from Ellobium chinense, assembly GCA_033807755.1. Lineage (NCBI taxonomy): Eukaryota > Metazoa > Mollusca > Gastropoda > Ellobiida > Ellobiidae > Ellobium > Ellobium chinense. The sequence continues at coordinate 2,098,477 of JAWQUT010000074.1, forward strand.
CCAGGGGGCCCTGGCAGACCAATTGGGCCCGCTGGTCCCGATGGTCCCGGTGGGCCTTGCGGGCCTTCTATTATCCTGAAATAGCAAAGGAGTGCAAGTGATAAATGTAAGCTTGTTTTAGATGTATGGTAAAAGTTTTCTATATAATATCAGGTTATCACTTTGTTTCTATCCTTTCCTCTTTGGCGAATAGATATGATACGCATCTGGAAAAGAGGAGAGGGGCTAAAGCTGTTGTTGTTGTTGTTGTTGTTGGTGTTGTTGTTGTTGTTGTTGTTGTTTAAAGCAGCTCAAATCTAGTTACGGACAGAAAAGAAAAAACAAAAACAAAGTGCAGGTGGTCTTGATAGAAGCAAATCATGAAAGATAATCATACAACAGTGAGGAGAAGACAGACAACACTTTCAATCCACGACCCTTAAGGAGGTGACAACAGCAACTAGAGCATGTGGTAACAACTGGAAAACAAAGTGGTAAACGAGGCAAGAGAAGACAAAGAGGGAAGAGTCTTGATCAAGATGATGTTTTTTTTATTGTGTGCATTGAAAAATGATGTGGACGCCAGCGGATGGACAGAGATAGAGGTCAAACGCTAGTCGGTATGATATCTATGAAGAGGAGGAAGAAGAAGAAGCAATGCATACCTGTCTTCTCCTGGGGGGCCAGGTGGCCCTGCGGGCCCTGTCTCACCCTTGGGGCCCATCGGTCCTCTCTCACAGGGACATTGAGTCAGGAGTTGTGGACTGCGACTTTGTCGTTCGTTCAGAGCTTCATCTCGTTGGAATGAGTCCAGCTGCACAAACATATTCAAATGGATAGTCAAGTTATTCTCTGCTGACAGACAGACGGACGGACGGACGGACAGACAGACAGACAGACAGACAGACAGACAGACAGACAGACAGACGGACGGAAGGACGAGCAGGCAGGCAAGCAAACAGGCAGGCCGACAGACAGACACACGAACGGACAAAGGCAGACATAGTAGTGAGATAGAAATCGATAGAGAGTGAGAACGAAAGAAAGTGAGAACGTGAGAGAAAAAGAAAAGAGAAAGAGAGAGAATAGAGGGAGAGATGCAATTTCACCTAGCTTCTACTCTTTACAAGCATAGTTTAAAACTTGGAAATACAACTTAGAATTACTTTAAAAACGTAGCGATAACATTGTAAAGAGGTAGCAGACGAAAATGGACAAACCTCTACAATTCTCTGCTCAGCGATTAACAATCTGTCTGTAAGACTGGTTATGGCGTTGCAAGAAAAGCAGGCTGAAAATGATATATAAGACCTATATATATATATTAAGCACAAGACCTTTCCAAACATAGCGATGTTACTTTTAACAACCGACACAGAACTCTATACATTGTCTAGGCAATTGGGAATGACTGAATGGGAAATACATGTATCTAGATATAAATGTGACAATTTTTATCGTACAGTAGAACATAACGACCCGAGTTTCAATTTCATGAGACTTTCGACGCCACTCAGCTTTCGAGGTCGTGAGGTAATAGAAACAGGCTACAGTGAAACTCTGTTAACACAAACAGTCAACAGCCCTAACTGCTTTGTTCCTTATAAAAAATATACCTCGGATAACATGAAAACCTCTGATAACACACATCAAAAGCTTGAGCGGAAGGATGGTTGTGGAAGGATGGTTGTGTAATCAGGGTTACATGTAACCGGGTGGAAAGGCAATACAGTATAGTATTCTTTCTCTTATATTTAAAGGGGAGGAAGGTGAGCTTAGTCTGATAAATTACTAGATGTTACATATTATTTTAAGGAAGTATGTCACCAGGGATTTTACCAAATTACAGTGAATGATCAGTTTTGAGAATAAGGGCCGAAAAAACCTACTCTAGAAAATTTCCGTCCCTGCCGGGGATCGAACCAGGGTCTCTCAGCTTGCAAGTCTGAACGTGTTACCACTACACTACAGGGACACTAACTTCACATCAATTTAATTCTTAAATACCTACTTCCTGAATCGGTACCTAACTTCCACGTGGGAACCTAGTGTTCACCCGTGACCCAAACACACCTCCCGACTGCTCACATACAGTGCATTGAGTAAGATACTAAAGATTACTGTTACTAAAGATTGTTTGTAGGAGTCTACTATACAAATGAAAAGACTTTTAAAGTATCTTCGAGGGTCCAAGCCTCGTCTCTGATATAGCCAAAATTGTGCTGAAAAAGATAGTGAAACCTAACTCAAGAGAAACAAAATATTCTTACACTCTTCACAATTTTCTCCCCGATACCCAGGACAGCACTGCCAGTTGACCACTCGCTGCCACTTGTAAGTGCGCTGCAAGATGGTAGGACTGAACAAGGAAGATATAAATAATAAGGTTAAACAAGAACCGCGATAGTTCAGTCGTGATGGCCACCAGACTGCTGGTGTAAACTCAGTTGTGGTCTATGTGTATCTGACTTTCGTAAAGAAATCTCCCATGGATTCTATGTAATATCCCATATAGTGCACACGGAGGATGTATGTTGATAAGGCTTAATTTATTTTGTTTTTTGTTTTGTTTTGTTTTTTTGAAATAAACAACACACAAGAAATGTCTTGAAAGACATAATATGAGGTAGTATCGTATAGAATGCGATAAAAGGCAGGCAGGTTTTTATGCCATAACCCAGCTGCCTACATTAATGGTCGCAGGTTGAACAAGCTAAATGTTCAGTTTATCATAGATGAGTACATATCTTAATAACAACTGAATGCATGTATTTTGTTTTTTTTGCTATTTTTCACCATTTCAAAATCAGTATTGTGGTTTATAAAGTCCAAGGTCGAAATCACACCAATTAAAAGTGACTAACAAAATATGACTTCAAAACCTCGTATGTCTGTGTCCCAGCACGTTAGGTCTTTATTTAAACACCTGATGATGACAATGCCAATAAAGATGATGAAAAAGAAGAGTAAAATGAAGTGTAACATCACACACACTTTTGAATAATAAATGACGTTTATTGTCCATATCTGATAACCACTTGATGCCCGCTCAATCGACTTCACATTATTACCTCCTAGCAGGCCAAATCAATCAGTAGTTGGGGAGCATATAGTGTTGCTGCCATTATACAAGCGTTGATCTCTAGTATTCTGGCATTCGATAATTACATTGCCCTATAGCCAGATAGACTACTTCATAGAGGGTGGATTGAAGAGAATGTGAATGACATGTTTTCCTAGAGCATTCACAGCCCACTCAAGATGGAAACTGAACCCCCAGATCTTAGACTTAGAGGGAGAGTGCAGCTTGTGAATTGTACTCACAATCTGAAAGCGGTCAATTTTAAAGTTTGTGGGTTCGACTCTCGAGTCGGACAGTTTGCGTTGAAGTGTCAATAGGAAAGACACTAAGCTTTTATTTCCTTATTCCACTCTGGTGAAAATGAGTACCTGGCATCATGGCCGGATGGACCAGAGCGTTGCAATATGGTGACTAGCAGTGACTTTGCTGTGAATTTCATTTGGTTATATCGTGTATTAATTTGTATGTGTATATAGGTATGCTGCTCGAAATCCACGTATGTTATAAATGGGATGTTTAACAGTGGATGACATTGCAAAACAATTTCCCTATTGGGTAAATGAAAGTCCTATTTTCAATTTTTTGTTGTTGTTAATTTTCATATTTTCATTTGGACGCTCCACTCCCAAAATTTCAATCTTTTAATCATTAGTTGGCTGAAATCCGAAGCTCCGTAGCTTCCATTAATAGCCTCAGAATATCAACTCATACTTAAGTAGCCTTTACCATTTTTTCTCCTCTCCCTTGTCTTGTTGCAGGAGACCTAAGCCTAAGTAACTACTGCTAAAGAACTACTTTATACAACAGCTAGTATGAAGCGATCAACACTTACCTCCCATTTCCATTATTATGTCCAGCTTTTAAACAAGGTACTCTTCTCATTTCCACCTTCGGACACCAGCGGCTGAAAAGTGGGATAGTAATCCAGTCAAAGTGTGTCGTGTCTATCATAAGTCTGAGCAAATTATGTTCCTATCACCACCATACAAACAAACCCCACCATCACCATCATCTCCACCACCAGAACCATCACTAACCACCATCACTATCATTTTGTACAAAAAAAACAAAAAACAACAAACTACGTGTATTTGAAAAAAAACACAACTGACCACTCGTAATAGGAAGTAAATAACTAATAATAATATCATGCCTAGTTAAAATTGTATACAATATCACAACCCAATTTTCAAATCAAAACCGTATTTCTTTCCCAGGGCTATAAAACTGACCATAACTACTATCAGTATCATCATCACCCTAATCAAAATCAGTCAGTCATCATCGTCATTTTTAGTTGATGAGGATGAAAAATGGTCCAACCAGCTTTTAAGAATTTTCACATTTTTTTATAATAAAAAAATCATCGTCATCATCATCATCATCATCATCATCACCTTATAAATTGAATGTGTACTGAATTAACAAGGCTTTGGTACCATCATCATCAGACCCCAGAATGCTCCCATAATCTACAGGTCATTGGATAAATGCAACCCTTAATTCACTGCAAATTGTTGTCTGCCTCTGGGCAGTGGGGTTTAAACGGATTCAGCTGTATTTTAATTCCAAACACTCCTATAAAATTAATGACCATAGAAACGGGAATGACGCCAGAAAATGCAATGGTGATGCCACTTGAAGCAATATTCATTGCATCATCATTTGGAACACATTAAAAAAAAATGCAAAGTTCTGCCCAAACCAGCGAAGGATTAAGAAATACACTTTAATACTTAAAATTCAAACTGGACTTATATAATGAAATAAAATATCATCATCATCATCTTCGTTAAGGACAGATACATATATACAGCAATACCACCTGCACCAAGGACAGCAACATATTATGCATCCACAGCAAATTATCAAAGCGACTTGTACAGCCCAGTATTATACGTTTTCCACAATATTATTTTATGAAATCTTAGAGATGTTCCTTGTCAATAGGGCTTTGATAGCATGTCCAAACAATAGGAAATACACTTCCTAAAGAAACTAGATCTTTAGGCTTTGATCTGTCCTCATCCCTCTCCCCCATCCCTCACCCTCCTCTCCCCCACCCCCAAATAAAAAAGAAAGTTTGACAACACCATGTCTACTTCACTGTGTGATGTATCAATTCATATGCATGTGCATGATATTTGGGTGTGCTTGTTTAATATGCTATCCTTACCCATTTGTTCTCATGCTTGCTCGAATCCTCTGTGTTTGCACTAAGACTACACAAGCACTCATTACACAGGCCAACTTCACAAAAACACTGTAAGCCATCTTGAAAATTCTCAGAAATATTGCACGAGGTCACCGATGTGATGGAAAGTAGTAAACCTCAACAGGGGATGCAATATCACTTTGTCTTCCTATTCCTTGGAATCTAAGATGGGAATTTCAGAAGCAGGCAAGGTACTTTTATACTTGGGTTAAGTTTTGCTTGAAATGTTTTCTGGTGGCAGAACACTCTCTGAAAATATACACAAAATTAAAAACTTCAAATTTGTATTTTATTGTAGAAACTTTGATCTAAAAGTATACGATGCAAGACCTGTAGCAAATTCTTTTTTTTTCTTTTTTTGGGCAGCCTAAATTTGTGGCTGTGTTTTGTGGGATACAGATTTTAACCCATTATCATCTAAGTAACCATGAGATAAGTTAGAACATTTAGGTTCCAGTCTATATGAAAATAAATAGCTTTTACACACACGTTAACATTTTACTGCACATGAGTGGGAAAACTCTTGGAAGAAAGAAAAAACATTCAATTCCTTCAAACTACATCTATAGGTAAACTTACTATTTTGAAAGCAAAATTACTTCTGTTGTGGATCCTTGCTTTATACATTAATTTTCTGAGAATAATCAACTTCAATGCACTTCCTAAATCATGCTATTTCACTAACACTAAAATCAACATTAAAAACTAATAAAAACATTGCACATACTCTGCTAGTTTACATTTGAAACAAACCAACATTATAGATCTAATTACCTACATTTTCATTCAGCTGATATAATTTCCAAATTGAATGGTTACATTATTTCTAAGGTCGCGATGACTACCTCTTTTCCTGCGTGCCTAAATCCGGCCCTGCCCTTATTAATGTCAAGTGTTTTGATACTGCAGCTGAAAACTAATGGCCCTCCGCCCACTTGACACTGGGAAAGGTTCTGTGAGAGAAGTGTGGAACTGGGCGTAAGTGCACTGACCCCTTGACACAGGGGTTCTCATCCACATGGAGGCATCGTGGCTGTGTTGTTTTGTGGGTCGAACTCAGAAACTGAAGACTGTCTCAACTGAAGACTGTCAAATCTAAGTTCGTGTGTTTGACTCAAGGGCTGGGTGGTTTTGGTTGTGGTATCCTTGGGGAAGATCCTCACCTCCTTTTCCCCATTTAACTCTGGTGTAAATGAATATCTGGTTTAAGAACTGGGGGACCAGGTTACTGCACTGTGAATGACCAGCAATGGCTGTTTTATGTATTTCGTTTGTATTATGTATTTACATGTATGATATGTATTGCTCTATGTGTTTGTATTATGAATGGGACGTATAACATTCTATGACATTGTGAACCTATTTCCCTATGTGGCAATTAAAACTTGTGTATTCATTTTTCATTCTAAGCCACATGCACCTCTGAGAGGATCCAAATCCCAGAGAATTCACAATGTTAACAAAATCAAAATAAAGCACTGAACGATCCTAGTTTACTTGATACTAAGATTAGATGCGTGAAAAAGTAGGATTATCCAGTAACAGCAAGGGTTTCCTTAACCCAAAATGGATGAGAACCTTTGCCTTAACTTACTGAGCTTTCTCTTCTTTGAACAGTTGATAAACTGTTGTTCTTTTGGTGTTGAGCTTGGGATGTAAGCTATTCAAAATTTATTAGCCACTCCTTCTAATGAGGACAAAAAATGCTGGTTCCAAGCCTGTGAGAAGTGGTGGAGTGTAAACATGTGCTTGTTTTAATGATTGTTTCGACACCGAGAACCTTGCCCGAGCCAGTGTTTAAATTGCTGTTCTCACAGTGTATAACTTGAACAAATCAGCACAAGCGGAACTACACTATTGGCACCAGTCTTCAGTCCCCTGCCACCAACATCACCACCATCACCAAGAACTGCCACCATCACCATTATGATAATCACCACAATAGATCTACATCGATCTGAAGATCTACAAATTATATGAAGCACAGGCAAGCTTCTTGCAAACACTCTCAAACTGACTCTAGACGCTTAAATCTCAATGGAAGTACATCATCATTTCACATAACACATAGGACCACTCACACCATTTCAATGTTTAAAATTGCTAGAACAGTATAATTCAAAATTATGACCGCCAATATCAGATTCTAGTTATCATCTTTGTATCATATTGTTCTTAAAGAATCAAACCTCTCTACCTGCCTTGCAGCGGTGAGGAAAGTGGCATAACATTGAAACAGTGGAGTCTGCTTCATTAGAACTTTGAGGAAATGAGACATGTTCTATTCACAGACACTAAACTCCACTTAGCCCTTACTGAGTTTTCAGTTTAAGTGAGAAAAGCTTTGTGTACCCTTGGGTGCAAAATTGTATCCAATTTTTCTTTATCTAGGTGTACCAATATTACAAAAATGTAATGAAGCTATGCTATGAATTTACACCTCGGGAAGGATCTTGGGAGCGAAGGGGTATTTCACTTGACAAGGCTTTACTACATGAAGTGTCAGATGTAAACAAACAATATCTGCTGTATAACAATATAGTGCTATCCACTTCACTCCAATTCTGAAAGCTAATCACTCTGAGACTCACTATAATTTTCATGTCTAGATTACACACTCGCTGATCTCACATCTCTAGAAGCATGAATACCTTTAACCTAACTATTTTCCTAAGCTATGTAGGATTAGTCATTGTTGACAATGATATGTATGCAAATATCTTTCTACACAGTCAGAGACAAATTTAACATGATCTCTTTTCAGCTTCTGTCTTGTGAGAAAGAAGAAGAAACTGCATGGACACTTATTGCAAATTTAATGTGCACTGAATTAATAGCTGAATGTAAAGATTCCAAGTCACCATCATCCTTGCTATCAGAACAACACTTAAATCACAAACACAGAAGTCACTGGTTCATTTCATAAATAAATAAATACTGTAATTCAAAAGTTCATATAATCAAGAACTCTTATTTCAATGCCTTGACACTGGTGTCAATAAATTTATGAGAAACTTTATCAAGGGATGCAACTATGAACAGAACACAATAAGACATGATTAAGCGAATAAAATGTGGCACGCATGGTGTCGTCAACTTATTTGATATATAAAGTATATGGATACAAGGGCCATGTATCTATTTTGATAATATTACTGGCGTTATTGTTATTGTGTCCAAAGATAGTTGAAAAATCCATATTTTGTAGGAGTGTAAAATTGGAAAATAAAGACTTTAACTTGAAAGAACTCTAAATGTTATTTGCTATATTCAGGCAGTGGTGAAGAAAAGCGAAGAAAAAAAATGTGAAAGTTCTCCTTTTGTGCTTATGATTAAAGCTGAGATGTATCCTTCCAATATCAATATATATAAACATGATTTGGTGATATTGATGTTCAATAATAACTGATAAACATAACTTGGCAACCACACAATGCGTCCATTCATTGATATGAAATAGATCATGCAAGACCTCTTGTGATTCTACTACTTATCTATTCTTCCATTTCTAAGATGCTACTTCGAGCATCTTTTCAGTTTAGTCACACTCCAGCTGGTCTACACATTGCTACATTGAATATTCTCACTGTCCTCTGCAATGAAGGAAGTCATTCCTTGTTCCTGTCATGTTTGACGGAGCAGTTTGCAAAAAAATTGTACAATGTACATGACATACTGTCTGCAAATAAAGTTGTATCCAACACAAGATAAAAATGTTCCCTAAACTTGTCAATAAGGGTTTAAACAACAAAAACTGCATGTCAGTGTCTCATGTCATTTCCACAGCCATCCAGGCACTTTGGTTTGAGGTTGTCACGAATGACTGAAAGATCATCTCTTTTCCAATGCTGGTTGAAGGGGTACAACTAAACTGTCCAGCTCTCGTTTATGTCCAGTCTCTGACAACCAAATCTGAAAAGCAGGAAATAACTCATCAACATATTTAACAAGTTCTCTGATGACCAGACCAGAAAGGAAGTGAATTAAAATAATACAATCTGTACTGCATTTAAGCTGATATCCTTACTATCTTCACCTGCTGTAAACTCTTAATACTTAGCCCTCATGAAGTGAGTGAGGAATCAGTTCTCACTAACATGCCATCACTTTATCCCGTTAAAAGAGAGTATTGATTTTTTTTTTTTGTGCACGTTTGTGCTGACCCAAGAGCCGCATCTGTTGAACATGTGCAGCTGCCTCACAGTCAAGGGAGCAACAATCTTCAAAGCTAAATGATAAGATGGCCGATATTGGGTTATGTGGTGAGGGTGTTGTGTGGAATCCAGATGCCTAGCACTACTACTATTAAGATTTCCTAATTCATGCTCTCTGAAAATGCTGAGACCATTTAAACTGTTGGACTTTATGCAGGGAAGATGAAACTTGTGGCTGTTGCAGATTGGAATCCATATGGGCACCTACAGATCTGTCCAGAATACAGGGATGCTGATTCTGCAAACCAGTACCCAGTAACATCTCAATAAGTTTAAATCCTGTACGTCATGCCATTCTCTACCCATCCAAGAGTATATCCAAACCAAGAGACCCTTCCACAAAGCTGATTCTAGCTATTAACATATAAATAATCTTATTCTGTACACTTGTTTACCTACTATGTCACCCAGTAAATAGACTACAATAATCGCCATCTATTGTATATTAATAGGAACCCTCTATTTCCTTCATAAATGCATGGCAATCATTCCTTTGTTAGACACCTAGCACTTTAAAAATCTCTGACATCTGTTGAGCTGCACCACCAATTATCTTACATGAAATCTGGACTCCACTAAATTCTGGAACTCTTTCCTCTGTTCTCTGGACAGTCCGGCATCCTTGACCATATGCTGCCAGGTATCAATCTGCTTCTGTCTCTTGTTCAGTTCCTTCTGGTAGTAAGGTGGAAGTGGACTGGGATTGGCCTAGAATAAAATTTCACTCTACTAAGTAATCAACCAGAATAATTAAACTTCTAAAGGACACAAGCAAGGATTTCTAATTTTCCCTGTAAATTTTATGGCAAAGTCTATTTACTTTAGCTTTACAACCTATTGTTCTTTCTCCTCTATTCGCTCATTTACAAACATTCCTCACTTAGCTATTTGTCATGGACTTTATAAAGGATGTTGATACTCACTAAGCTGTTGAGCAACGGGATTAATGTGTTTGGCCCTCTAATTACACCCCACCTCTATCCTTTATGCCTTCCCCCACTCAACAGCTCAGTGAAATTACCCCTTATGCCATATAATTACTCTTGAAGCTTGCTGAGAAAGAGCTTTTCTATGCGATGCCTCTGGTAATTTTCTCACAGAACTAAGATATTGTAACAAACCTACCCTTGTGGTTCCTTGCATCTCAAAGGGCACAGAGAAAGGGTAGAACTCGCTTTCAGCAAGGATCTGCCATACAGGCTGGTCATCTCTATGATCGGGTCCTGGGAATGAAACAGAAATTGGGCTCGAAGATACCGCATAAAGAATGTCAGTTGCCTTTCGATACTCCTATATCATGGACAATACACATGAACATACTGTGAACTCATGGGACACCCTACACCTCATATTAAGTGTCTTTTCTCAACAGGACTGATCTAACTTAACTTGCCAGTCACTTTGCGGCTTGCTATGTGTTTTGTAAATCCTAGCTTTTGTAGAGGGATTTTTATAGTTATGTATTTGAGTGTACTTCAATGCATCAGAAAGTCATGAGGGTTATAAGAGGTATGGAATATTCATGAAAATGTTAGATCTTAGTATTCTTAAGCCCAAGGTATTTTTCAGTATGCAAGCAAAATGACACATGTAAGGAGTCTCTTCCAGAACAGGAAAGCCAGTTCTTTGGTATTAGGGCAGGTCTGGAGCCACACTGAGAATTGAGAATTTCAACATTTTGTCGAAGTTTTAGGATACAGCATTTCTGTCAAATAAAGGGTATTCAATGAAGGTTGCCTACAAAACAAAGAAACTAAATTAAATTCCACAACATGACAAGAAATCCTGTTTAACACGGAGCTGCGTGTAATTTCTTTAAGGGAGTCCACATACCTATACACAAAGGCTGATCCCAGAGATTTGGTGTGGGGCCAATGCCAGCCTTTGCCATGTGTTCCTCTAGGCAGGAATAGAATGTGTGGTAAGGGGCAAGCATGACGGTGTCATTTCCACTGAGGAGGAGGGGTCGGTTAGGGGTCAATAGGTACAATGTGCAGAGGGTGGACCCACTGAAAAAATAGGATCAAAAGTACAAAATTAGACCTCAGAAATTATGAAACTTTGAAAAGAAACTATAACGAATGACAATCACTAGTTGTTCCTTATGTCTGTTCACTGGAAATGTTCCATATGGTGTTAGCCTTTTGAGGATGTGAATACCACTGAGAAAGATTGCGAGAGAGGGAAAGAGAGGGGGTTTGAGAGGGAAAGAGAGGGGGGAGAGAGAGAGAGAGAGAGAGAAACAGAGAGATGGAGNGGGGGGGGGGGGGGGAGCGAGCAGGAAAGGGGAAGGGACAGATAAGGGGCACAAGAAACAAAAAGAGAAATGGAGAAGGTGAAGGGAAAGCTGCAGAGAGAACATCTAAAAAGTAATAAAAAACTGTGCCATCAAGGAATGGACTGCATGCTTAAAATCTAGGAATTTTCTACTGGTCCATTCCTCTTCCAACATGACTAAAATTATTCCATATGTCTGAATTCAGTGGTTATTTTGCCTCTTTTCTCCCAAACTGTCCATCAGACATCAGATGTGAGTCCGTCATTTAAAACTTTACATGTTCAACCACTTCAATCCATTAATTCTCTTACAACTTTTTACCTAATCATGAAGTTCCTGCATGGTGCTATGATGGTGACATTCTCACAACCACTGACATGAACTGTGGCCTCCACAGGACCCAAGATCAGGGTGGTGTTTCTACATTTCTCAATAGTGACTGATCTGAAACATAAAACATTCATGTATGAAAATCACACAAAAATACAACTCACAATCTCCAACTATAACAGAACGACAAGTTCATAAATGCAAGCAAACTATATTTTTACAACCCACACGTAAAGATCGTAGAAAAACATAAAGAGTAGGCCTACATCAGTAATGACTCTCTCATCACAGAATGAATTTCACTCTTTCTAACCAATGGTGTATAATCTCTTTATATCCCATTCCTATCCTTGCATACCAGTAACTCTGCTTGATAGTGTATCCTACATGAACAACAAGTTCTGTCTAAGTTCAACTTCTGACGCACATCAATTGTGATATACTGGAGCTATCAGTCAACTATGCTTTACAACACTGGCCATTTCATGCAAACACATACATTTCTAGATTCAGAATTTGTTTACTTTGATCCCTGAACTTTGCTCACCTGAGTGGAGAGAGGAGGTAAAGAAATGAATGATGGCTGCGGTGAATCTTCACAGTGCTCATCTCCAGTGTTCCTGAGCTCTGGAGATTAAATAAATTCAACCGCATGACGGGAGCCGAACAATGGTTAACATGGGTCAGATTTATCATGAATGTTTGAGAGTTAAGGGAAAATTTATTTCATTACATTATTGATTCAGTGAAATGTTGGTGGATTCTATTCACCACCAGTCCCTGCCATTATGAATGAAAAAATGCTTATGTCATTACTGGCATGTGTGGATCAGTAAAGTCATAGCCTCTTGTCTGTATTGGCAAGAATTCATACTGCAAATATGTGCAGTTTTGCAAGCATTCCAGTCCTGATCCTATGTACATTTTGTTAAATTTTGGTCCCCTTGCTTGATGCTACATTCACTATCTATGCTGTAACACATCAATTTTTACAAGGTACAAATCTGGAAATAGTGCACAGGGTGCATCCTAAAATGAATTTATATGCACATCTCTGTAATGCATCTTAAATTTCATACATTACTGCTCTCATTTATATCAATACAGGTGTCTGCAGGGAAAAAGTAAAACTTCCATGAAATATCTAAATGTCTCCTTGCATTCCTCATCAAATAATGGTGAAAACTCTGTTCCATCACATCACCACTGGAGCACACAAAATGTCAAAAGGAGGCTGGGATCTATACATTTTTTTATCCCTCCCCCCAAAAATCTGTCCCTTTTCACAAATTGATAATGTTGCAATTACATCCATTTCTGATTTATCTATTTTCGATTAATACCCAAATTCAAAAAAAAAAATTAAAAAAACACCCAAGAGAAAATAACATATATCACCATTTAACTCCACTCTCTTCTTGACCAATGAACATATAATGTCTTCATGGTTTTTGTGGAATTTACTTACAGCGTTCCACCTATTTTGCAGAAATAGCTTTTTCTCTACCATACACATTTATGATATCAAAGTTACTGAAGGATACAAAATACAATGCACCCAACTAAATATTTATCACATGAAAGCAAGCACAGAATGCTGAAGCTCTGCATGGTGATATGTAGATGGCTCATGATCTACTGTCTTACCCGTGCAATTGTTTGTTTGCTGACTTGACTCATAATAATCATCTTGTTGCTGTTGGACAGAAGAAATAAAAAAAATATAAATAAATACAGACTTACCTCCAGACTGGATTGACACTGTTGCTATTTGACTAGATCCACATGTTCATTATGACAGTAATAAAAATAAATGAGATTACTTCATAATTACAAAAACTGAACTAAATTAACCATTAAAAAAACATGATTCTCCAAAATACCAAAGCTTAAAAGATGCATTATAACCTTACAACTCAATTAATTTGCAAGTAATTATTGTGCTGTCATTAATATACAGATGTCATTGGTCAGTTATAGGAAAATTGGAAAGGAAGTGGACAGGCATGGGAGAGACAATGAAAACTTCTCCTAGTTTTGCGAGAGTAAAGAATGTTAAAATGTCACTGATCATGCAAATTATGTTCACTGTGTGAATGAATTCTACAAGACAAGTTAGTCATCTGTGCACTCATACTGGTATTCTTGGATTGTATGAACATAGAGAGTGACAAATCTAGAGACATTATAGCAGTTCTTACCCTTTTACATGTTCCTTAGGCACTGTTGGTGCATTTGTTGCTATTTTGCCCCTCTTATGCTTGTGTTCTGACTTTTGATCCTCCCCTGTTTTGTGAGAATAAAGAAATTTATTGAGGAGGCATGCTAAATTCAGAATGTAGGTAATTCCTTCTGCTATTGCTATTTGTTCTTAGACTTAGGCTTCCTGCCTTATTGAATAAATATGCCACATACGTGTTTAAGTCACAGAGCTATAGAAGAATGGGTCATTATCCTATAATGCAAAGAATGGTAAGTCTAAAAGTGCATTCTGGATGAAAAGGCCTTCTGGCCATTTTCTACTACTTACTGTAGTTTGGTTAATTTGAGAACCAACTGTGGCCACACTAACAGCTGCAGAGGTTTGTGCTTGCACATGAAAGTTCTCTGGAATGTCTTGAATTAACAACGATAAAGATCAAAATACCCCATACACAAGTCACCTATATCAGTCAATGGTCTCATTTATTGTTCTTTATGTAATTTTCTAGCCCTGTCTTGTTCAAGAATAGAATTAAAAGAGTTGAATTACACAGATAAAAAATATATTCAAACGAAACATATTCAGTTTAAAGTATGACAGATTTATCTTCTTGATTCTGCACTGATACTTACCAACAAATGGCCATGATAACCGTGTTCCTGATGCTATACAGGCGGAAACATTAAATGGGTTCTGGGCTAGACTGTCTTTTATCCATGTGGTGAACTGGCGAGTTGAAAATGTCTTGGTTGCCTGAGGACACAAAGGCATGGGAGGCAAAAGTTAGGATAATGCCAGTCAATCTTATTTTACAAGCAACACTCTACAAAGATCATATTTTACAACCTAAGAACTCCTTTTACGTTTGTCTTAATAATGATGTAGATGCTTGCCATGTGTAATGACATAAATGTTGCAGTCACATATACAAACTATTACAAAAATGATGTGATGATGATGATGACCAATAACAATTCAATGATAAACCCAACAAGGTAAACAGGTAATTGCGCCTACTCTTCCTGCACTGTATCTAAGAAATCAAATACTTTTCAATACAATAATCAGTGAGTTCTGGCACTTTTAGATGATGACTGTTATGATGGTGAAGATGATGATAACAATGATGATAAGTACCTTCTGATATCCACTCTGTTGCTGCACAGTTTGAAGACAGGCTAGATCTTGCAACTGGATTAAAGAGCTGAAATTGAGCAAAGAACACAGACCTAAAGTACCCAGCACTGTGAGAGACATTACCTAAATTGTTGCTATTCAATTAGCTACATCTGGGCTCTCACCCCTCTGCTCACTGCCTTGAAGTGGTTTCTAGAAGTTTACTAACACATCCTCTTTAATATCCTTGACATCTTTAGAACAAGAAGCATTTGAAAAAAGCCTGTTTCTAAATTTACCAATAAAAATGTCAAATGATTCAAAACAATCTAGGAAATAATATATCAGTATTAAGACTCTAGAACAATCATTTTATATGATCTTCTCAAGTCATCAATTTAAACGTTAACATTAAATTGCTTGATGTGTTATTTGGCGACTGTATTTATGACTCGTTCTTACTGCCATATCCAGAATGTCAAAATGACATGTTTTAAGTTTTACAAAGAGCTTTCCATTATCTACTTCAGCTTATCAACAACAGTACAGAAGTTCTTAACACTAAAGGACCCTCTGCATTTCAAATCTCTCAGAATAACCTGGCTCTAAGTTGAAAATAGTATCTGTGTGATATCCATGGTGTTGTATTGTCTAATTGAATCAATTTATAAGACCAATCTAAACTTCTAATGTAGATGAAAGCAAATGTGATAATACACTTACGGAGAATTCTCCAGCTTGCCAACCAAGACAAAACCTAGAGCTTCCACAGCCTCCATTGATAAGCATCTCACTACGGGTGTCACTGCTCCAACACCAGTCATTTTGGAATCTGAGAGAGGATCAGGTGTCAGTCATGTGAATTATACACTTGTAAAGCAAATACAACATGTGAATTATACACTTGTAAAGCAAATACAAGTAATTAACTCCAGCGAGATTCTCACAGATTGGATAAGACAGAACAGAATGTCATAGAATTACAGGTTTTATGAACAGTAACCAAATGTCCTGTGGCCTGTCAAAATGAGGCTTATACAGCTAAACTAGTTCCATCAGGCTCAGAGGGTGAATAAGACCATCTGGCTTTAATTTTTGTGTTTGATGCAGAAGGGAAAATAAAATCATTTTGATATATACAAAATTCTTGATTTTATGGGCAAATGGTCAGTAATTGTGGATAAATATGAGTTTTTGTGAAGCATATTAGATAAATTAAGTAGTGTAAAATTGTTCTTTCATAGTGATTTTCTAAGTCATTTTTTCTCACCCCTTGCCACTTCAACCAACCATATCTTGGGCCAGAATAGTACTAGGGCCAGAATAGTACTAGGTGAAGTATTTGTTCACCTAATATCTTACCTTCATCAGATATCAGGTCAGTCAATTCTCCAATGTTATTTTGAACAAACAGCAAGTGGCTGTGATCATCAAGAGACTGAAATAAGAGATAAGTAATAACATAAGCTTAAAAGTTACAGCTTAGGAGAGAAAAGAAACAATACTGAAAGACACTGTTTAAAAGTGGGTAATGAGCAAATGTGCTTTAGGAAATATGTCTCACATATGCAAAATTCTTACATAAACAAATGTACACGCTTCTGGTCAGTGAAACTGCTTAGGTGGTGATACTGGTGACCTTACAAAATACTGAGGATTCAAACTATACTGAATAGCTGCTGCCAGTTTCTTTTCACAACAAGATACAGGACAGACATTTGTTTTTAATGCTGTATTCAGTTTTATTGATGTATGTGATGTTATTATCAAGAGGCATGTCTAAAACAAATATATTAACTTCTAATTGCTTTCAGACCTTTTTCTCTTTCCCTGACATATAGGAATAGAGGCTGGCATTTCATTTTCATCATTCGGACCAGATTACTGGTATGCCTTAAGTGACACCGCCTTTCATACCTTCATAGTTCCTCCCCTTGGTGTTGACCGGCCATCCAGTTCACAGGTAGTAGCTGAGCTGGATGTGCTGGGCCATCTTATGACAGAAGTTAAGGTCCAATTTGGTCACATCATATGACGAACTGATAGGCTGACAGAGGCAGAGAAGGAACAATGGAGTTGATTTCACCCACTTACATTCTGCTTATTCACACTGTTCTAATGCTGCAATTTGGCTCAACAGAAATGAAAGTTTACAACAAACAAAGCTGAATATTTTGAATCCTCCACTTAAATCTGACCTTTTCCATGAGCCGAAAGAGTTGCAATTATATTGTTTTGATTATACATGGAACTTGAGATAATAAAAATGCAGCATACTGTGCTGTCCATTATTTTGGTGTTTTTAAATATACAGTCCGTAATTAGTTGAATTCCTTTGCACTAAGAGACGGAGATCTCTACATGTACATTTGCATTTTCATGTTCTTCTGAACTCTATACCATAACTGAAAAATAGGGATTATATGATGTATATATATGAATAAACCTGAAACATGCAAAATGTGTAAATCAGGTGCTAAGGATGTTTACCACTTTGTTCTTTTATGTTCCTTTTTAGACAATGAACCAGTTAAAATTATAAATCTCACAAAATTAGACTTATTTACACATTTCCCAGTATCTGAAATGCCTACTGCCTCTCTACCTTATTGGGGATTTTATTAAGTGACAAGCAGTTGAACTGGTGTTTGCCCTTTTCTAAGTGAAGCTTCAGTCAGGAATAATAATTTTATAAGACCTGACTTCAAGATATATCCTTATTAAACTACATTTCATAATTTGTACAAAAATATGACAGATACCCCTGGCCTATCTGCCATTGATTATAAGGGCTTGTTCTATCATTAAAAAAAAAACAATAGAGGTAACAGAAAGATTTCCAAGTTTATGGAAAATCAGTCACAGCCACAAGGGTAGGTGAAACACCTAATGACATTATTTGAGTTTGGCAAGGATACTCATCCCCAGCCACCAAGGAAGTCCGTAAAGACATTCTGTACAGCTGCTGCATGCTTAGGAAGAGAACAAACTTGTACAGGTTCACAGATTCTTGAGCCCTCAGTTTGCCTGGAGAAGAAGGCACAAATATGTCATGAATTTTGTCAACCTGGGCTGGATAAGGTGCACAAAAAGCACTTAAGTGAAAGAGCAATGGAACAAGATCGCAGACTGCATAACACCTAATGTTTGGTCAGACCATATTTATGATGTATACAGATGACTCTGTTTCCATACACTTAAATAAGCTGATCATGAAGTACCTGTATAAGCATTTTTAAAAAAAAATTGTTAGATGTCTAATGACATTGTGACATAAGATTAAAATAACTGTGGAATAGCTTCCAGCGACTTTTGCTGTGGACACAATCAGCTATCTGTTCATTGTCCAAGAAAATTTGGGACATGGGTTGAGGCATCCGACAGTTTGTTTGATTGGCACTACATAGCAAGCTCAAAGAAAAAGGCAACGCCCTGTCATGAAATATGTCAACTCTTGCAGCTCAAGGTGTGATCCAGTGTTGGGCGTCTTGTCATTTCATCTTGAAGATTGTCACTCTCCTAACAATGAGGCATCTGCATGAATTCAATGCCAGCACCTCCTGGGATACCACGAACATGTGAAATAGTCTGATGCTTGCTCTTAAGAGGGTAACATATCAGTGAGAATTTATTCAATGCTCATTTTACAAGTGCTTAAGGCAGAATGTAGTAAGGCCTGCTGTAATTTGTTAATCATTTTTGCTGTATTTACAGTGGAACCCTTCGATAATGAGCCCCTTAACAACGACCTCCCCTCTATTGTGACTTTTTTCCTCAGTATATAAAGTACCCTTAAGTAGCGACCTCCCCTGAAACGTGACCTACGACCCAGGTTTTGGCTCTGTTTGTAGACAGATTCCTCCAGCATTGCGACTTTCATTCTAGGCTAAGCTAGGATCTCTAGGATCTCGCTCCATTGTGTAATGTTATGAAATTTGTCCATGGGACATAATGCATCATAACCAAGAACCCTGAATTAAGACCCCCCTTTAATGTGACCTGATTTCACCTACATTTTGCCAGGTCTTAATTGAAGGGTTCCACTGTATTTCCAAAACTTCACTTACTTTTCTCAGTCTGATCTTTGCATGCTGCATACTGCTCATCTCTTTCAATAGACTCAATGGGTGATGGATGTTCTGTGAAGAACTTGCAGGTCTGAAAGTACCTGAAAGTGTAAAATAGAGAAGCATGAATGATACAGAGCATCTGAAAGTGTAAAATAGAGAAGCATGAATGATACAGGGCGTACAAAAGTGCAGCTTGTAAGGTTAATAAATCATATGAGTGATGGCTTACCAATGCTCCGGGGTGATACGGCTCAGTGTAGTGAAAATAAACTTTTATATTTGCCGTCTTCAGAGATATCACAATGTATTTATTTACTTACATGATAATCTTTTCATTAATACAAAGTCATGCTAAAACAGTAAAAATAAGAATGGAACAAAGCAAACTGAAATATACTTAAATAAAACCAAGTCTGCCAGTTTAGTTTCAAAGTGACTGACCTCTTAGAAACACTTACATCCATGCTAAATCCTCTGATAAATGAAGCTTGTTGCACGCAATATGCTGCCACATTGAGTAGCTGAAATAAACAATAATTAAGATTGTTAGGTGTTCTCTAACATATAACTGGACATTACTATCATAACAAATCCAAGCTTTGCTATCACTCCCTCTCCCCCATCCCCCCCCCCCCCCCCCCCNCCTCTCCAATTCAAGAAAGAAAAAAACAACTAAAAACGCCATTGCCTTTTATAAAGAAATAAGGACAACAATCTCCACTATACTTAGTAGACCAAAGGAGACCCCTTGGAACATTGTACATAAAGATCACAGTAATAAACAGTATAAGGGTTCTTAATATTCATACTGATGAGATAATGAACAAACATCTATACTTTTATCACAACATGACAGTCATTCAAGACCCACCCTATAGATTTAATTCTGCACAGTGTGGAATTGCAAAGAGCAGAAAAGAACATTTGTAAACCCTCAGCATTGGAAAACAATATGTGAAATTATGTTAATTTCTCTTCAAGTTATTAACTGGTAAAAGCAATAAATTTTACATAAAGGCTACGATACCTTAGTCTAGGGAAGCCAGCGCTGCCTTTGTTTTTTGAGTAGATAACGATCTTACGTATATTCTGAAATGTGAGCAAGTAATAACATAATCACAGCTTAGCACAGCTATAAATGTAGCAAATAAGTAATTGAAATCTGTTGAAATAAATGAATGGCAATGTACAGTTTGGCAGGCATATACTGCTTTGCTGAATTTGACAGAAGAAGAAAATGGACTGAAATATCTAACACTAACAGCTTGCAGAGACGATTTCATGGTGTTAATGCATTTGACTAACTCATTCAGAAATTTTCCATGATGGGAAATGTATCTGATGGGGTATTTTTAAATTTTAATCAATCCAAAATGTCTGTGATTACAACTTTTTTTTCCTAGAGAAGCTTGCAGGTAAACTGGCAGCTCAAAAATGGTCTAAGTAATTTTTCACACTTCTGAGAGAAAGAAAGTGAGATATCTTAATGGCAAAACAAAAAAAAATGAGTCCACATGTAACTTGCAACTGCAAAACTGGTGGGAAAATATTGGGGTATTTAAATTTTTTTAACACATCAACATGAATCTTGATATCATTACAAAATGGTATCCTTATAATAAAAAATGGCATAAGTCTGATTTATGCCATTTTGAATCACAGTGGCAAAATGCTAATTCAGTATGATTTTATTAATTACCAGTAAGAACATATCTGATTACTGCAGAACACGCATCTGTCATGTTACGATTGTTATTCCCCTGTGTTTCTTTCCTTTCACCAATATTATTCCCTGGATATCTTTGATCATCAGGTCTTTCCTAATACCATCCACTTATCATCTATTTCCACAAAAAGAAAGTGTGCCTTGACATTCTTCTTCCACAACACACAAATACCATTTTTTAAGGATGCATCATATTTGAAAAAACTGACTGCAAATCCCGGCTTGTATTTTGTAAGCATGCTGGTGATTTTAATGCACCAGTTCTGGCTTGCAATGGAAGTCTCCATGCTCCAAATGATAGTGCAGCATAGTCACAGAACCTTTATAATCACTTCCATGA
>JAWQUT010000074.1:2121279-2170549 GCA_033807755.1 Ellobium chinense
TCCTAAAAGATACAATTCACATGAAAATCTTTCAATAGCTATAGTTACACTTCAAATATTCTGAAGGTGCTCAGAGGTGCTCATTCTAATGAGTATTATAATATATAATATTATATTTATACAGTACAGTATTATATATATGCCACCCTCATCCTTCCTCTACCCTGATCTCTACCCCTTCTGCAATCCATGAGCCTCCATATAGTATGGAGAACATGTCGAATATCACAAGAATCTGTACACACCTTGAAAGCTTATCACAGTCTTCATTGTATCCAAGCTTCTCTTCATGAAGCGAAAATAACAAATCTTAAAAATAAAATCCAGATACATCCAAAACCCAAATCATCAAATACATGCATCTGGCAAAAAAATGATATGATCCATATTTAATTTTCCTCTTTATGACTGAAAACATCTGGACACTGTGGAGAAAGCTTGAGAACTACATGTACATAGCAAGTTCATGATATTATGTAAGAGTCATATAATGTAGGACTTGAAACTGCCAGAACTGTTCCTCTGTTGACATCTCCAATGAAAACAGCTTGTAATCATATCATTCATGCTGATGTGACAGATAACTGTATTCCACTGAGAAAAGGCTTGAAGTCACATGCAATCACATACAACCATTTTGTTAACATAAAGAGACTAAATTCAATCTCACACATTTATGAAATCATTTGTGAAGAAACCCATGCACTGCAAGAAAAAAGGTCAGCGATGTAAATGTCAAAAAGTTTAAAAAAAAAAAAATCAGCAGAAATGGCATTACTTTGTCAAATAATGGCAATGCCTTTTATGACAAACTGTAAGAAACAGGAGTCAAAATTAAATCTTATCTATATCAAATAATTAAATACAATTCCTGTTATTTTTCAAACTATTTCAGTCTTGTACCCTGTACCTGTCTGCCAGAAACACTAAACTGCAATGTTTTAATAGAAATTTTGTTGAAAACATTTAACAGTCAACCAAGAATACTCAAATATTTCAGGGCCACCTCATTTTCAAGCATGCTGCATTGTGAAGAATAAATGAAATACTAGTGTAGAGAACTAAATTTGGGTCTGAAAGGTTTATTTGAGGAAACTATGATTTTGAATGCATCTGTTCAGGCTTGCAGTTGCAGGGTATTTGTTGTCAACTGTCCAATAAATGTATTTCATCATATCCTCAAACAGTTCAAACAGTATAATGGTGCAGGTACATTTCATTATATATAAGACCAAGATTTAAAAAAAATAGACAGAGGTTTAGAGAGATCAAGCCTGTTCCACTGTCCATACCAGTCATGCCCAGCTACGGCAAACTGCATTAATTCCTGAAGTGCAAGGACTGAGACTCCAACACACCACATGTGTACCTCTAAGCATTTGTTAGATTCACATCTAGAGGATGAAATTGATTGGTATAAATGTGACCAAGTGGGAAAGCATTATATTAAATCAATACTCTTCAGGGAGGGGGAAATATGAGCCTGGACTTAAAATTAGCCCTTTGACTGCACCATGAAATATTTAGATGTTTATAAAACGTACACATGAAATTGTGAGAATTATCAACACAGTGAAAATATTGCACCATGGTTGTGACTCCTGCACTCATGAGTATAGTCATAGTAGGTGCAGTTAAAGGGTTAAGGTGCTATTCAGTTTATTTTCTGAAAAGTGTGTCTCTATGGATTTTTCATAATCACAGATCAACTTTGAAAAGAAAGACCAAAAGATATCTAACACAATAAAACTGCTCATCAAGCCAGATCTCTCAGTGTGTTCATGTTATGTTATTACATCACAAGCATGCTTGTCTCACAGCAATTTAATCCTAATATCCTAATCGCCTCAATATCATTCTCTAATTTCCAGACATCAGACATGCATTCATCCATGACTCTAACACACTTTCTCAGCTGCTCATATAAATGCAGGTCTGCCAAGTCTGTCACCATTGAAACAAAATCTTCCACTTTAGTTGTCCCAGAAAAAAAAATGTCTCCACAGGCACAACAAAGGCAAATCTTAAATCTTTAACAATAATCACCAAAGCTAGAAATAAATGAAGAAAACAACTGGCACCTATGGAAAAGGACTTTTGAAGGAAGATTTAATTTGTGCTTTTGGTGCTCTCGGCACCAGTAGTTCTCATTGTAAGCTGAATGTCACTGAAAGCTGAATGACTTCTTCTCTGACTGCACCTTGTTTTTCACATGACAATTAGCATGAAAACAAACTAGGATGTGAAGCCTAAATTCATTAAGTGTTTTATTCCTCAGCTTGTCACTTTGTATCAAAACACTCCCACAGTGCCACAGTAAGTCTGCAGAACAACATCAAAAACCACTTCAGAAGGATAATACTGCAGAATTACTAACAAAACACTACATAGCTAACTCCTTTTGTTGAAGCAATTCTCTGAATAATCATGAATTCTCTCTATACTTGGTGTCAGTCAGTGTGAGAACAGAACACTAAACATTCTTATTCTTCTAAATATAATTGTTTCACAAAAAATATCCACATAAAATTGGTTTGCATAAGCCATATGCAAAATAAAAAGTCCCAATATTTGATTTAACAAAACACTATAACTCTTGTTTCAAACTGAAAGTTGAAACTTCCAACTTCAGTAATTTTCAAATTCACCATAAAATAATTTTCAATTTGAATATACATGAATATATGGACAAACATGAATGGTAAATGCAAGGCACACAAAGTGAACAAATTCTCTCTAAGACAGGAGAAATTTAAAGATAGGATGCACTTGTTCCATAAAAATGTACAGCTGATATATATAGTATATATTCATCTAATCTCTCTGAGGTGAGGAGTTTGAACCGATGGTTAGTTTAATTATGGTCAATTTGCAAATGAATAGATACCTTTTCATCACACAACTATCAGTTCAACCATCTGCATAATGGGTATCAGATTTTAGGCAGCCATTGACAGAATCTATATGCTTGTAAAATGGCAGTGACAGTAAATGCTACCCGTGGAGTTCACCAATTAAGGTACCTGACCTACCGTGGCAATAGTAATGTGAAGTCACAAGAATGAGTAATATTTAGATATGAGACTTACAAAAAAAAATGCTGATAAGATTTAGTGTCATTTGTGAGTGAAGCCTTCCGCACTGATGGCTTCGCATGAATTATCTAACAGAGGGTAATAACAATATATAACTACTAGTATAAATTGCTGGTGGATAGGAAAACTATTCTAACTGACATCTAACTGACTGTCAGAATAGTTTTCCTATCCACCCGTGAAATTCTATATATAGAGGGAGAAGAACCTGTTTGATTACAGTATACAATGTAAAAGTGCCATAGATATACCTGTGAGAAAAATATTGAGGGCTTCACTATATTAGAAGTCAATATCTACGATCATATAAAAGATATTATAATCAATATCAGTTATAAAGGAAAGTGGAAAGACTCATAAATACTAAATTGTACATATGTAAAAGAAAACAAATAACTCCAATAAGTACTGTGAAATGTGTACACTCTTGTGCTATAAACGTAAAAAATTCAAAAATTCTCAAGAATACAACCAAGAAATTAAATAAAAAAGGATATCATAACTTTTTTTGTCCCACTGTTTTCCCTTCCTCACATTCTCTCTCTATTCAACCACTTTCATAGTTTTCTTTTCTTTTTGCTTTTTTTCTCTACGTGCAAATTCCACATAAGGTTTATGTACATGTGTACGAAATTTCAGACAATTATAGGCACAAATAACCAAGTTATGATTATTTAAAAACAATTACATATTTCCTAAAGCAGGGGTGCCCAATCTTTTCATAAGAGAGGCCAGCTATGTATGTCAGTCATCGTGTGAAGGACCAAGATAAAACCAGGTCCATCTGTCATCATAATGCATGACAAAGACCAGGTTTATCATAATGTATGATATGAAACAATATAAAGCATTATGTAGAGTACTGTGACTTTCTTGGTCACACCCTAGACACTTTAGGGTCATATTTTGGCCCACAGATCAGCATTTTGACATCTTTGCCTAAGCTGAAGACCTATTTGGAGAAATCTCTTGCCCTCTCACACACTTTTCATTCGTATCACCTCATTCTTACCTTCTGCTCTGCTCTGCTCATCTGAATCATTCCGAATATAACTGTGGTGGGATAGAGTAATCATTGTCTTGATTTATATTTTGTCTACGAATAGGAACATAATGATGATGTATAATGGCAGCATTTGGCAAAAAATGAAGTTTGAGAATACTTTCGTTAGCATGAACAATAAACAGACAAACTTAATCATAAAATTGTATATAACTCTACATTTTTGAGCTCACACAGGAATTCAAGTTTAACACTTTGTTGCCACAACATTTTTCATGTTTTTCACCGGTGATAGTTTTGAAATTGCTGGGAAAACATGCAAACTGCTTTCTACTGGTTAAGTGCAAGTAATCATGAATTCACCATTCATTATCCTAAAGATTCTTGTGTATAATACGACTATTAGGCCTTGTTAACCCTAGGAGGTTTAGGCATTTCAGTAGCCATGTTAAATTTGTGTCCTGCGACACACTCATGCAGTGCTGGCAGTAAAGTGTAAATATTCTAAATAAAATAATATCAATTTCTGAATGTGAATTTTATTGCAGAATGAGATTTTGTACATCAACATGGATTACTATAGTGTGATCAGGAAAAAAATGGATGAAGTTTTTTTAAAAAAAAATATCTCCACTATGGCTCAACAATTTGCACAAGCTTTTTATTCATTTTTCTTTCCTACAACATATTTTTTGAAGAAAACAATCTCTATTAAGGGCATGTGCGGCAGAACTGGGTGATTTTCATTAATAAAGGGAACTTTGTCATTTTGAGGTGAAAAATGGGTCATGTAAGGCCAAGAAGGAAGATAAACGGAGGTTTTTCACAATTTCCTCCCTCCGTTGCTATGGAAACGCCAATTGTTTGGCGGCCATATTGGAAAATATGGATGACTTTTGCATAACTTTGAACCCTTCGATCTGGAGAACAATAGATGGTAAGATGCTGGTTCTTTTTCCATTTGAAAGATCTCTTTATTTAAAATAGAATGTTACGGGCTTTTTTTGATTTCTTGGATAGTTTTTTTAAAATAATTTTTTTTTAAATGTCATAAAAAAACATTGAAAAATTTGAGAATTTTCAACTTTAAAAATTAAAAAAAACACACCAAAAACACAAGATATCAAAAAAAGCCCATGACATTCTCAAAACAGATGCTTGGAGAGTTGTTATGCAAAATCTTATCTAAATTGGACCAGAAAAAAGTCAGATCGAAGGGATAGAGGGACGAAAATTGTGATTTTGAGATAACTGACGATAAAGATTACCTGACAGATGCATTTGAGAAGGGTGATCATTTCCTTTTGCATCAAAATAAACTTTTTTGAGACAGGTATCATGAAAATAACTTCAAGATTCAATAAAAGACATGTCGCTGTTTAAGAAACTGCCTTAAACTTATTTTGCACAATTTTACCCACTTTTACCCCTACAGGGAGCCGCACTTGCCCTTAACTTCAGAAATCCTTTAAGAAAGCTGTATAGAAAATGAAAGTCATGGGAATTTTAAATGTTTAACAATAAGGTAACTAAAAACATCATTAAAAACATTTTATTCACTCCTAAAGATTGACCATATTAATAGCAAAACAAGCTGGTCAAATAAGAGTACTGTATATGCAGGAAATTGGATCCCCTTGTTATTTTAAATGAGAATATTATGAGTAAGGTAGACAGGCATTTTCTTTCGTTCCTCTGGCAACATTAATGACACATTATTCGATGTTCACAAGATATGACCACCTCTAAATGACAAGTGCAAAGCCAATCAAAGCACAATAATTATGTGAACGTAAGTATACGTATGGTGTCTACTGATAAAGCATTATACCATGATAGTATACTTCCTGAAAGTGAAGTATAGTTTATGCAAACATTATGCTACAGGTGTCAAGAATGTTGTTATCATCAACACAAAGCCAGAAAGGAAACCCCTACCTGTCTCAATTCACAAATTCATAAAATGCATGATGCAGAAGCAAAATACTGGACATTCCAATATCAGCCATTAGAATGGTCACAGCTTGTGAAAGTCAGATTAGGAGAAGTCAAACCAGGGATGCAAATATCAATACTAGGCACCTTTAATAATTTGACAGGAAATTGATCTATATTGAATGCAGTTAATTTAGTTTGCCTTTGCAAAGATTTCGACTAAATTAATACCCTATTCCACAAATGGGATCAACATGGTAGAGAGATGAATTTCATTGGGCATAAAATATTGCCAGTAGTCAAGATCGACCTGGTCCCAATTTTCAAATGAGATAGGCACACCACAGACAAGCACTTCGGATGCCATGAAAAAGAATGAAAAAGTTGTACCACGGCGGCCAATTGGGAATTACCTTATCCTGAAAAAGATGTGAGTTAACACTGAAAAAATAAAAGAAAATATATGTCGCCACTTTTATATGACTAAAACTCTGAGAAGAATGTTACAAATCCTTTTTAAAAAATCCAATTCATCTGTGAGTAGAGAACAGCTGTTCTGTATATACGTCTTTCCCACATCACTTTGATCTCAACTCTACTGAACTGGTCACTAATGGGCGGGCAAGAAGAGGAAAACAAACAACAATAGTGGCATCTATTATAAATCTATATGTATTTATTTAAAAACGTTAATATAGGACATATGCGTTAAATCTTCATTTAGGATTGCAACTGATCCAATATGACTTACTATGCAGCGAATAGATTTGTTTTCTTTTTTTTTTAGCAAACAAACTTAAGTTTACATGTGATTCTCCTTAACTACGGCATTAAGGGAAAAAGAATATCAGCACGTATTTAGTTTACGAAAATTACACTGTAGTGAGATATACTTCATTTCTTTATTATTTATTGGTCTACCGTTCATAATGAGTAGTAAGTTTTTAAAAAAGAATAATAGTAAAACTTTTATTCTTAAAGCTACGTGCTTTTGCACAGAATAACTTTGTTCGGAATAGAGGTTCATTACAATTCATAATAATGATGCATTCAATAGCCCTATGTAAAATTCAGCAAATTACCACAAGTATTCAGATGATGTTTTGTCACACAACTTTGTTAAAGAATTTTTCAAACTAGTTGTGTGAAACATATCTGTTAAGTCATAGTGGAAATATTATGAAAACATGTCATCCATTTAATTCTAATTGCACTACACAATACACTGTACCTACAAACATGTTCAGTGATTATGTACAATGGAATGCATAAAAAAGCATAACTTAAGGAAACAAAAAAAAAATAGGATTTAAACTGTTTGCATCACAGCCACAGACACCACCACACGGTAAGTCTGTTTAACAGGTCTGTAAGGAAAAAAAGTGCTATACAACAGCATCAAAAATTCTATTGACACTGAATATCATGAATTATTATTAGGTTATTGACCTATATTGTGCTATGGGTTTGCCTATATCCCTCCATGTGAGGGCTTTGATGAAAAAACAAGGGCTGACTCACAGCACTGTATAGGTCAATAAAATCTTTACTATACCTTTCTTTTAATAACTCAATACTGAATTGAAAATACAAGTCACAAAAACAGAAAATAAAAAAATTGGAAGAAAATATTACTGACTGGTTGGACTTAATCACTGTCTCAGGTACTCAGATGATGCCACAGTGTTTTATTTTACATCTCTGTGTCGCATCAGGTTTTAACATAACTGCACACTTCCCTAAGTTAATGCCATGAGCAGGCTATATTAACTGGAAATGAGCCTTTGTAGAAAATCATTGCCATCTGATGTCACACAGATCTACCTGTATACCACTGATAAGGGTATAATAAAACAGTTTAGTATCTGCTGTACCAGAAGCTATAGCTGTAGGTCCAGAAACTAATTCCCATGCTGAAGGTAGGAACAATCCTTCCCAGTAGCAACATGCATGTGTGGAAATTTATGGCCCACATTACGACTTTCAATATATGTTTGCATCATTATGATGAACATCAGTAATGCATTATGTGTACGTGACAACTGCAAGATGATGTAGAGATGTAACATTTGCAAGAAACTGGGCTGCAGAGAACCAAAAGTTCTAGAGATATGAATTATTAACGGAAGGAATCATCTTATAAATATGACGACATAATCACATAAATACTTTCCAAGAACTAAATCAAGACCTGCTATCTGATACCTAGGACCACAGTAAAAGTTTTTTCTTCTTGCTTTTAAAAAAACATGTCTTTTCACAATCCAGTAAATATACAGTCAACTTCGGTTTTTTTTCGCAGCTCCTTGGGATCAAGAAAAAAATTGTGATTAAGGGGCATTGCGATTATGCAGAACTGGTATTTTCCACCATTTATTGCTCTCAACCAACATGCAACATGTTCACTTGGATAAAATTCTTTTATGTAGTGGTTCAGTTCCATACTTGACAGTCTATCCGTATGACACATTCTTTGATCTAGCCGAAATCCACCGAACAGGTTAGAGGTTCAGTGCAATATGGTGTTTGCAATTTTTTTTCTCTTGGTGATGGAATAGTTTGGGGGGAAGGGGGGGGGATGGCGGGGCAGAGTGGGCCCTACTACACTTGGCGCAGAAGCATCATCAGGGATAGCCGAGATCAAGCTGAAGGGGGAGGTGGAGAGGAGGGGCTTACCACATCTGTCTGGGCTTGACAATTGTCACTCAGTCAACTAGTCTGCCCTCCATCACGCAGTTTCAGCCGTCAGGGGACATATTTATTTATCAGTTGTAATCCTCCTACTGCTGATCTTTGATTTTCATGGCCGCTGAGGAATTGCTATTATCCGGAGTGAGCTGCAATTATCCAGTGACTTTTATATAGGAAAAATTTGGTTCTCTGGGAAAAGTTGTGATTAAGTGGAAGTGGTGATTAAGTGGAGGGTGATTAAGCAGAGTCGATTCTTTATATATACACAAGACACATAACACTAACATTTGGTCATGAAACATACAAAAAATTAAGAACTCCCCAACCAATTTCCTGCTGTATAAACTGGTTTGTAGCTGATTTGCCCATAGTCAGCTGATATGGAACATAGGTACAAAATGAAGGTTTCATACAATGCAAAACCATTTTTTCAGGCATTAAGAAGTAGAAAATACTGTTTGTGGGAAAGTTTCATGTGATGGAATGATGCCAAAAACAATGTTACATCACTAAATTACTTTTCATCATGCTGTTCACTTGCCAAGAGGTGCAATACATATTCTTTGACATAGAAAATCTGGAAAAGATACAAAAAAAATAAAAAATGAGTCAATAAATACAAAGAAAATTACTGGATTCATTGTGCCAATATTTGTTTTCTGCCACACGATACAGACCATTAGTAATCATTGTCATCCCTTTCATTTACTGAAAAAACATTAGACAACAAAATTATCCTGTGCATGCATTTTTACAGCATATAAATTCGTCGCTTCTCCCACTTTAATAACTCACTTAAAGTAACTAAGTAATAATCAAGTAAATAAAGTAAGTATAAGGTGAGCCGTTTACAATGAAGGAATAGTTATAATCATCAAAGTCATCATAATCATCATTATCATTATCTACCAATCTTTTGGCATCCCCCTGAATAACATCACATTTCAAAAGAAGAAATTTCAGAAGAATTAACCCCTCAATGTAAGATGACAATGCTACCAATACACTATGAGCCATTGATGCCATCACCATGACATACAATAAATTTAAAGGTAAATAGGTAGTCACATGGTCAGTGTCAAATGTTTCCCTCTTACAAAGTTTGAAATTACTCACCTCAACTGCACTACATACTGTTCTTCCAACGGTTAATATGGCCACTCCAGCCAACTGAATTGCCATGGGCAATCCAATATAATGCGCGAAGAAGCGGGATTCATACCCATATAACCACAGTGGAAGAATGTGTAAACTTCCCACCGCAAACAATCCCATGGGTGTCTTGAATCCTAGGAATCAAAAATGAGCATTAGATATAATATACACACCCACACTTACAAGATTAGAACAGAAATTTTACAAATCCTGTTGATGGATTTATCAGATCATACAGCCATGCTGATATATTATATGGTATCATATTATCTCATGACATGTCATTACATTTCCTCATATATTAGGTCTCATCAGCCCGACACTGAGATTCACAACATATTGCTTACATTACATATTACTTAGAAACAAACTGTGCATTATTATATGTTACACAGCTATAATACTTCATTTATTACACATCAACTATGACCACAGACCTGCAAGGAAACCACATAGTTTCACCAGAAATATCACATTTCACAAAGATTATCACTATGGTTTTTAGTGCTGGCAAAATTTCTCTGCATCTGTAGTCCTTAACTTTGTCAATTCCAAATATCTTTTCCTTCAAACAAGGGGTTACATTTGCACATGGCACATTTTCTCTTCCTTAAATCAACATGTGTAAATTTTCAGGTGTATTAGCTGCTTGATTTTATCTACAAAATTTGCCACACTTCTGAGGTTTTCATCCCTTTCCCCTGACCATTAGCAAAAGCACTTGGAAGATTCCTTAATTCTGCCCTTTAATCATACATAAACCTAAAGTTTAAATAAAAACATACTAAATCTACCTACACTGAAACTGCATATATCAGACTGTTTGACTTCCTTTACGGGCAATAGCATGGAACACTCAAGAACTTGGTTTGGGGTTAGGGGCAGGATTAGAAGAGAGAAAGCACACATAAGAAAGTCCCTAGCCTATGCTAATGCTTAGGATCTGTCCCAAGTTTGCTTTTTCTTCCTTAATCTTACCCCTACCTCTGCTCCTAACCTTAAACCAAGCTTTAGTCTGGAGTGTCCTGCTATACTGTCTTCAAAATTTGCTAGAGTTCAGGGTTCAATAAGAGTTCAATGCAGTGCTGTGTGCAAAAAATACAACCCTCTACTCAAATTGGTGTGGTACATTTTTTTTTTTTTGGTCTCAGTTCTCTTGTAAGCACCACTCTTACCCTTATCCCTATATAATGTGAGCAACAATTTCTGGGTTTTCCTTACAATACTTAAATTATCATTGTCGGGAAGTAACTACAAATCTACATAAAAACACTCCTCTCACCATTCGCCATGACCAGTTTCACCAATGTTGGGAAATGTTCATCTGGGATCTTCCAATTAGCCCCTCTTGAATGTGTAGACACAAATGTTATCCATTCTAGAAAGGCTACAAGGTATCCAAACTGCAATACAAAAGGTGTTAATAACTATGTTTAAAGGTTTCCTTCAGCAAAGCACTTTCCATCTTAAACTTTTCTTTTCATATAAAATTAAAAATGTTGCACATTTATATCATTATTATCATAGTTGTATTTCTGGGGAAAAAAATCTTTTAAAGTCAACTTTCAAACTGAAACTACTGAGAGCAACTGAACTAGATTTCTGTTATGCAACATAATTTAATCTTATTTCTGTTTCCCGGTCACATTTTATGAACACATCCTAGAAGAATATGATATAAAGTTATTGTTTGTGTTTGAGCATTGTGTTACAAACACACATGTGACAGTAAGAGATGAGACCCTCACAGCCTGCATAGTCATGCCTTAGTATGAACTATAACTTACCCTAAACAAGGCACACCACAGATATCCTCTTGTAAAGAGATCAATGATGACATCAAACTGAAAAAGAAATTTAAGTCATAGCTGGCACCCAAACATTCAAAGCTGATAGTCTAATATAAGAAGAGATCATGAAGACAAATTATTATTTCAAGTCGTAAGTAATCTACCAGCACCTATGAAAAAATATTCAAGCTTTATTTCTTAGCTATTAGATGTACTAAAGTATAATCCATGAGATGAATTGATCATAGTAGCATATCTCTAGAAAAAAAAAAAATACAGTACTCTGATATTACCCAGTTTAACTATTTTTTAGCCCCTCGAGAGTTCGTTTTGAATAGTCTGATGGATGATATGTTTGCTAATCCAAAGTTGGGCAGATCAAGTGTGCAGTGCTGAGGTAAACTATTTGACACTTACCCAAGCACCAAACTTTGTACACTGATTCAGTCTACGAGCCAAATATCCATCAACACCTAAGGACAAAAAGATGAAACTGAAACAGTACAATCTGAAATTATCTTAATAACAATATGGACTATTCTGTTTCAGAAATGTAATAAAGATAATTGCAAGATCACTTATAAACGTAAAGACTAATTTATATATCTATTGTCATCATCTTTATTACTGCACGGCACAAACCTTTCTGCACCTCTCATCTCTTTGTTGAATTTTCATGACCAAATTTATTTGATAGCAAGAGAACAGCTTGTGAGTCATTTTCACAATCAACAAACTAAGTCTGGGATGAGTGCAGTTGGTTCTCAGGTTCAGGTCAGACAGTTCAGGCTGCAGTAATATTCTTGGGAAAGACAGAACTCTCATTTCTCACCAACTCAGGTGTAAATAAGTACCTTGTCTACAAAATGGGGGAAGAGATGGGGAAATCAGGGCTAGGCAAACAAGAAAAACTGTATAGATTTAATTTCCATGCTGTGCATTACTGTACATATATTATCTTGTACTANAGGGGTCGGTAGCGGGGTGTAAGAAGAATGTTATTATGGTCAGAATCTCCCAGAGGTGGCATGGGAGTAGACTTGTAAGCGTTTTCAACATTGCCATAGCACAAGTCAATTATACGGTGGTCTCTGGTAGGGCAGGTGACATACTGGCAGTAGTGAGGTAGGGCAGCATCAAGTGTACAGTGATTGAAGTCGCCTAGTAATAATTTAATGGCGTCAGGCGAATGCGATTCCTGGTCGTTGATTCTGGTGGTAAGAATTTCTATAACATTACTCTCATTAGCTGTCGGTGGAATGTATACGATGTTAATGATGACGTTGGTGAATTCTCTAGGGAGGTAATAAGATCACTTATAAACGTAAAGACTAATTTATATATCTATTGTCATCATCTTTATTACTGCACGGCACAAACTTTTCTGCACTTCTCATCTCTTTGTTGAATTTTCATGACCAAATTTATTTGATAGCAAGAGAACAGCTTGTGAGTCATTTTCACAATCAACAAACTAAGTCTGGGATGAGTGCAGTTGGTTCTCAGGTTCAGGTCAGACAGTTCAGGCTGCAGTAATATTCTTGGGAAAGACAGAACTCTCATTTCTCACCAACTCAGGTGTAAATAAGTACCTTGTCTACAAAATGGGGGAAGAGATGGGGAAATCAGGGCTAGGCAAACAAGAAAAACTGTATAGATTTAATTTCCATGCTGTGCATTACTGTACATATATTATCTTGTACTATGGTACACAACATTTGTCATTTGTATGACAGTGTCACAGACATTCCCCAAGGAGAGAGTAAAAGGCTAATAAAATAAATATTGAAGAAAATATTCTGTTTACCGTCCAGAGCTATTGAGACTGTATAAAAAGCTATGAACCATGGTGGGTACTGGAATACGACAAATGCCGCAGATGCCAAGAGGATTCTCACATAGCCTGAAATAAGAGTAAGCTCCATATATGAACAGCTATGCACAAGGTATGTGGCACAAATTAGCATACATCTACTCATCATAACAAGCATCAAAGGACAGATGTTTCATAAAATGACATGAGAAATATTGGAATCAACAGGTTTAAAACAGGCCTTTTTACTTTACAGTCTTTACTATCTTGACAATATTTTCCAAGAAGAATGAAGCCTTGCTGTCTACTGTGATGGATCTCCATGATAACATGATAGCCTATCTGCAGCACAGGACCGTGGTGGTCATAAATGCAGACTTGTAATTCATCATAATTCATGTTTTCTGTACCCTGGCCTCAGCCTGTAGGCACTAGTTTTGCTGAAATTGGTAATGGCTGAAATTAATGACTGAGTTACAGTTTACAACATTCATTAAGTGGAAAGTAAAATTTAATTTCTGATGGTATTTCAGTCACAATCACTAGCTTTCTAGGTAAAGTTAATGTAGACAATATTTGCCATTTGCATGCCACCTACGCAACAGTGTCTGTGCCATAAGCTGAGATTTTGCTACGTTTTCACTGGTATCCCAGAATCTGTATTTCAAATCTGAAGTCAAACTAAATGCTTTGAATGTTTTTTTTTATAGAACAGCTAGGTGTAGATTTTTTTTTTCTTAAAGTACTGATTATTTGCGGAGAAAATGCCCAACGCACAGACTCTGTTTATGTTTACTCAGTACAATTACTGACTGTAGTGTAGTTAAGTTAGTGTAGTCACTGTAGTGTGTGATCTGCGGATCTAGACCAGTCTAGATCTATTATTATGCCTTACCACGAATCAAAAAAGCGGTTACTTACCAACAATATTGGGCACATAGAGTAACACTTCAAATCCCATTATGGAATTCACTATTTACTAAAGCAGCCTTCAGATCTAGGCTAGACAAGACCATGGATGGCAAGCAGTTGGGTTTTGTTTTCATTATCAGCTGAGATGATAAACCTGATCCATTATAGTTGCCTTTCCTTGAAACTATCGTAAAATATGAATCGGATCGTAATAGAATGTAATGGATTTACCTTTTTTGTCTCGAGAAATTTTAAGAAAGAACCGCCTAAACAATGTAGCCTAAATATATCATATTAATATTATCGTGTGAAATATCCTGAGATATCTTCCGCCTCCCGCACATCTCAATTTAAAGTCCTCTAAATCCAAATAATAAAAATGATATTTGTTCCAGAAATTACCGTAGCTTGAAAACAGATTCGTGATTTTAACTATTTGAAAAGAAAGTTTTGGGTCTTTGGTGTCTAACGTAAACAGTGATTGGGAGCAAGCGCGAAAAGTGGGCAAAATGCCACGATTAATTGATATTGTGTTTTTCATTTATTTCCTCACACACATTCCTATAGCTCTATTTGTTGACTTTCAAGGTCTCGTTCCATCAAAGTATTATCCAGAGCAGGTAGGCAGTGCATAAGTTGGCAGCAGCAGCATCTGTCACACATTTCACGAGGGCAACGCCCCAACTGTAGCTCACATGATAGTCTCGGGACAACGATGCAGTTCATTTAGATATTAGTAGACTAATTACGGTTTACTAAATTGATGCTGTCTTTAAAGACTAGGCAATATCTGGCACTCCTCTAGAAGCATGGTTCTGGTTTATTTTTTCGATGAGATGAGACTAAGAGTGACACTGCCACGGTAGAGGCAATACAACAAAGTTTGTACAAAGGCAAGATTTCCGCATGCAACAACCCTCAGTGGGGTAGGGTTAGGGGTAAGGGTAGGGGTAGGGGTAGGGTTAGCGGTAAATAATCCAAAATAATCACTCTTAAGTATGATCTTATTTCAGGGGTTGTTGCCTGCGGAAATCTTTCCCAAATACTTACTAATAGTCATGGAAGCTACTTTGGAGCTTTGGAAATTAGAGAGTTCTAGGCTAGTGCCACAGCCTTATTACTGTGGAAATTGGAGAGGCTGTATTGCTAGTGCCACTCAGTAAGTCTCCTGGTGACAGTGGGGAGACAAATGCCACAGTAAATCTGTCGTGAAAATGAGAGCAAAGGCTGAACAACGAATTAAACAGTTAAACATAAACAGGTTTTTTTTTCAGTAATCTTCAGTGTCAGCAGATGCAAGGCAATCACCTCAGTACAGAGGAGTGCAGGCCATTCCAGTGTACTGTAGCAATGACCTCAGCCTTTTTTCTGATAATTACTATCAGTTATAGATCTAGACTTTCTGCCAGGTCTAGGAATGTGAAGAGAAGAGCACAGTCATAACAGTAGACAAAAAAGTGCCAAATAATATGAGGAGTTGCCAAATTTGGTACCTTGGAACCAACTTGGCAAGATCTGCTATGTGTGCCAGCTGACAGGTATTTTTGATTAATAGTGATCACCTGACATGGAAAGCTCCATATATGACCCAGTCACATAGCCAAAATGCAATAGGTATTAGTACTAAACATGTGTTTAGTCCTCATTTAAGTTCTTGTTTCTTCCTTGACTGCGTTCAAAGTATATCATTAATGCACATAATGTTAGTTGGTATTTACTGTAAAGTCATTAGGTAACCTGCACTGCATAAAAGTCACAAATAGAAAGATCTCTAAGTTCAAGGGGTTTGTCATGCAGCAACAGGAATATCTTACCCTCAGGTATACTCCTTGGAAATGACTTCCCAAATCATATGGTCATCATTGATAGCTGGCTGGTTTTTTGGAGACAAATTCCTGTAAACTCCTGTCATTTTCTTTTACAGGCTTAAAGTTTACTTTGGCATGGGAAGCAGCTGGATTGATTAAATTTTTTGAATTATTGTTGTTGCTTACATGCTTCACTGATTTAATCAATGTTTTGTCCTTGTCTGGATAGCTGATTGCCCTCAAAGAATGGTACTGCAGAGAGTTCCGAGACCCAATGATGATGATAGCCCCTGCATGGTACAAGTCCCTGATCGTGTGCGAGTTTTTCCAGTTTCCCTTCTTCTTCTTTGGAACTTATGGTTTCTTCAGAGGTATGATTGTGTATACTTAACACTAAAAACTTTTAACTGTTCTAGACAGATACACAATAATTATTAGAAAACTTCCTACTGTGGTGGTTTGTCGGATTGACTGGTAGGAGTTAGCTTGTAATTCGTCAAGGCAAGCTTGCTCATGAATTAAGTGCCTTGTGAATACAGTTGAAATAATATGGAATTATAACTTATCATGAAAATGGATGATATGTACCTCAGATTCGAAAAAGTGATTTTCTCTTATACAAAGACAAAAGCCATTGAGGACATCACCGTACAAGAAAACTTAAATTTATTCATATATGCATCAATACCTGAAGAAATGCTCAGAAATTCTTAGAAATTCTAAGAATTAAGTTATTGATATTCTGACCTAAATTTCAGCTAACAGTGTTCATCACAAAATATCCTGAATCCATTTGTTACGAAAATGAAGCAGGTATTCATTACAATTAGTATGCTTCGTATTTAGTGCATGCAGATGTCAAACCGTAATAATTCATTGCAAATGTAATTTTAACATTAGTTCTCATAGTGCTTGCGAAGGATCTATAGATACTAACCTGTTACTATGCGTAACGCAGAACCTGTATCAGTTTGCAGAATGTGTGAGACTGAGTACAAGTGCTGCTAGTGTTAGAATTTCCTCCAAGAAATATGCCAAGCTATTTGAAGAGTGTTTTTCTAAAACTCAGAAAGTGCATTTTTGTTGGAAAAGTAGTGTATTCAGAAATGCATTTCATGTTTAATCTATTTAAAACAAACCTGAGCTTGATATCTGAATTCAATCATAGCTTGACGGTTTAAGTAAATTAAAATACAATTGGGAATAACCTGTATATTATTTCCCTTCATTTTGAAAAACATCCAAAATCCGCTTTCTGAGTTTTGGAAAAACACTCTTTGATTGAAATGATGATATTTGTCCTAGAGAAGTGTTTCAAATGTTGTGTTTCTGACTTGGCAGGTGCTAAGAAGTGCAAGTGGTTGAGAATTCCCGTCATCATTTATGGAACTCATGTAGCAACAACACTGATGCCCATCATGGCACACATTCTGCTGCATGACTTTACTGGTGAGAAGCTGCCCAGCCCTCGCAACCTGAATGAACGACTGCACCTCCTGTCCATTTACAGTCCTTATTTCCTGATTCCTGTTTTCTTGGTGCTGGATGCTGTCTTCAGCTCTGCCTATATCACCTTGCCACAGGAGCATCAACAGCAGCAGCAACAACGTCAGAAGAAGATTAAATAGCTCCAGGGTAAAGATGCTTTATGGTACAGTGGTTGGAGAATGAGCTTGACATGATGCTATTAAACCTGAATAGATTTAAAAACAAAATTGGAACTTCCAGACAGCACAAACATTTAGCTGAAATAATGTTAGTAACTAGTTGCAGATGATTTTACATTTGGAAATGGGCAAGAGATACAGTTGGACCTTGGATATAATAAGATCATCTGGATTTAAGATCATCTGGCTTGAAGGATTTCTGCTGATTAAAACAATGGTCTCATTGAAAGTGGGGTCCACTTTAAACATAGCAAAAATGTGGGGGGAGGGGGAGGGGAATGTTAGTTCCATTTTCCTTTACATGTGCTTCAAAAAAAAAAAAAAAGCATGGGTCTGAAATCATGTCGCTGTAAACAAGTTTCCTTTGTATCCAAGGGCTTTGTAACTGAGGCCAGCTGTAGTAATGAAATAAGTAAGAGATAATATGAAGTGTAAGTTTATGCTGTTAAGCTTATGAATGTTTTGGGCAGCCAACTAGACAAATTGCTTAGTTGTAAATAATATATTAAAACAAAAGTCAGCAGTTGAATAAAGCGAAGCTAAATTAGAAGAATTACTAATAACGATGATAATGCTAATAATAATAACAGTGAGGTTTGGAAGTCTCACATTTAGGAAATGTTTAAATGTAACCTCACTTTACTAATACTCCAGGAGACCAAGCCTTTCCATAACTTCCTTATCTTCTTTGGGGAACAAACAATGCTGCTGCCACTTAATCAACCACGGATCACTTAGTTCAAGTTAAAAGTAGTGACGATTTTGAATCAACAAATTTTTTTAAGCATACACAAGCTCTTCCCCACCACTAGCATTGATTGATGGTAATTTACTCAGACTTGTCTGTATAATTGTATGTCATCAGACTAGTACTTTTTCTTGTTTTTTGTTGAAACTGTGGCATTATACAGAGTGTGCTTAAAGAATGGGCTGCCATTTTTAGAGGAGAGGGAACTTTCTTTTCATATTATTATTACCAAAGAATATTTGATGCAGGTTTCAGTTTACAAGTTTATTTGGAAAGGAAGATGGATTTCATTGTGTGAGTATGTTTGGGCTTGTTGAGATGTTTTGCTTTATACTTTATTGTGCTGTTTTGATAAGTTAATAGAATTGTCTATTTCATGCATGTGGAAAACTTTTCATCACAACTGCTTTTTTTATAATTAATAATTATTAGTGCTTTACTTAATCAGAATTACTGTTTACTGAAACAAGACAGATCATATTTTCATTTTTTAAAAAAATTTTGTAGTGAACGTTATACAAATATTGTATTATTGTAATGGTAATGTTGAAATTATACTCTAGTAACAGTTGAATTTGTATTTTTTTGAACAGTATCCCATTTGCAGTATTGCAGGCATAACTGTGGTGGTCCTTACTTTGGATGATATCAGTTTAGAGTTTGTTGGATCCTTAAAAGACATTGAAAACAATATAGTTCAGCTCAAGAAATTAAGCTTCTTCAGAGTCTATAAATTTTTGTGATTGCAGGGAATTTTGTATCAATCTCAGAATATCAAAGACTTCTCAGTTTCAATAAGTTTTGTATCATGTGTTCAATTCTTCAGAACAAGAATTTGCAGCATTTCATGTCTTTTCTTAAGTGGCTTCAAATGGAACTGTCAAAGAAAAGAAATTTTCAGCTGCTTTCCTTCAAATACTTGGTTATCGAAGTGTCTGAAATGCCTTCCTACTGAGCCACAATGTTTCTGTCCTAACTGCTGTATTCACTGTCCCTGTAGCTATGTCCTGAAACAAAGCTAGAGCTACACTTCGGGGTTAACATGTTGTTCAGTTCATGCTAACTGAAACTATCAACCCATGATCTTCTATAAGATCAGATACTGTAAAAACTTTGAGTGTGGATGTGCTTAAGTTGGGAATGTGTTAATTCTCATTAATGTCAGCAAGTTTTCACTGTAATGTTTTGGGTTTTTTTTTTTCTCTTTTCTCTAGTCCATTATGTGAAAGAAAAAAAGCATGACAGTTGAGAACACAGCACTTGTCTTTATGACATGTGAAAGTGGACAATGTTCTCAGGTTAAATTTTGTTTACGACCTACCTCATGGTTATGGCAAGAAACAACAGTCATTTTTTTATACATTTACATTTATATGCTGTCGCTTCAAAATAATTTTGTCCTCTCCAGCAAATCCTGTCTCTAAAAAATGAGATTTATCATAATTAATACTAAAGATTCATGGATAACACGAAATTTGTCAGTCAAAAAAGTGTTTCAGTAATTTTACAAGAAGAAAATTAGCGAAAATTTGGTGATGGTCATAACAGGAGGAGACATATGTTTTCTCAATATTTTGTTTTAAAGATAAATAATGCTGGAAACTGATGTGTAGTATAACTACATTGTTTAAAAAGAATTCGGTATTATACCTACATATTATTTTTGATTTTTTATATTACTTTGTTGTTGTGCCATATCCTTTCACTTTGCTCAAAAATCTATATTTTTGTGTTCAATGAAAATAAGATGGACAAATGTTTTTGTTGTGCAGGTGACTTGAGTCACATTCCTTGCATGCAATCGATTGGAAATCCTTTGCCCTGATCACTTTATGTTACCCAGATTTGTTGACCAGCCTTTGTGACATAGATATATCTAACAAATTCATAAGTTTCAAAAAGAGAGCTCAACTCTGTTTTCAGCTACATTTGTGGTGAAATCTTAATCCTGTTCAGAGAATCTCCCTCTGACATCAGATCAGGGATTGATGATTTTGAATAATTAGTAATCCTG
The DNA here is from genome assembly GCA_033807755.1 of Ellobium chinense. Classification (NCBI taxonomy): domain Eukaryota; kingdom Metazoa; phylum Mollusca; class Gastropoda; order Ellobiida; family Ellobiidae; genus Ellobium; species Ellobium chinense. Next base: position 2,141,911 of record JAWQUT010000074.1, read on the forward strand.
AACTTTGGCAAGTAGAAAGTAATAAACATCAGATCTGTGCCATTCAATAATTACCTTCAGAGGGCATATCGTGTCCACAGGTGACCATAGACACTGCCTTGACCCAGACAGTTGTGATTTCATACTAGACAGTTTTGTATCAATTTTCTTTATCATAATATTTAGACGGACAGTAAGCTAGTGATCTGCAAAGTTTCTGTAATGTATGAAATCCTTTATTCTGTAAATTCAGAAAATAGTTGTATGATGAAGCATGCATGTGAACTGAAATTATGAAGCATCCTATCATGCCTGTCTTCTCCTTTCCCCTAAATTCCCGAAGTTTCTTCTTAGAAACTAACAGATAGTAACAGTATTCATACTGTGATGATGAGATGGAGAAAGGGAAGAGGAGAGAGTAGAGAGAGAAAAGGACAGAATGCCGAAATTTTTGGAAAACTGAAACTCAAGTCCCAAAGAACAGCATATTATTTTAACAAAGGAGCGAATATAAAGAATAATAAGACAACTTCTGCTTTGAACAGAGAGACCTGTATGTTTATCTTGTTGTCTGAAAATTTAGCTATCAGCTGCTGCCATTCCTGCATTACTGACTGAATGTCTACACTTTCTGAATGTTGTTTCTTGTGACTTGTCCAGAGTTTGAAAATTGGTATCTTTTGCTTTGTTGTGAGTTTAATATATTGATATAAATGATTACTGTTTTGATATATATTATAATATATCAGTGCCAGCACAGCAGATGTATTTATATTAGCCATCTTTCATCCATTGCTTAGTGAAACTTAGAGCTGAACTATGTTAAGGAACATGTTGCATCAGGCAGCTTTACCATGTCAGTTGTTTGTTGTACTGTATTTTGATGTAATTTTTCTTTGTTTCACTTACTTACCTGCAGTTGAACAAGCCAATACGCAAACACAGCATCCATCAAAAATCCTGGCTTTGTTGAACCAGACTTTTTATCACATTAAAAAAAAATGTCCCTTGTATTTCTCAGTCATGAGTAGATTGAATGAAATACACTATTTGTCTTGCAGCCTGTCAATATGAGACTTAACATGTGTTTTGGCTAAACCAAGTCACTGGCATGATTTGAAAGAGTAATGTATATGCTTTCACTAGGTGATAACAAGTTTTGACACAGCATTATTCTAGCCTGAGATACAGTTGTTTGAAGTGGCAGAGAGTCGTCCCACGTACATTCTGAGAAAACTGCAACAGAAGAATAATTCTGTACTGTATAATCAATCTATCATGCTGCTTAAAAGCTGGAATTTGTCCATATTTACTAACTGTTTGCCCATAAAAAGCAGTGTCTTTCTGTATATACACAGTATCTGATTTTTACTCTTGATTTCTGCAGTGAATAAAAATTTCATACTGGGTAGTCCAAAACACCTTCAGACACTGATCTCTCAGTTCCTAGTTTAGTGACATAAGACTCATTTTGACTAGCTGCAAGAGATTTGTGCCCAATAAAGGATATAAAGTGTGCCCAGTAAATATGATAGAAAGCAAGCCTAGCTGTTTGACCTGGTTCTCTGTGCACATTCTACTGAGACAGAACTACAAAGAGAAGAAATACAAGACACTGTTGTTGGTTTGCATCTTAATTTTTTTTGTGATCTTCCTAAAACAATAAGTAATAGGAGACAAGTGTGTATCTGAACATAATTTTCGAAACCTTGTGTATGAGTGTGTGGTGTGAAATTATTAGGAGACAAGTGTGTATCTGAACATAATTTTCAAAATCTTGTGTATGAGTGTGTGGTATGAAATTATTAAATTGATAGGTGTGTTATCTTTACCCTGGTTAAGATTGTTGCTTAATTAGAGTGTTAAGAAGTCAAAGGGCCAAAATACATGCTAGATGGGTCCAGGATGTCATTCTCTGAAGATTTCTTTTGCCTTGTCCTGCGCCATTTGTTGATATAATCCGAGGGTTTCAGCATAAACTAGTCTAGCTTCAGAGTTCATCATCTATTTTTTTTATTTCATATAATGTTATAGATGGGTAATTTTGATTCAAATAAAATAAGATATGGGTACTTGTAATGTATCGAAAGTACTGTTGGTGTTTCAGTGTGAGTTTGTTTTTGTTTGGTATCTCAGAGTCAGCGATTGGTGTAAATAAGTCTTTGATCTTGAGAATTCTCCTGTATGACTTTTTAAGTTTTTGACACACTGTGGAGCACAAATAATGCATACTCTTGGGACTGACCAAAAGTGTACTTGTTAACAGAAAATAGGTTTTTATATACACGTACTCTTATAGAAGACAAAATCGGGATCAAAAACACTGTCCTCAGTATCTGTGTTTACATACTAGGCATGTCCGTATTAAATGTGCTCCACTGTGGTTATTTCAGAGAGTCATTCACATGCTTAGTATGTTGGTTACTGTGCACATACAGGACATGGAGGCAATATACCCTTTGCATAATATATACATACACAAAGTCCTTTAGAGATTACAAGTCTTTTATTCAAGTGGAGAGGAATGGATGTATGGGGCCACGAACTTAAAAGATTATATTGCCTCTAAGTAAGTTAATTGATCAAGCAAAGAGTTGAGAACGAATACAGCGTTTAGTAAGAAGAGAACATTTGTGTGCCCCTCTTAGCTGCCTGTGTGACCCTCTCTGGCCGTTTGTCAGCTCGTCTGTATATCTGCCTTCCTGTTATCTTTTTAATGTCTCAATATTGTTTTTCCCTACCTGTCTTTTTGTCTCTTTCTCTGTCTCTCTCTCTCTCTCTCTCTTTCTCTCTCTGTGTCGCTCTCTCTGTGTTTGTCTGTCTGTCTGTCTGTCTATGTTCCTCGCCAGATTGTTGAGCTGGCTCTTTGATAGTCGGCCTGGATGCTATATGTCTGTCTGACTATTGATCTTTCTACCTTCCTGCCTGCACACCTGATCATTGGTCTGTGTGTCTGTCTGCCTGTTGGCCTGGCCGCTGGTCAGGCTAGGTGGTCATACATTTCTGTTTCAACAAAGTAGATGCTGAAGTAACGTCCCCCTAGCCCATTAACAAGTTAAACCCTCATCGCATACATTCAGCTCTTTAAGTATCTTAACATTATTAGTATTTGCATTTTCACACATTCGACGCAAAATGCAGTGAAACCCATTTATAACGGCCACTGTAACCGTTATAACATGAATCAGGTTCTTTTATATTTATAAATCCCGGTTTCTCCTTCTTTGTCACTGTTTAAAATACTCATAGCGAACATTGGAGAGCGGAAAACCCGACCTTTACAGCATAACCAATTGCTTCACCCACACTACGAATTCTCGTATGACCAGTGTGATGCACCTGGTAGCTGGTAGATGTACTTTGCCCACATACACCATTAAGAAACTTAAGATCTAAAAATTTAAAACAGCTATCTGTACTTCGATATAATTTAAGGAGGTATGGTGATAGGGCCTTCTGTTATTCTGGGTCTCTTATTTGGAATTCACTGCCAGAAAATATTAGAAATTCTTCCAGTTTTGAATAATTCAAATGCCAGTTAAAAACACATATTATAAAGTATTTGTCAGAGTAGCTACTGCAGTTCGTACTTGGCATGCTTGCTGTATCAAGAATATTTTTGAAATGTATGTCTATATTATGCAATAAGTATGTGCGAGTGTGTATGTTTATGCTTGTAACTAATATGGCTGGTGTTTAAAAGAAACGTATGCGATGTAAAGCGCCTCGAGCTTTTCGGGGGTGAGGCGCTATAAAAATTCTCTTTTTTAGTATTATTATTATTATTAAAACCAAACAGAATTTAATGACAGTTTTTACTTCACAGCACGTAATTATTCCGAGCCTGGTGTCTCAATATTTAGTTTAGCAACACAATCCTCATTCTGCCTCTCTGCAGGACATACTCGTAAATGAAAAAAAAAAAATAGTCTTTATCTCCAAGGAAGTGTTAATGGCGGAGTCGTCCTAAAATGCGCATTAGTTGCCTTGCCTTGCCTTTGATCTCTGTCATTGAGCTACTGCTCTTGGAATGACCCGTGATGCCAGCATGGTAGGTTGAGGTACTGTATTTCGAAGTTGAGTGGAGGTTGAGTAGAGAGTGTTGTCTATGGTTAGTTTTTCCGGCAGGTATTTACTGCGGAGAGTTGAGAGGGCTGGGCAGCTCAACAGGTGATGTTCTACAGTCTCATAAGGGTAAGGGCAGTGTCTGCAGTTTGGAGCATCCTAGTGCATTAGTAAAATACATGAGTTCAACATTACCGAGTCACTAACAATGAAAATCAGAACAAAAAGGAGAAGAAAAAGATTACAGAAGGCCTGCTCTGACGGTATCACTATTCTATGGAGTGCATGTTGGATTGTGGCATGTTTAGCTGCATCCTTGTTCCCCTCGCTTTGGGTTGTTTTTGTCTTCCAACATTTACATAGTCTCTCTGCAGATGTGTGTGTACTGTCTGTTTATTTGAGAGGACAGCGGCGTGTCACCCAAAAGCGAATCGCAGCTCTTGTCCGCGGACACCTTCATGCCAAGAAACTGAGAAGGTAAGGAAAGACCAGCGCAGTAGTGGGAAATACAGAATTTACGCTTATGTAAAGAATATTCGTAAGGGCCATTTTCACAATACTGTCTGATTTTGCGCACTAGCGAAAACTGGGGGGAAATATCACTGATATTTTGGAAGGTTACTTGTAGTTACCGTCAGCGCACAGTTAGACACATTGTGCATACAGCACTAGACTCGTGGAAGCAATAACCGACATACCCCACATCCCCTCTTCTGGATTACACGAAGATCATCAATGTATAGGCCTACAAGACCTGTGGCCGTATGCATAATGCCTACGTTAATAACTTATTGCGTTAACTATAGTGAACACTACTACTGTTTTGGGAGTTTCCGGCGGTAACTGCATTGCGTTAACTAACGTAAGGATTATGCATACGGCCTCTGGCTGTAAGATTTATGAGTCGTACTCAGAAATAGAAAACTCGCAAGTCTAAAGTTGTGTGTTTGACTCGCTGATCGGGCGGTTCACGCTGTAGTGTCCTTGGGAAAGACACTTCATTTCCATTCCCTGACTCGACTCAGGTGGTGTATATGAATACCTGGCTTTAGAACTGGGGGGAACAAGAGCGCTGCACCGCTGGCCACCAGCAATGACTTGATTGTGTATTTCATTTATATTTGTAATGTCATTAATTTACTTGTATGATGTGCATTGTTCTATGTGTCTGTAGGTTGCAGGAGTCTAATTGGTAAAAAAGAATAAAAAAATGGACTATCAGAGTCGATAGTAGCAGAGTATAGAAATAATCATATAACGTGAAACCAAAACCACACCGCAAAAGTGATGAAATTCAGTCTTGAATTTGTTAAAAAAATAATTCTTGCAGACAGTGTTTCCCATTGGCTTCAGCGGATTTCATTTGTTCGGGCCTGTGATCTGCAAATAAAGGCCAAATGTTTAACCCTTTTTCATCTAATTTAAAATATTATGAAAAATCTAAATGAAGAACCCCCACTGTAAACAGTATATAATTCGAGCACAGTGATTGCACCAGATTTGCAGACTAGCCCTGGCCTTCTCGGAAGGTTTCTGTGGTTCGAGGAGAAATTTTCATTAAATGGCTCAAAGAGGTTTTACAATTTGTCTCCTGCAACCTGTATTATGAATTAGATGTATAACATGGTAAATAAATTTCGCCACGGGGTAAATAAAAGTCGGTCTTTTTTTTTCTTTTTTCATTTTCATTTTCATCTTAAAACTTTGTTATCACGGTTATTTTTGCTCACTTGTCTCGACAAAACATTTGGACATTTCCACTTCGGGAAAACACTCCTCTGCTCCAATCTTCACAACTTAAAAAAATGATGTCCCCCTTGAAGCTCAAACTGATGTCTTAAAACGCTACCAAGTCACGGAAAATAAACAAATCTGTTTTTCACGAGCTGGTCATCTTTCTTCTTCCCACGGGTTACGGGTCTTCCGCAATATGTTGTTTTGCTGTCTGTTTCCCTCTCCCTCTCCCTCTCATCCTTTTCCTCCTGAAAAACCCACCAAATCCTCTTTTCTGCGCATCTTTCTCGAGGCATCAATGATACAGCTGAAGAGCCGAAAATTGTTCAAGGCAAGAGTTCTCACATTCTCAAGTCTAGGGGTCATCCAAAATCCAAAATACCAAGACAACTCCAGTGGATCGCGCATAGGTCAGGATGTTTCTTTCTCTTTCTCTGTTTTTTTTTTTATATTCACAGTGATGGCAATGGAAGGACAGTATATTATAATAATTAAGTTGATATATACATATATACCATATATGTATACACCTAATATCTTCTTGGCATTCGAAGATAGCAGGATCTATGACAACAGTACAGCACCTTTTCCAAGCCGTCAGTGGATACATGAGATGATGAATAAATAAAAATCTCTGTCTGATCTATGATAATTTCGCATTTCTACTTGGTGGTTCGCTGTCGCAGAGCCCATGACAAAGGCCGCGGCATCGTATCAAAGCCGTTAGTCAGTTAATAAAATGTTAAGCTAACAAAAGGTTTGCCTGAAGGCAATCGGTGCAAATTTTATGGCTCAGCACTTCTCAGCAGCGTTGAAAGCCCCACTGTAGGTATGGATTTTATCCATCGGAAAATATGAAAGGAAGTAAACATGCCATGCTTTCGCCAAATCATTTTTGTAATAGGATTACGAGGTGCCCTTGGAGTATCGGCAATGACATTCATTAATAAACCTGGAAGTATAAAACGTATTCAACCAATGAAACTGACCATTTTAAGTTGCAGCAGTCAATCAGATTTCCCGGTAAATTCTATGTCGACCGTGATTTCCTCAGGGAAGTTGTGTTCCTAATAAACCAGGAAGTAACTGATGAATCAGAAGTAACTGATGAATCAGCCACTAAAATTCAAAATTCAGATCAATCGGTTAATCATGTTTCTCGATATCGATCAGTTTAAATTTGAGTTTTTCAAGGAAATTGTGTGCCCAGATAAACCACAGAGTACCGGTACAAAAAGAATTCTACAGAGGCACTAGACTAATAGCTATTTCCCGGGTGCAGCAAAATGGTATCATCAGCAGGATTCACTCTCAAAACGCAGCGATAAACTCGTAGCAACATGCTGTTAACAAGCACGGTTACCACAGACAGGCCCGTCAAAAACAGTTTGGTTCATGTAGAGACATAGGTATTTTAGTCATTTATCTTTTGAGATTACAAATCACCTGCGTTTCGCGACATCGTGAAAACAGCTACTAGAACGGCTGTATTATTTTATTCAGCGAATCATTCTTCCTGGCCCAGTTACATACATTTTCTCGTCGTTCTGTTCGCGGGGTGGTGGTTTGTTATGAGCGAAGACAATTTTAGAATCCTCGTTTGGAGAAATTTTTCTAACCCAGCCTGTCCATTCACGACAAGTACGAAAAGGTGACGGTTACTGCTCGCTCGTATGATGTACATTACTGAACAGTCGAGGTCAAGCTCTGGACAAGTTGGTGAAAACATTACATTAAGATGTAATGCTAGTGTAAGTCATCTCTCCTGCTTAGTCTATTTAAGACTGATGAAGAATTAGTTCTCATTTATAATAAGTATGCCATGCATCCTGTGTTGTGACTTATCCTTGAATATGGATATGAAGTTGGTACGGATTTAAGGCTTTTTATGCGGACTGCTTCATCATTAATTATGCTGTCATATATATTCTATACTTATTTTCATATCTATACATAATTAATCATGTAATTTATATATTATTTTATTATATTAATTCATAATTAATATTTGATATTTTCTAGAACAAGGTTCTAAAACTTTTCTTCGCTCTCAAAAAATATGTCATTCATATTTATTTCTCTTTTTATACTTGCCAATCCAAAATACTCATTCTGTCCGTTTGTCTAGCTGCTTGCCTGTCTGTCTGTCTGTCTGTCTGTCTGTGAGCTTTCTCTCTCTCTCTCTCTCTCTCTCTCTCTCTCTCTCTCTCTCTCNTCTCTCTCTCTCTCTCTCTCTCTCTCTCTCTCTCTCTCTCCCCTCTCCTTGTCTAAACACTTTAACAGAATCACTCCTAGCTCAAATCTTTGCAGCTTTCACATGACGCAACAATCCTTTAGAATGAATGAATTGGATAGAATCTAAACTTCTTTGTTGTTGTAGTAGTAATTGTAGTGGTAGTAGTAGTTGTTGTTATTGTTTCAGACTCAACATTTACATGTACGTAAACTATTTTGGGCATCTTATGTAATCTGCAGTTTCTAAAATGACGGAATATGAGTTTCTGTGATAAAGGAATTCTTTTGACGTGAATTATCAAAGCAAACGAGTGAAGTGAACTTTTAACGTGTGTACAAGAGTAGGCAAAAGGCCATACTACACTTGCCCTGAAGATAGCCCCAAAGTCTTTACGCGGTAAGTTGCATACTAGTTACCGTCAGTCAGTTATAACCAGGCATTATCAAATGCCTTGCTTCCTATGAAAATGACATAAAATTCGTTTTTTTTTTTTTTGTTGGACAAAATTAACAATTGGTATGATACGATAGCCCATTAATACCTTTTCCGGGGAAACTGGAAAAACTCACTCCCATATTTCGATCAGTTTGCTTTGAACATGTGTCGGTGTGCAGTTCTTGTGTAACTGTAGCTCTCTTCAAATTTGACGAGAAAGTTTGCACGTCAAAGAGCAAAAATGGCACATTAACTGCAGAAATTTATTGCCCTAGACACGTGACATAGGTTTCATATGTATGAACGTCAGTTTAGATCTATACTTAGATTTAATTAGAATCTCCTGATCCAAATGATGACACTGTTTATTTACTGTATAAACTTGGCTCTAAAAGAGACTGAATTTGTGTAAGACTAATTTCTTTTTGACCAAAGCAGGTCACAATGGTTAGGAAAAAAAAAACAACAACGTAGGAAGTAAGGGAGAAAAACAAAACAACGAAAATGATTCTGCTGACAATGCAATGAATAAACAATGATGATAATGAATGGTCCTCTCGCCTATTCTTATTTCATTACCGATTTCTATCTCAGAATCTTATTTCCTGAACAAGGGTACAGTACCAGCCTCCATCGGTGTCGGCCACAAAGCCTCGTTCAAGCAAAATGGACACAATGAAGAAGTATCTTTACAGCCTTTTGAACGTGGTTTTTGCCATAACCATGTGTAAGTAGTTTCAAGCAAAATGTACAATTTACGCGTAACGAATGTAAACTACAGCAGTCATTTCGTTCGTCTTGATGATTAACCCTTTCAGGCTCCTGTATGTACTTTTATGCATTTATAAAATGTTAAAATATCTTCAAACATGAAATCCCAAAACTGTGTATCCCATAACATGTATTTTCACGTGTTTTTTTTTCAAGCAACCTACTGATCGTGACACCATTTTATTTGTGTCACACGAACAAATACGAACTTTTTAACTGTCTCCGAAGGCATTCATTACCCATTTTATATAATAATAATAATAATAATAATAATAATAATAATAATAATAAACGAGAATACCTATGGAGGTATTTGTTCTCGTCTTTATTGGAACCATATTTTTTCATATCGCAATTTATCGACACTTCCTCTGTGGTAACTAATACCATTTGATGTTCTCCAGAGATAACCAATACCGAATGCCTGGTGTAAATTTAAAGATTAGAAGTACGGCCTTAAGCCACCATACGGATGATCTGACAGCGAATTGTGCCTACCAAGCACTGTTCAGTTCTTCCCTGACTTCAATAATATGAGCAAACGATTCAGTTTTACATGTCTCAAATCTTCAACAAAAACAAAAACAAAAAAATTCTGATGTACCATTATGTTATCAAATTTTGATTGGCTTTGCAGCATCAGGCTCTAGTTTCTCATAGATCGTATCACAACCCATTATTACTACGACCACCTTCTCTCAGACAACCTCAAAATCACTCACAACCATTCTATGACCACTCATTCTTCCCTTTTACTACTCACAACTGGCTGCTGCTACATCCTGTAGTGCAAACATCACCATATTGTTTAGCCATTACTACCTTACTGCTATCTCTCCACCACCGCAAGCCACCACATCACCAGCTCATCACTCGCCACCACTGGTATCACTATCATCACCACTACCACCACCACTCTCTAATGCCCATCATTACCACAACCATGATTTTCACAACATCCACACCACCAGCAAGCCAGCATCCTATAGCACAGCAACCACCTAGCGCATATACCACACCCACATACCTCTGTATTTCAGCTCATTGCGCACCAACAAGACACTCCAACCCCAACTACAGATGTCTGGCCAACAAGGCTGCCATGAATGGCGTGCTTGAGATCGGATGCTGGGGGTTTAAGGAATGCGTCAATGGCACCCTCGTGGAACATCTTTGCGCTGAAAATACAGTGCTGGAAAGAGACACAATGACTTGCATTACGTGGGTAGAACAGAGTCGTTGTTAGCATTGTAATAGTAATAATGATGGTGATAGGGGTAGTAGTAGTAGAAGCAGTAGCAGCAGTGGTGGTGATGATGGTGGTGGTAGCAGTAGTAGTAGTAGGAGTAGCAGTAGTGATTGTCGCTGTATAGTAGCAGGACTGAAAGTAGTAGTGGTAGTAGCAGTAGTAATAGCAATATAATAATAGTGGTAGTAGTAATAGTGGTAGTAGTAGTTGTAGTAGGAGTAGGAAAGGGAATGGTAGTAGTAGTAATATTGTAATAGAAATAACATTAGCAGCAGCATTAGTTAGATAGCAGTAGCAGCAGCAACAGAAGTAGTAGTAATAGTAGCAGTAGTATTAGTATTAGTATTAGTAGTAATGGTAGTATTAGTGGCAGTGTAGTAGTAGTAATAGAAGTAGTAGCAGCAGCAGCAGTAGTAGTAGTAGTAGTAATAGTAGTAATAGTAGTAGTAGTAGTAGTAGTGGTAGTAGTAGTAGTAGCAGTAGTAGTAGTAGTAGTAGTAGTAGCAGCAGCAGCAGCAACAACAGTAGAAGTAGTAGTAGTAGTAGTAGTAGTGGTAATAGTAGTAGTAGTAGTAGTAGTAACAGTAGTAGCAGTAGTAGTAGCAGTGGTAGTAGTAGAAGAGCTGTGCTGAGGCCTGACGTAAATCCAATAGTTACTTTCATCTATCGACTTATGACTAAAGAAATAAAGCTAATGACTTTCTCTGTGTGACACGGACCTTAGATCTCGCTATACGCAGCAGCACAAGTTCTAGGGTAGTGGTTCAAGGAAACCTGTTAAATGCTACCTTCAAGAAGAAAATCTTGGTTCTTTTGAACTGAACTGGGCACCAAGAAGTACCAGAGATGCTAAAAAATGACGACGGCAATGACATTTTTGTTAGGATAATTTTATAAATTTGCATTCCAGACCTGGTACTGGGCATACTGACTGCAACATGCATGTCCTGTGCCTTTACAAAGGAGATGGGTACTACGCTGCAAGAGTAAGCCTTCAGCCCCCTTTCTTTCTTTCTTTCTTTCTTTCTTTCTTTCTTTCTTTCTTTCTTTCTTTCTCTTTCTTTCTTTCTTTCTTTCTTTCTTTCTTTCTTTTTTTTTATTTCATTATATTTCCGCCAACATTTCATTTTCTCTTTTCCCCTTGTTTCTGTCCTTCTATCTTCTTCTTTCGTTCTTTTCTTTTCTTCCTTCATTCCTCCTATCATGTTCCCTGTATGCTTTATCTTTGAAATAAAAAATACCCATTGTCAACATACTGTATTTAATAACCAGCACTTTGTATATAGTGGTGACTGAGTGTTGACATTCTGATAGCAAATCTTTTGTGGAGTAGTCTAGTGACATACTGACCGTCACAAGAAGGATTTCCTTCTTTGAAATTTCCGCATAATTTATATTTTTACAAAGAAAGAAATGAAGAAAGAACAAACAAACAAACAAACAAACAAACAAACAAACAGACAAACAAACAAACAAACAGACAAACAAACAAACAAAGGGGCAGAGGATAAGCACATTATGCCCACGTAAAATTTGTTTCGCTCCTCGATCTGCATGTTTTTACGGACATTTTCATAATGACCATATTCTTCAACCCATCCCTAACAGGTTCCTCGTTCCAGAACCAAAGATAATTAATCAGTGCCCTTTAAATTATATTCTTTATGTCATGCAGGGAGACAACTGCCAGACTCACTACCGGTGCTTTGTTGGTAGATTCATGGGCCGTTTGTACTGCCCCGCTAGTGAGTACTCTTTTTTTTTTTTTCCCAAACTGAAATTGTGTGCTGCAGATCGTAGTTGTTGTTGTTATTGTTGTTGTTCTTATTGTTGTCGTTATCAAACGAATTCCTTGTGATTAAAGTCTACTCATTATAAACACTAAAATATAATTTTGCTTAAGCCTCGGGCGAGTTCGTTTCGATAAACAAGTTATATATTATAATTTTTATGAAACACCCTAGACACGAAGGCCATTCACCAATCACCCACCTAAAGAAGTCTCGCTTCAGGCCTTCCTTGGTCAGCTTATCATAATATTCTCTGGATCCACAAACTTTATTTTTTCATCTTGCAACCACTCTGAAGACTAGCACAAACCTAGCGCTTTTCTTTTGCTTATTACTATTACAATTTAAATTTCATGGCACTAATGCAAGATTTTTTTCCCCTTTTCCATCCTCTCAGATCTTGTTTTCAACGAAGAAATCCGAAGCTGTGACTATCCTTACAACGTGGCTCCACCCTGTGGAACTAGAACAGAACCTTCAATCTATCTGGTGACCCCATACGCCCCAAGACATTATTATCACGCTTGATTTGCAAGCCCCTTGATAATTATCAATAGTATGAAAAGAGTTGCAATTGAAAGGAGTTGCGATTGTCCAGAAAACATGTAGAAAACAATCTTCTGTTGTCTACATGATGTTTTCTATATGGAGATGTGGCAAGTTAAAGGGTTGCGAGTTGATGTTCATATTAACCCCCTGAACTGTGTATATAGGCTTACTAGTTTTTATATATCTGTAATGCTGATCATTTGCCGATCATACATTATGAGCTTAATTGTAACACAGTGTTCAAGAAATGCCCAGTTTCTTATGTGTATTTCGGCTAAAACCTCAAGTAAGTTTGAACTACTGGAAGATGTAGCACTGTAGCATTTGACAACTTTACACATTACGCCTACATGACGCATATTTAAAAGAAAAATCCAGATTCTTAAGAAACAATATAAACAATATCACGATACTGCTGTGTGACGTGGACGCTGATCTTCGGTGTGTGGAGCAAACAGATGTCAGACTGTCGACGTCGGATGGTGATGTGTGGAGGAAAATAAAAGTATTAAAGGTCTAATAGAAGTAACTGGAGCTGTTGGGGTTATATTGATGACATAATTTCTCCGATGAGCCTTTGCTACTCGGCAAGGGTCATGTCTTGGTCAAGGGAGCTCTATTTTTTTGTTTGTTTTGTTTTGCATCATGATGCACGAACTGCGGTAATATTACGATTTTTTCCCCCATAAAATTGCTTACTTGGGAGCTAAAGGTAACTACAATTATGTGTCTTGACTTGCACATTGATCTTTAAGAACATGCTAAACTACATGTAACGCATATAGACATGAATGTCTGTGTCAGTGAGGTTATGCTTGCTCATTCTCCTACGAAGTAGCTGCCAAACTGCATTAGCAGATACGGACGTTCCAATTATAACCTGTAATGCATCCATGTGAAGTTTTTAGGGGAGAGTTTGTGTGAAGCATTCCACAGTGTATAAATGTTTTGGTTTTTTTTGCGATGATCTAATTTTCGCGTATGTCCCAAGTTCAGTTTCAGTTGCGGAAACTTTTTCCCGCGAATGGAATTACGTGCAAAAATATTCAAAGCCTTTAATACTAGTTAAACAAAAAAAAAAATACGCATATGAGGCAGTAGCCCTCTGGAATACGCAAATACTGCTTTTTGTCTGATTACATCGCATCATACTTTAGACATTATTGATTACAGTGTGTTTTTTTTATCAAACCGAAGAAGGACTGCCAACTATGTTTTATCGGCGGTCCTTTGTCACTTCGGATTAAGTATTACTTCCCCTTATCCCCATAAGAAAACCGGTGTGTAAGGCTCGCACAATTTAGATCCTTGAGAAAACCCATTTTCGATTTACCAGAGCAAGTTTGATTCTCGTAAAAAAAGAAAAACGTAACACGTATACAGTATTCACAATGTTTGTGTATTGTCGTTTACCTCTTCTAAATACATTCGGAACGTATAGCTCTCGTTTTCTGAGTAATTTTTTTTGTCTGCAGTGTGTGTTAAAGAAGTGAATAATGGTGAACGCGTTTTAAGTAGATCTTTAACCTCACGAGCTCGAATCTCTCACCTATTCGTTACAAATCTCCAGTCTTTTCTCTGATCCTTTTCAATCTTTCGTCATCCCAAATAACGTGGCTTGCAACCAGTCAAAATGAGGCTTAAGTCGCTATTTAGCCAAACAAAGTTATTGCTAGGACGTGAAAGCTTAATGTGTGTAGGCTACTTTCTCTAGGTGAAAATATTTTTGATCTAGCATTAGATCCAAGATAAGAATATAGTCTAGTTATCTAACGGAACAATTTCTAAACCATATAGTTAATCTAATATGCCTTACAAAAACTAAAATTAATCCAGTTACTGACCATTTATCTTCAGAATCAAAGTATTTGTTAGCAGAAATGTTGTTACTCTCGATTTTGCCAACAAATACATATTTGATAACCAGTCAACCCTAATCACGTTCAGAGCCTGATATTTCATTTCCTAAGTTAACGACTAAAGCCTCATTTTTACTTGCTGCAAGATATTTGTTCTTTTATCCTATTGGTTACTTTTTCATTCACATCTTTCCTTCATCATTTTATCTCATCATCTTCATTATCTTCCTCATCATCGTTCTCATCGACAGCATTACCTTTCTTCCTTTGTTCATCCAACCCATCAGCAATATCAGTATGATTTTCACCACGCACCATTTCAACAAAATATCGTCACGCTCATAAGATAATTGCCTAAGTCATTTTTTGCCATACTGAGCAACAAGAAAAAAATGTTTGTTTTGATTACTGAACGTTTGAATTCTATAAATGCCTAAGTGTTATTCAGCAGTCAAGCAATTTAAAATGCAGTTAGTAAATATCACACATAACTCAATGATGTCATTGACTGAGATCCCTGCACCAATGGTAACAGCTTCTTCAGCCAAAAAAAATGACTTAGGCAATTATCTTATGAGCGTGACGATATATTAGAAAAAGAAACAGATACAGTAGGGACGTGTAACAACCAGGCAAGGCAGAAATAAATGCATGCAGAAAACAATTTATTGCACATCTACTTTTGTCTCATTCTATAGCAGCAGGCCACATAGAGTTTGTAAAATTTTCACACACCCATCTGTTCTTTTTCAGACTATAAGATAAAGAAACATTTTGCATTATCTTCACATACAACTAACAAATTCCGTTTTAAATATGGGATAGATTAGAAAACATAATTTCCCAAATGCACTGTCACTGAAAAAAAGGGTGGGGGATCGAGGGAGTGGCTGAGTACTACGTGGTACAGAATATCCGGACAGTTTGCACACAGCTTTCCATCTGTGCTTTCAGATTTTGAAATAAAGGAATATTTTCACTGGCTTAACAAACGAGTAGCAGACTAACTTTAGAGTGGGAAACATAAGCTATTAAACGCAGAACCAAAAAAAAAAAAAAGGGGAATAAAGATGTCATGTATATCAGCATCCTGTTGAATGTCAGGGATAGCAACAAAGACAGAATTGAACTTTCCTCCAATCTCTTGTCAGAATGAGCATATTTCTGTTATAAACTAGTCTACGTAATTTCGTGATCTCAGCATTGTACGTTCATCTTTTTTAAAACTTTGACTGTCCATTTCAAATCACGGAACAAAACTTGAACACTAGTATAGTAAACACTGACAATTAAAAATGAATTTTTATGATTCGAAAGAAGTCTGAGCTGACAGTTTCTAGGTGGTAACGTTTTAAGCTCACTGGGAGGTTAGCTTCAAGGAACTAAAATAGCATAACGTTCTTCCACTAGTTTTGGTTTTCAAACTTCTTGTCTTTGTGCTATGGATTTGCCGTGATCCGGAAGAGTCGGGAGTGAAAAGACGTTTTCCCGTAACCACGGAGTTAGCAGGCTTGGGTCATTATTCCCATTGAGGCATGGGAACTTTGGCCTCCTTTCCAAGACAATCAATGACCTTGCAGCTGAGCACACCTGTTTGTGAAATCAATCAATCAATCAATCAATCAATCAATCAATCAATCAATCAATCAATCAATCAATCAATCAATCAATCCATCCATCCATCCATCCATCCATCCATCCATCCATCCATCCATCCATCCATCCATCCATCCATCCATCAGCTATTATCTTTCCCTTCCACTTTACTGTTTAAATATGCAATGACAGTGATGATGATGGCGATGACGATTAATAATGCTTTCATCTCCCCCTCCCCATCCCCCCTCTCCCTCCACAAACCTCTATCCCAGGCTCAACTTGACGAGAGAAATCCGTCTAATTACTGACTTGGTGCTTTTCATGTATCATTATTTCCAATACGAAAAAAAAAAAAAATCAGTGGAATCAATACAGCTTCAGAGCATCCCTTTCCGATCCCTCTCCCCCTCCCCCATCCCCAGTCTCTCAAGAAATACAAATAGCACTTCTTCAAATGCACAAGAAATTATCAGTACGTAATGGTCTTGTTAAAGTTTGTCTTAAATGTGGACCTGGTTTGTCAGAAAGGTACATAAGCAATTTACTGAGAGGTCTGAAAATGCCATTTTAAAGCTGAAAATGTTACTGTTTGTTCTGGTGTAAAAAGGACAAAGTAAAGTAAGTCCACTTGATATCAAAACTGCGCTTTGCTTTTGCTCTGATTCAGTGAAGTAAGTCTTATCTACCATTTTAGCCATTTCACGGTAGTGATAAAGAATAACAAATGGCGTGAACGAGATCTAGTAGGTAACTTAACTAATACTGTCATCATCTCCATTTCCTTCCTCTGTTTCCTTTTTTACTCAATATTTTTTTATTTCATCTAAACATAACTTACCTTCCAGAATTTCCACGACGCTGTGAACCACTGAAAATTAAAGAAAAGCGAAAAAAAAAATGATAAAATCGTAACTACTGAATTATTAGAGAGCTTTTATTTTCAAGTTGCACGTTATGAACTAATTCTGAAGTTCACATCTCGTAACCGCAATTACCACTATTACAAAAAATATAAAATCGCCGATTCGTAATCCTACAATGAAATCACTTTCTACCAATACTACTATGAGATAGTGTACTGTTAAATATACTGCTATGAAACAGCATACTACTAAATATAATTGGCTTACTATTAACGCCCCTATGATATCGTTTACTATTACTAACATGACTTCCAAATCCCTTTTATGAATCCTACTATGGAATCGCTTACTAGTAACAGTAATACTACACTGATCCTATTTAGCCTACATACCAAAACTACTATGAGGTCTAGCGTACTACTAAATATACAACAATGAAATAGCATATTATTAAATATAATACAAAGTGATAACACAAAGTGGCTTACAACTAATGCCACTAGGATATCGCTTACTACCACTAACACTATCTTGAAGTCCGTTTCTATGAATACTCTACAATATTGGAACTTACATGTCTACCAATACTATAATGCAGCATTTGGGCTGCTGGAATGTTAACTTACAATCACTGTTTCCCACTGCTGTTTATTGCTTAAGACCTCTTTCTACTAACCTTGTCTTACCACCACAAACAACAAGACCAACGGCAAAACACAAAACCTATTATACGAAACCAAGGCTATTTTTCCAAATGCTTGTGGCTTTGCAAATCCCAAAGTGATTGCTGGATTAGACCAGTTTGCACTTTTTTTTTTTTTAAGGCGCCCCGTAAATTTCGTAATTATAGTGCTTGACTGTGTTTTATCGGGTCGTTTATTGCCACTGCCACCCAACTCCATCCTCCCCAAATGTACTTAATTTCCATGTTTGATAAAGTCAGTAATTCAATTTTTCTTTTTCAGTTGAAAGTTGGTATACAGCAGCAGATGGACAATGCCTGCTAATGTACCTGCAAATTTCCAAATATTATGGCTATGTCACAGCTAAATAATTAAAATCACATATCTAACATTAGCATGTTCGGTATGTCTGTCACCTGGAACTTTTTTTGTCGACAATTTAAAAAAAAATGGCTTTGACAAAAGTGTTGCAACTAGATCACTAAAACTATTCACACTTACTGATTACATCTGTCTATTAATGTGCTTAACATTTTATTCCAGTTTTCTTATGACTACTGAAATTCTTGGACTTTGAATTCAGTAAACATTTGAAAGGGGAGGTGGAGAGTTGAGCACCCGGTATATTATAGAACTGTCTACCAGGCACGACTACTGCGCGTGACCACCAGCCACTCACTGACTGGATCTTCCATTGTTTTCTAGGTTTTTGGCACCTATTAGAGGGGCAAATCATTCATTGTGTTCAAACCAATTAATCCGCTAATATATAAAATTCCCATTTTTTGAGGCCCTGCCAGCCAGTGCCAGAGTGTAGAAATATGTATGACTTGTGATCTAAATGAAGCATCCAATTTTAAAGTTTCAGGTACAGTTTGAGCCTTCTAGATAAAAAAAATAAAGTGTATAGGCCCATGTATTCGCACGCGGTCAAAACCAGCAGAATGCGAGGTGACCTTTTTCGAAAGGAGATTTGTGAAAAAAGTTGGGCGTTGACCCTCTTTTTCTTCCCGTTAAAGGATCGGGCAAGAGAAGTACTTTAACCTCCATGGAAGAATTTTCCCGAAATCACAGTGGTATTGGTAGAATAACACAAACTGTTAACAGGGCCAAAAGAAGAAGAAAAAAAAACAATAGGGTTCAAAGACCTAACCAGCGCCACTGCCCTTTACCAAGTAGCGTATCACACTGGCCCACGGCGCCAATCTCGTCGTGATCTGTAAAGCCACTATAATGATAAAATATTTACCGCTGAAGACAACGCAGAGAACAGCCTCCAGGAGCTCGCCCAGCACAGAGCAGTTGACCACCCTGAAAACAGCAGCCAGACCGTTCTGCAGGAGACCGCACACTTCACCCAGGAGTCCGTCAAGACTGAGATGGCCTTCAGCACCGATCTGGACGATGACGAGCTCCACGTCGAGCTTAGCTCTCAGATAGACGGCGAGTTCTCTCACTGACAGAAGAAAGCATTATTTTACATATAGGCCATTATGTTTGCATGTTATCTTTCAACAACTGTGTGTTTCTACAAAAGCTAGATAAATTGAATTGAATTGAACTGACCTGAACTGAACTGAACTGACCTGAACGGTGAAGTGAAGTGAGGTGAAGTGAAGTGAAGTGAAATGAAATGAAGTGAGGTGAAGTGAAGTAAGTGAAGTGAAGTGAAGTGAAGTGAGGTGAAGTGAAGTGAAGTGAAGTGAAGTGAAGTGAAGTGAAGTGAAGTGAAGTGAGTGAGGTTTTGCAATTCACTGAATGGAAGATGAATATCTGCGTGATTTTCCTTGGCTTAACTCTCCCATTCCTGGTGATTTTCATGTAGGGAGAAGGGGGAGAAGAAACAACGACTTCGAAAAGAAGAGGGAATGGAGAAATGCGGATGAACATAGATGATATAGAGTTCTATAGGCCGACGATGAAAAAGAACAGAAAATAACAAGTCTCACCTTCATTCTCACATTGGCTTCCAAAGGCCCTGTCAAAGATTCTTCCAATGCCGATATCTGAGAACAAAAAAAAAAATAAAAAGAAAAAAAAATAGTGTTTAACAAGGGACGGTCACTCTAAGCTCAGAACTTCATGTAGATACCTTGGGCCCTTGCGGTTGTCTGTGTGTAGCGGAGAGTGGGGAGTGCGGGGGGGGNGGGGGGGGGGGGGGGGGGGGGAGTGAGTGTATAGTGATCAATCCAAGACTGTATCATGACATGAATAGATTTATCTACTATGAAATGCATAAGGTTAACATATGGCTAATCCGAGAGAGAAAACATGATCTAGATAACCGCGCATGAAACAAAAGATCAACAGAACCTATGAAGTCACTGAGGCAAGTTATAATGAATCATGAGTGCATGGGACGTCGCCTGAGGATATGTAGTCATAGAAGTCGACGATGAGCTATGAGAATAGGGCTGACCAATGTGAGACACTATCGTGTTTTGAAAATCTCCCTCAGGAGGATATCAATGCAATTATTTTCTTTGTCAGTTAAAGAGGATGCCATCTCACCGTTGACGATGGCGAGCAGTCTTCTATGTCTGCCACAGGGTTCACCGAAGAGGTTTTCCTGGACCACCAAAGACAGTGTCTCACGCAAGCTGACAACGGGCAAGAAGTCGTGGCCATCACAGTGGTAGCTGGAGAGGGTCTATCATTGAAAAGGAAAACATTCACAATATTGTCAAAACGCTGTTGATTGATTGATTGATTGATTGATTGATTGATTGATCGATCGAGGGATCGATCGATTGATTGACTGACAGTCTATTTAATTTATTGATTGATTCATTCATTGAAGGGTTGGTTGAATGGATTACTGAGTAATTTACTGACCTTTTCCTGCTCTGCTGCTGCTGCTGCTGCTACTACTAATAAATATTCAATCTGCCAAAAAATAATCCTGAGTGAGAAGACATTGCCGATTAAGCGTATTGCGATTAAGGGGAATCGCGTGTATTAACAAAGTCAGGGGCAGACTTACATTGGTGAACAGGTCGATGTCAGCGGTCAGGGACACCACGGTGGAAGCGGCTTTGCCCACAACGATAGCACCGACTTTGACCCCACTGTGACCAACGCCGATGGAAACTCCTGCATTGATGGCTGCGCTCAAGAGGCTGCGGCGGTCAGCGATACTAAGGGAGGCCGGGATGTCCAAACTGACAAGCAGATCCACGTCCACATTGCCGGCTGAAAATAAGAACGGTAGTAAAGAAAAAAAATGACATGAATAACATTTATTTCTTTAAAATAGCATCTTTGATGGTTTGCTAGCAGTTTACTTCAAAGTGGAAAAATGGCGAAGATTAGAGGATCTTGCTGGCAGTGCTGTTTAGCTTTGCGCTCTGGGTTCAGGCCTGTAATTGTACTTTAACTTAGGGGTATATTTCATCTCCCCTTTTCCCTCTTTTAGCATGCCCTGCTTCCAGTAATAAGGGCGCCAGGGGGGAAATTTTGATATCATGGGAATCTGTGTCCATTTTACTTTATTTTACCAGGCACTATTTAGCCCTGGGCTGGAACTGCCAGGTCAAGGGTGTGCTCAGGCGAAAGAGGAGGGGTTTGGCATTGACCAGTGAAAAATGTAGGGTCTGTTTACAAATAGCAACCAAGCTCAAAATTTCAATGGGCTTGCTAGGGTTGGGTAAGTCTTAAAATTTGGGCCACATAATGAGCTTCAATCTGGTATGGGTCTGGGTGAAAGCTTAAACTTTGGGTTCAGAGGGCGGCTCAAAATGTTAATATAGCCCATAGAGGAAAAAAGGGTCCAATCCTATTACAGGTCTGTAACCTGGAGGTTTGACTACTACTACAAACATCCCAAAACTTCAAGAATGTTTCCATTGTTACCGCCAGAGCATCAACTTAGACAGACAGCACGGTGCATAGGCTTGCACGTTCAATGTTTGAGACCCCCCCCCCCCCNAAAAAAAAAAAAATACAAAAAAATCTAAAAACGAGAGCTGTTTTCAACTGTCTGAATACTTATATTAGCAAGAATGAAGTTATTCCTAGATAATAAATGTTTTACAGCAGGGCTCACTCCTGCCCTTTTTAAAAAGATACTTAATAGGTCAAACAACGCAAATATGACTCCGTATTCTGTTGCTGAAGGTAAAGAGCTAGATTATTCTTTAATTGAAGGAAGCAGGGGTGCTCAATTTTTAAAGAAGATAGCTAAGTGAAAAGGAACTGGGTTTGTTTTTTTTTTGTACCAGTGGATTCAGTCCATGACATGCATTTACTTTAAAGATTTGAAGAACCCTTTACAACTGTACTGTGTCTCAGTTTCCAGAAGAGTTAGACCACTCTCATATCGATGGGCCAAATTTGATTGGTGTTTGGTCTAGAACGATCTTCGCATAACTTCTGGAACTGCATGCGCGTAACTCAAAAAGTTGAGAACCCCTGTGTTACTTACTTCTCAAGACGGCGGCCAAGTCGGTGGAGCTCAAGAGGCCGACCAGGGTGTGAGTGACGACATCAATAACACCGCCAACAGCGCCATTGACAAAGCACAGCAAGCCACCATGATGACCATCGGTCAGTTGCTCCACCACGTCGACCAAGGTCTCCACGACATTACCCACAACTTGCAAGACACCAGCGAGCAGTCCATTATGGAATCTGAGGAAACCGCCACAGCCGCCGGCGAACAAGCCGCGAACCAGGTCTTTCACGTCGGCCACAATACCGTTCACGCCAATGGTACAGAGAAGCTGGTGAAGTGAATCAAGGAGTTGGCCAACCAGGCAGTAAGTTGAGTTTAGAAGGTCTTTCACGACAACATCCAGACTATTAAGATCCAGGCCCAGGGACTCGTGTAGAAAATCAGTAGCTTCATCAACTGTTTTCCCTACGTCTTTAGTCGCATCGCGAACAGTGGAGTCCACTTCATTTAATACGCCATGAAGATCAAGTTCCAGCACCTCATTCAAAAGATTATTGACATGTGGCAGCAGGTTTTGCACGGTTTCGCCTGTTTGCTCTAGCAGTTCGTTAAGAGAGCCGCCAAGCAGACCTCCTTTGCCGCCAAGCAAACCGCCGAGGAGACCTCCATGTTTGCCGCCAAGCAAACCGCCAAGAAGACCTCCATGTTCGCCGCCACCAAGCAAACCGCCCAGAAGACCTCCATGTTCGCCACCAAGTAAACCGCCGAGAAGACCTCCTTTGCTGCCACCAAGCAAACCGCCAAGAAGACCTCCGCCTCCACCTGATTTATGTGGCCGTCCGTCGTTTTTTGGCCAGCTGTACTTGGGATTATCATAAGTTGCCTGCACTACGGCAATGGAGACAATGAAAGCAAGTGCTACGACTGACTTCATGGTGAAAATATCTGTACACCAACTGTGGATCACAGATATATGATTTTGTAAAGAGCACAGAAATGGTGAACCCGGCTCACACAATGTATTGGCATATTATCAACTCATATCAAGTACTATTCCGCAGAATTAGATCTTCTGAAAATTTTGGTGTTACGCTTATTTTCTTAAACACTTTTAGCGGGAAGCAGATCAGATCCAGCCTCCCGCCGCTGGCTGCGTGACCACTGTTACTGATAACGACTGTTGGATGTACGGTCTGGCGGCCAGTCAGCTGACACTGGGCTACAGAATTCGACCGCCGTGCCCAGCGATTGGCAAGGAGATGCGTATAATATTCTATTACCGCATTCAAACGTAGCGAGCGGACGACAAAATTAAATTCATCATGGCATCACGAGAACCTGGTTCTAATAAAAGCATTAGAATTCACGTAGGACTTCAAGTATTTAAGGGCGTAAATTTATTTATGAGGAATCTGGTCTCTTCGTGTCGATAAAGAGACTGCAACCGATCCCGTTTTCTCCAAACATAATTTTTATGACATACGATGTATTATCATCAGTATGGCGACATTTGCACAAGAAGGGATTGATAGGTAAAATCACTGAAGCATCGAAGGATTTAATGTTTTTACAAAGCAACAGCAGCGGCAACAATGACAACAGCAACAACATCAGCAGCAACAACAGCAATAACAAAGCAACAGCAGTAACAACAACAGCAACGATATGAAACGACACCGATATAAAAGGGCTGTCTCATTTCCTCGTTAGCAGAACTGATGTCCCTTACATACAATAAGAGGCCTAAATTTACTGAGATAAGAGGTAGATAAAAGAATTAAGGAAGTTCTGTTCTTTGGCCTTATGGCTTTCCTTTTCTGCTTCCCTCTGTCTTATCCGATTACGGTTTGACGGTTAGATGCAACGATATTCGCGACATTGTCAGATTCAAGATTCTAGCCTTGTATCAAGTGTAATTTAACGAAACAGGAATGAACATTAATCCTATCTCTCTCTAATTTGTAGTTCAGTGTAGTCGGTGGTTTGGTAAATTCCAGTTTTTTTTAAATTTTCAATTTTGAATTTCATTTAACGCACAAATGGTGGAATACAGCTAGTTAATCGAATACAACAAAAATAGTGCACGTGACACCCAACACATCAAAATTGTGTTTTTTCTCACAGTGCTTTTCATGGTCAGTATAAGGGTTCGGATCAATCGGAGATACGCTAAAAATTCGAGGGAAACTTTTTTTTAGCAAAAATGTTCGTTGTATTGTCTTTAATACGATTTAGTGAACTTTATCGTGTGTATATGCAGATGTTCCAGTGTTATTTTAAGTGAAACTGCATGATCTTCTCTATTGTGCGATTTGTTAGAAATATTTTTTATAACAAACTAACATGTTAAGTTCATCTTTTAAAATGGTGATGGATTTTATACATTACTCTGTGGCCAACAACTGGCAAAAACATGTTCACATAGGGAGAAAGAATATTCCAGACGTTCGCCCTCGGTGATAAAAAATTGTCAAATTTGAAGATTAGACATTATAAGATGCTAGGTTTGGCTGATGAAAATTAGCCAAGTCTGAAGACAAAAATTTATGTACGGTTTTCTGAGGTGCTGAGCATTTGCTACATCGTTAGATAAACGCTTCCTATATGTTTAGTTTGGATGATAAAAACTTTCGAAGGATTACAACTTGCTAAACGTTTGGATGTTAACATGTGCTATATTAAGAGACTAGAACTCACCAAACGAGTCGGTGGTGAAAAATTTACTAAGTCTGAAGATTAGAGGCTTGATTCAGATGTTGAAATTTGGTACTTCTGAAGAAAAAAAAAATGACTAACTCTACCCCTGGCTTGGGTGATGAAGATTTGCCAAGTCTGATGGGTTATAACTTGTTAACAGCTTGAATAGTAAAAACTAGTAAAAATTTTGCTAAGTCTAATAACAGGAGCTTACCAGAAGCTCGGGAGATGGTCAATAGTGGGCAGAAAGCTTGAAGACCTGCTCGAGACTGAGTTAAGTTCTTGCCCATATTTATATGATCTCGTTCATTTGTTTACATACATGGTTCGTTAGACTGAAGCGTTGAACAATCTATGACTGTTTATAAAGATTGGATATAATCTTTTCAGAAGCAGTGGTGGGTGGGTATGTACAAATCACAAATTTGACTACGCATGACGATCTGATTATTTTGTCAAGATGGCCGAGGCTTCATAAAATGCCCCCAAAAGGAGGAAGCCATGGAGATTACACGTTATATGAAAGAGTATACGGATTTACCTAAGGACGACGGATTGTTTATTTTATCAATACTGTTGGACGTCGCGAAATGACAGCTCTTCAGATGTCAAAAGATTCTAATGATGTTTTCTACAGTGGTGTTTGCAAAACTAATATGAGATCACGTGTCACTGCACATTTGCATAGATTTTTAATAGAACCTCTCAGCAGGGTACGTGGCACCATGAGCATGAGAAAGGTGCAGGACCCCTTTCATTTCAGTCCATGACAATATTAAGATAACTCCTTCTCTCTCCATCCTCTCTCTCTCTCTCTCTCCTCTCTCTCTCTAGCCTCTCTCACCCTCTTTATCTTCTCTCTCTCTTTCCTTACCCCTTTCTCTCATTGCCCCCATCTTTTGTTCTCTACGAACATTTTCTCGTTCTTCCATACTACCCCCCTCCACCCCCCCCTCCCCGGAACCCATTCAAGCATGGGGTCCAGGACACGTTTCTTCGTGCCTGTACCTAAATCTGCCCCTGTTTTTCAGCTACGTGTCAGAGAAGAAAGGGAATAAACGGCGTGTATTTGGCCAACATACAATAGAGTGGATCTCTGAGTACGCACCTCCTCTTTGGACTGAGCTAGTAAGGGCGTGTTATCAGAGGTTTTGTGTTATTCAGAGTGCTCTTCATAAGAAAAAGAGCAATATGGGACTGTTGAATGAGAGTGTACTAAAAGGTTACAGACTCCTAATTGGATAAAAATAGGGTTTGATCATATGCATTAGGAAGATAGTAAAAAAAAACAACTGTCCAAAGCACAGATTATGGGGAATGGGTCCCAGATTTGTGACCCGCCTGCGAATAAGTATGCATTCTCTCCTGATTTTGTAAACTAAACCTGAAGTCTTGGTCATTCTCTTCGGTTTCGGTGTGGCCTTCTGTGCGGAGCACTTGTTGTTAAGGAAACTAGTTATCTTGTTTACGCCTTTCGATGTATCGGTTCGTAGCTCGAAAACGAAATGAAAGACCTTTATTTTAAACATTATTTTTAATAAGCTCATTGAATTCTGCAAACTTTTAAAGAAGATTTTAGAGATTGTGAAATTTCTTGTAAGTGATAGTAGAGCAAACAGTTTATTGGATCAAAGAGGGAAATCGGATTAGGCTTCTGTAACCTAAACAGGGGATTGTGTTGAGTAAGGATTGTGTTCACAAAGGTCTATTGTATATAAAAATGCAAGAGCAAGTTCATACTTGAAGGCGTACAGGTAGATATGATGAAAGATGTTAATGAAAAATAAACAAACATGATGTATTTTGATGATCTGTCACTGCTGTCTTTACAGCAGCGGGGGTTTTATGCCATCGCTTTAGGCTACTGATTTCATACTGTCATCCAGCCACAGTCATCTTCACACAGATCGTTTCAGTTGGTGCACACGTTAAAAGAAACTCCATGTTTGTTTTAATCCGTACAGTGCTATAATCGAGTGTTGACTCAAACCTCGCGGTAATTGATGATCGTAATAATAATAATAACAATTCGTTTATAAAGCTTCGTTACTCATCCATGAATTGTGGAACGGCGCAAAACATTTTGCTGATGTGGATCTCACGTTTCTAACTACGTATGAAATAACACGAATGCACTGACATTAATGCACTATGAGATGCCAGCTCTTTCACCTGTTGCTGTGTTGGCATCCATCCATCCATCCATCCATCCATCCATCCATCCATCCATCCATCCATCCATCAATTGATCCATCCATCCATCCATCCACCCATCCACCCATCCATCCATCCACCCATCCACCCATCCATCCATCCATCCATCCATCCATCCATCCAGTCAGTTAGCCTGCCATAACCTACCTACCTACCTACCTACCTACCTACCTACCTACCTACCTACCTACCTACCTGACTCCATATTATTGCATTTTTATAGCACTTATATCCATAACAGGCTTTGAGCCTTTTGAAAGACAAGAAAAAAATGCAACATCTGTAACCATGCATACACTCTCGCTCACATTTTTTGCAACATTTTCAAAAGCTAGCAAACTGAACAATTTGTTCAAAATAATTTTTTAACAAGTGTGTTTTAAGCAGTAAGTTCCTTCAAGTTATCTAGATAATTTGTTTTTAGAAGACTTCGGCAGTTTATTCCAGACAGAAGGTCTTGTGGACTTAAACGCTTTCTTCCCCCCCCCCCCAAANAAAAAAAAAAAAAAATCAGATCATACAAATAGGGAGACCCTGCAAGAAAGGATTAAAAAAATGAAGCTCGAGGTTGTGTAGTTTTTGATGTAATATTTTTTTTTTAATGAAAATACTGTAGGGAATGCCGAATGCTCTACATTATAAAGGAAAAAGCACCAATTCAACTGAATTCTATTCAGCTCAATTCTTTCTCAGCTCCTAAAAACTACGCGTACATAAGAGCAAACTATAGTAAATTTGATCCACTGAGAAATAGTTTTAATAATGGAAAATTTAGGGTAATATTGGCACATTCTGCAGTTTTATGTTTGAAATATCTTGACATAATGGATACTGACGACGTCAAAGTTGGCAGCCGAAGCACCTTCAACGACTGTATTCAAATGCGTTATTGTTAAAATGTAAGGGCATATTTCGGCTAGGTCAAGAAAAAAGCTTTTCAAACCAATAAAAAAAAGTATAAATTCAGGCAAAATTTACCCTTTTTAGGTGTTTATCTCCCCTTGACTTAAAAACCAGAAGGGAAAAAATCTCCCTGACATTCTGATTTCAAAATAATTATCATTCGCTGGCAATTTCTGGGCGGAGTTTACATATACATTTACAGTGCCAAATACTCGTATATTGAGTTTCAGCGAAAGTGGACGGAGCTTACATACATTTACAGCGCCAAATACTCGTATATTGAGTTTCAGCGAAACTGGACGGAGCTTACATACATTTACAGCGCCACATACTCGTATATTGAGTTTCAGCGAAACTGGGCAGAGCTTACATATACATTTACAGCGCCAAATACTCGTATGATATTGAGTTTCAGCGAAACTGGACGGAACTTTCATATATATTTACAGCGCCAAATACTCGTATATTGAATTTCAGCGAACTGGGAGGAGTGAGGCCACTCGGAACAGGGCAGGGTTTCATTTTGTATTTTTCTTGATTTATCAAGTATGCTTGGCCTTTTCTGTTTGCCAGAGACACTGTGCTAAAAGTATTTCAGTGGCATGACTCTGTTGCCCCCC
>JAWQUT010000074.1:2182740-2193105 GCA_033807755.1 Ellobium chinense
CCCACACACACACACTCTATAATGTTGTGCCTTGTATGTTTACCAATTCTTCTTAAGATAACACAAAACTTCAGTAGAAATGAAACTGCTGTGCAAATTTCCCAAAGAGCCTTTGAAATTTCCTTATCTTCTAAAGACTACTTCGGGAATCCCCGAACTGTCCTTGTAAGCATGAAACAGCCTGACGTAAGACAAACGTTGTTCTGTTTCTGGTCTCCCTCCTCTAACACTTACAATATGAATTCCCAATGATTTAGTTGGCGAGTAAGGAGTGCTGAAGAGTGTTGTGTAAAGCTGCATCTAACATGAAAGGTACGATTATGAGGTAATCGCGATACTTGAACCAGAAACAGGTCATGAGGAAGAACGACTATCAGATGCCCACAAAACAGAGTTGCAGGCAGAGTAAGAATCAGATCATTGTATCGAGACTCAAACCCAGGGCCGTTGTTTACAATCTGCGCCTCTTCATTTCATATTTATAGGCCATGGCGAGCATAGATCAATGTAGTTTGTGATAACAAGTAAAAAAAAATCATTGGAGGTTTACTGATGTTTACTGATAACATTACTTCATCATATTATTCTGGAAATTTCTAAGATTCGAAATGAATAATGACGATCTTTATAAAGTCAGCCTTTCTACTACGTGGAACAATCTTGCGGAAAATCCCGATGAAAACCTCTGATTATGAAATAACATAATGCCCGCTGCTTACACTGCGTTTATTTTATCGTGGAGAACAGAAGACAAATCATAGGAGAATTGTAGTGGGGAAGGGGAAGGAGGAAGAGTAGGCTCTGTAAACGAATATCTGATCTCCAACATCACCAGACGCGCACAAACTCGTTATCCAAAATCAGGTCAAAGATGTGAAGGGAAATATTTTCTCACTTCTTGACATTTCACAGCTCGCCGCCATTTTGACCAAGTTAGGCACGGAATCACAAAACACGTTTTTTTTTCATAATTGAAGACACACATTTTTTTTCTGCATCACTAGGATATAACTGGTACGATGGATACAACTGAGTATAATTATGTTTCCCCTGATTTTACAGGCACCATTTAAGTCTTCCTACACACAAATATTGTAGTTCGCGGAGAGGGATGTGTGCGAGTGTCAGAGTGCATATTGTTAAATTGTGAAATTTATGTACTACGTTTGGCCAAGAGCCTAATAAAGTTCTATTCTATTCTATTCTATTCTATTCTATTCTATTCTATTCTATATGAACTGCGAGAAAGACATTCTCACGTCATAAAGACATGCCTTACTGTAATTTGAGAGGACACTCTTTCTCCCTTTGCTCCATCCCTCCCGATAGAATGTCAGATTCTTTTACATCAGCCCTCTCCCCCCCCCCCCCCCCCCCNCCCCCCCCCTTTCCTTTTTATTTTTTTTTTCACCTTATCCCCTTCCTTCATTCGTATTTGCAAAACTACTACTCGCCCCTTGAGAGCCTGATTTTCTTAAGCATCAGTTTGAGCAAATGAAATAACACAGATGTGGGAGTCGTGGCAATGTGTACAAATGTATAAAATTTGAATGATTTTAGTTATTACACTTTGAAATTAAGTGAACTTTTTTTTTGCTTGTTTGGACCCATCAGCAGTGTTGATATCATTCCCCACAAATACTGTACAAAGGCTGAAATTATGGGATAGCATGCATGTAAACTTTTACTTACACGAAGAAACACAGTTTTTCCTAAATTTGTAAAGATGTAAGTTCTTTCTTCAGATTGTTTACGTTTTCTCATACTGTTATTACAGTTGGCCTTAAATTATCACCACCACCACCACCAACAACAACAACAGTTGGAGTCTGACTTCATTTGCAAAACAATGGCGCTATAGATCTACATCACCACAAACGAATTGTTATTTTGTTCATACTACAATTATCATATAATATGTGAAAAAAAAATTCAAATTTCCTTTGACAATGACTAGATCTAGGCCTAGACTATATAGTTCATTATGATTTCATAAAATGTCAACTAGCTGAACAAATACACAAACTTACCTTCACAGTGTAGAGTCTGGGTGTAATCTCGAACTGTAAAGACTTATGGAATTACTTATTCACAACAGGCAGGTAGACAGTTTTCTACGTTGTGATGCTGAAGTGCACGATGGGCGTCAGTTAATTCAAATATAATGAAAAAGAAAGCCTATGTCGTGGTCTCTTTGTGACGTGGCTTTGGCCTTGTGGGAAATCCCGATGGAAGTCCCACATTATTACGTAATAAAAGTGGGCGTGATGAATCATTCCAGAGATATCGAATCAACGAAGTTTACTCTTCTTTATATTAATGCAGAACTTAGAGTGTTGTATTTCTCTCCATAATTTCATAATCGTTATGTAATTTTCTCATGTAGTCTCATAGCTAAATCACTGAACTGTAACAATGTTCAGTATATCTCTTTGAGTGCAGCAACACAGCAGACCTGCTGTTCTGAGAAGGACATTATTTAGGAACTGCCACCCAAGCCCAAGATAATAAATATGGAATACGCTGTGCTGTGCATGAGTAAAGTTCTACAAAAGACATGCATTTTTATATGCCGTTGTAAAGGAATAGAATTACCCCCGGTATGGAGTTACCCCCCGGTAATTTGATACCGGTATAAGATTACCGGGGAGGTAATCTGAGACCGGTATCAAGCTACCCCCCCTGGTATGATATTACCCCCCTATAAAAAGTTGTTATTTGTGTTTATATAGTTACTTATTTTATGCATCTTTTCTTTGCACGCACCAACATGTGCTAAAAAGACAGATTGACATATTTTTTTTGCTTCTAAAATCGGTAGAGTTGAGGATTATGTTATTGTTGGTTTGGCTGACAGTGTGTTATAATCATATATCAGCTTTCTCTTCTCTATTTCTTCATCTAGCTGATATTCACTCCAAGCAGTCGTTGGAGTGAATATCAGCTATCTCTACCTTATTTCTTTGTAAAGATAGCTGATGTTCACTCGAAGNATTACACGTTGAAATTAAGTGAACTTTTTTTTTGTTTTGTTTGTTTGGACCCATCAGCAGTGTTGATATCACTCCCCACAAATACTGTATAAGGTCTGGAAATTATGAGATAGCATGCATGTAAACTTTTACTAACACGAAGAAACACAATTTTTTCTAAAGTTGTAAAGATGTAAGTTCTTTCTTCAGCTTGTTTACGTTTTCTCATAATGTTATTACAGTTGGCCTTATATTATCACCAGCACCACCAGCACCACCATCAACAACAACAATTGGAGTCTGACTTCATTTCAAAACAATGGCGCTATAGATCTACATCACTACAAACGAATTGTTATTTTGTTCATACTACAATTATCATATAATATGTGAAAAAAAAATTCCTTTGACAATGACTAGATCTAGGCCTAGACTAGACTATATAGTTCA
Source organism: Ellobium chinense (assembly GCA_033807755.1). Lineage (NCBI taxonomy): Eukaryota > Metazoa > Mollusca > Gastropoda > Ellobiida > Ellobiidae > Ellobium > Ellobium chinense. Next base: position 2,186,163 of record JAWQUT010000074.1, read on the forward strand.
TTATGATTTCATAAAATGTCAACTACTCTTGGTCTAGTCTAGCTGAACAAATACACAAACTTACCTTCACAGTGTAGAGTCTGGGTGTAATCTCGAACAGTAAAGACTTATGGAATTACTTATTCACAACAGACAGGTAGACAGTTTTCTACGTTGTGAGGCTGGGGTACGCGATGGGCGTCAGTTTTATATATAATACTGGAAAAGAAAGCCTATGTCGTGAAGTCTCTTTTGTGACGTGGCTTTGGCCTTGCGGGAAATCCCGATGGAAGTCCCACATTGTTACGTAATAAAAGTGGGCGTGATGAATCATTTCAGAGATATCGAATCAACGAAGTTTACTCTTCTTTATATTAATGCAGGACTATGAGTGTTGCATTTCTCTCCATAATTTCATAATCGTTAAGTGATTTTCTCATGTAGTCTCATAGCTAAACCACTGAACTGTAACAATGTTCAGTAGGCCTACATCTCTTCGAGTGCAGCAACACAGCAGACCAGCTGTCTTGAGAAGGACATTATTTAGGAACTGCCACCCAAGCCCAAGATAATTAATATGGAATACGCTGTGCTGTACATGAGTAAAGTTCTACAAAAGACATGCTTTTTATATGCCGTGGCTTCTCGTCGGAAGACAGCAGACAACTTTACATCGGGAAACATGACTATAGCTTTCTGTGGTATGGTAATATTAAGCAGGCTATGATGTATGAGAATTCGGTCAACCTCACATAATTTAAAATCATAGTCGATTTCTTTGTGATTACACTAGCCCACAAGTTTGCAGATTATACACGCAGCATTGCCAGATAAGTTCATCTTCATAGCCAAACTAGATCTTTCTAAAAATAAATGTTGCGAAACTCTCTCAGTCTTTATTTAAAATTCATGTCGACAATCCGCAGATTATTTTTTTCCCATGCTGGGGAAACATAGTTCAAAATCGTAAACAGATAGTCTAATACACATTTGCTGTAAACCCAACTAAAAAAAAACAACCTTGGCTTACAGGAAACCCCGATCGCCTTTGTGAAGTAGCATGCTTCTACCTGTGTCTGCGCACCTAAGCCTAATGTTTTACGGACCTCCCAGACTCTTATTCTTGAAGATGGAATTGAGATAAATTTAATGTTTTTATAGAAGATGGCAATGTTATCCCTCTAGAACATCAGAAAATTTTGAAAAATATAGATTATTATTAGAGAAATAGCCCGGTCGTGCGCGGACATAGGTCAAAAGACTGTATGCTGGTAAAGGAACGTAACTCAATTTTAACTAGTTTCATCTCACAAGACGTAGTTATGATCCTTAAGACAACTGATATAACCTTTTGGGAGTGGGATTTTTTTCAAAACATTTAACCACAGAGGAGTGTTTACAAGGACTTACACCATGATCTGAGCGTGTTGTATTGCTCACATTCGGCCATGTTCTCCCCAAACATGTGAAGTTGAAAATAAAAATTAGAACCTCAGGTCATGAACTTGTGTTGTTCATTGTTTCGATAAAACAACTTAGCCACAAATCTTCAACATTAATTAGGTATTTTCAGCTCCATCACGTGACCTAGAAATTCTTGCTCACACGTTGGTTTGTTTACATGCTCTGCTCATGCATGATTGCTCGTCATTTATCAAAATATCCTAGCAATCCCTAGATCACGTGGCGTAACTGAAAATACCTCATTTTCAGTGACATTTGTAGCATCCCGGAGGCGTCAGATGTCGTGAAGACAAGGTAGAAGTTGGTAATGCAGCCAAAGGATCAGATCGAGCCTCGCGGCTCGCACAACCGATCTACTCGCACAGTTTTGTAAATACAAAGTGACTAAAGTATCGGGTGAAAAGGGTGAATATGTTTATTTTGAACGCATGCAACAAATTATAATTCATCAGAATGAAAAAAAATGCCAGTAGACCAAAGTATTGTACCGTCATTATCAAGAGATAACATTATCAACATAATTTTTCTGTAATGAATCATAAATAATCTTCTCTTTTACATTTCCATTTCTCTCCACTTCCTTTTCAAAATTCCCTATACGAGGACACACTATATAACACACTAGAACTTGTTTATTACTGACTGTAATTCATCCATCCACTGATTTCTTCCTTTTCTTTCATGTAAACATTATCATAATAACTCATAAATCCTCTCTCTCACTTCTCAGTTCCTTCCCCCTACCCTCCCCCTACCCCCCACACACCCCATCTCATCTCATATCATAATCGCACATAATAAAATTTCATTCATTCATTCATTCATTCATTCATTCATTCATTCATTCATTCATTCATTCATTCATTCATTCATTCAACACACACAAAGGAGGGGGCAATTTTTTTTTCAGGCCGGGGGGAGGAGGAGAGGAGAGGGGGGAGGGCTAGATTTGATTTGAAATTATAAGGAAAAAAAAGAGCAAATCCTTTCAGCATCAAGTAGGCCTATTTTTCCCAGGTATTAAATCCTTATATAGCTTATATAGGCCTCGTATACTTGGGAAAACGAAAGGATCACACTGATAGTGATAGAGTAATCCTAGAATTCAAGACCACTTTCCACTACCTTGCTATACCTTTGGTAATCTCTTTCATAAATTCCAGAGGTGAGCAATGAATGTGTGGCGTAAACTCGCAGAACTCCGAGACTGAAGAGCACACAGTCCTCTTAGCGTGAAAAAAAAAATTATTCACACAGTAGAGTAATCCTAGACCACTCTAAATCATCAGGCTACATCTTTAGTAGTCTCTTTCATCAAATGTAGAGATAAATGATAAAATTACTGGAGCAAATTCTATAAAATTATTTTATGAAAGAGACTACTAAGGGTGTGGTCAGGTGGTTGAGAGTGGTTTTACTTTTAGAATCTAGGAATAAGCCTACTTTGCAGTATGGTCAGTTTTTCCACATAATGGGGATATCAGCCCTCCGAGTTCTGGGAGTTTTGTTCTCCTGTATGTAGAAAAAGTGACCATTCTGTAAAGTAATCCTAGATTCTAAAACACTCTCAACCACCAGGCTACATATTTAGTAGTCTCTTTCATAAAACATAGATATGACCATTCTGTAAAGGGACACTTTAGGGTACGCCAATATGACACAATAGCAGTTTTGTTTGTTTTTTTTCCAGCGGAATGCATATAATCCGTTTGCCGATAAATGCGTAATCGACTATGCTATATCGTATTGGGAGTCGTAATCAAAATCTTTTCCGTTTGCCCAGCATAGTGCTCCTATGTGCAGAGACTGATTTCTCTAAGAAAGTAGGTAGTCAACACTGGGGTAACTTCTATCTCCTTCACCTGCGTCATGAGTTCGACATGTTTCTGCCCAGATGATCGAGATTACTATGCAATGGCAGTATACCCCCTGCTCACCAACAAGGAGGTAGAAATAGGATTTTGAGCAGGATATGGGTCTATTTTACTAAATTACTGCAATTCATTAAAATCGGGCATTACATTTTTTGATGAACAATTTAAAACTAATACTTTTCATGTTTACATTCATAATTCCATTTGTCAGTATCGTAAGAAAAGAATCATAAATAGTCTTACAGTAATTGAATCTTCAGTTGTCGGCGGACAGATTTCACTGGATGGAACAGGTGGCTATGTATGGCGCAATGTCGGCGAAGGGATGATCTCCCCTGTAAATGAATCCCAGAATCTAAGATCACTTTCGATCACCTAGCTATGTCTTTGACGGCCCCTTCCATTAAATATGAAGATGAGTGATAAAATGTATAGCATAAATTCCCAGAACTCAGAGGGCTGAAATCTACATTGTCCACCCGGATGTGAATAAAGTGATCATAGTGTAAAGTAATCCTAGATTCTAAAACCACTCTCAACCACCCGACTACATCTTTAGTAGTCTCTTTCATAAAACATGGAGATGAGTGACAAAATGTTTAGCATAAATTCCCAGAACTCAGAGGGCTGAAGTCTACATTGTCCACCTGTATGTGAACAAAGTGACCATAGTGTAAAGTAATCCTAAATTCTAAAATCACTGTCAACCACCCGACTACATCTTTAGTAGTCTCTGTCACAAAATAATTATAAAGATGAGTGATAAAATGTATAATTTCCAGAACTCAGAGGGCTGAAGTCTATATTGTCCACCTGTATGTGAATAAAGTGACCATAGTGTAAAATAATCCTAGATTCTAAAACCACTCTCAACCACACGACTTAGCCTTTAGTAGTTTCTTTCACAAAACATAGAGATGAGTGATAAAATATCTGGTGTAAACTCCTAGAACTCCAAGAGCCAAACCAGTCATATGTGAGAGACAGTCATCTGTGGAAGAAAGAAGAAAGTAATGATAGACTAGTAGTAATATAATTATGATAATTATTTTATGTTATGATATTTTTGAAAATGATAATAGTAATAGTAATAAGACACTAAGGAAAGAGAGGGCTTTCACAGACATGCATTTACCATCTATAATATATAAAAAAAATAATGAGCTCAAATTTGTGAAGCCGTGGAATACAATCAAAAACTCACAGAAGACATGTTTTCATTTTTTGTTATGTGTTTTGGGTGTTTGGGAAGTGACTGGATCACGTCAGTTTTTTGCTTGAATGTGATTAAACTTTTGGAAAGAGAAAGTTGCACCACACTTCAACTACAGGTTTAATTAAAACACAGTTGCACGAATATGATTTGGTAATTTAGTCACACGGCCCCGTTTAAGAAAGAGGGTACTGGCTAGTGATTAAAAAAAATTGTTATAGATTACACACAGGCATTAATTTTGAGATCAATTCGTTTGGACTTACAGGGAAGGGTGATCTAGTTATCACATCACTTTTCTGTCCCTCTAAGGGGCCTAGTGTCCTTAGCTGTGGCCAGTGCTAATGCATTTGTCACGTCCCTGGCCAGTTTAGGTTAAACTAAAGCAACACTATTTCGGGTCAGAGGTTTGAAATAGCCAGAGGCATCAAGTGGCTTTTGATGGGGGTGGGTCAAACGAGCAGACAAAGGAAAGAAACTTTACTTGTCATGGGCTATCAAAAGTAATGTATTTTTTTTAAGATCAGATGCATATATCTCCATTACTGGTGAGTGGGAATAGCCAACGAAAATTAAAGCTGGAATGACGGCAGTGGACAGTATATAGTAAAATATAGCAAAAAGATTTGGGCGCATGCAATCTTATAGCTGTGCTTCCCAATCATTACTGTCGGAAGACAAGCCCTATCATGGACACTACCTTAGCTCAGATGACTTTGTTCTTATTGTTAAAAAAAACTAGACGTTTTTATATCAATTTTCTTTACCGTAATGTGCAGAAAGCTAGTAAGCTAGCGATGTGTTCAAAGTTCCTGTGCTGTTTAAAATGATTCATTTGTGAAATTCGGAAAAAAAATAGCGGTCTGATGTTAAGCCACTGAATTCAGTTAAGTATTATGCCTCTCTTCACATATATGCCGGGTAGGCCTTTGGATTCTGTATAGAGTAGTAAGTTCCTGACTATTATATTTAAAGACAAATTGTATGTGAAAACCCAAATATGCTATATTTAGCGATAAGACAGTTTACAATACAGACGACAATTTATACTAAAGCTTTCAACCCTATCCTTATATCACTGAAATTTAAATTTTCACCGCTTTCATGCATGATGACCTAATTTATTAGATATAAGTGCCTTAATGCCTATTAATAATAACTGTTTTCAGATTTGACGATTTACTCGGTAGAAATTATTTTTTACACTAACAATGTTACAAATTGCATTCATGATAATATATATACAAGGATATAATACATAATACATATAGTGCATATAATACGTAAAAATACTACATAATCAAACACCAAATCACTAACACAGTCATTGTTAGTCGCCGCAGAGCAGCGCCCTGGCTTGAATGCTATCTGGCTCGAATGTTAGACAGGCTTTCACATCTACGTCGAATGCGGATATAGGAGCAAAAACTCCATCCCAAGGATATCACAAAACTAATTTCCCGACCTGGGAATCAAACCCACACACACACATAATTTTACAGTCTTCAGTTTATAAGAACCACTCACAAGGCACACGGCCACGTTGCTTTCTCTGAAAAAAGGAACGGTAAAGTCAATAGTGTTAGCAAACTCACCTGACATCACTCTCTCTCGTAGAAGTTTTCGACTTGTCGGAGCCCAGCGTGTCAGTGTTTGCGACCCACTGAAAGGAATGAAATAAAAGAAGGAGAGAAATTAAAACACTAACTGTCCCCAATATCATCATCATCATCATCATCATCATCATCATCATCATCATCATCATTATCATCATCAGTTCAAAAATATAGAAACTCTCAAAACTGTGGCATGAAAAATTTAATAAAAATTCCAAATTTATTTTCGGACGTGTGTCCTTCATCAGGGAACACACACACAAAAAATAATGAGCATAGAATGATCACAATCATCATCATTATCGTCATCATCACCACCACCAGCGCCATCATAATAATCATTACTACCACCAGCACCAGTACCATCATTTTAAAAAATATAGAAACTCCCAAAACTGTGGCATAAAAAAAAATTAAATAAAACTTCCAAATTTTCGGACGTGTGTCCTTCATCAGGGTACAGAAAAATAATGAACATAGAATGATCACACGAATACACATCACGGCATAATACATATAGGCAGATGCGATCAAATCTAAACAAACGACAGAGGTATTCATCATCATCATTATCATCATCATCATCATCATCATCATCATCATCATTGTAAAATAGCGACAATGGTTAAATACTATTTGAATCCGATCAACTTTAATAAAAATATGATAAATGCTAAACGGTAAAACAGTCTAGACGTTGCCTTCTTCAGTAGAAATAAAATGATCATGATTATCATTATCATCATCATCATCATCACATCATTTTCAAAATGGTAGACACTCTCAAACCGTACCAT
>JAWQUT010000074.1:2214076-2247084 GCA_033807755.1 Ellobium chinense
TAAGCATGAGATTAAATGAATGCATGACTCGAACCTCCTAGTGTCTGAAATGAGAAAAGGGTTTCCTTTTAGAGTTAAATAAAGAAAAAAGGGGCATGGATATTTTTGGGGGTGAAAAGTTGAGGCAAAATATGAGAAAAATCAGCGGTGCTGGGATAGGACCGATCATGAGAAATGCACTGTTCTCGCCTTTGTAAAACTCTTTAGGATTTCAGGGAAGCGGTCCTGTGCCAGGAGTATATATATATATACTACCGGGACAGGACTGATCCTGATAAATGTGTTCTTTACGCCTTAGTAAAAACTTGGTGATTTACAGGCAGTCGGTGCTGTTCCAGGAGTATTATATAAGCATGAGACTAAATGAAATGCATAACCCATCTCCTAGTGTCTGAAAAGAGAAAAGGGTTTCCTTTTAGGGATAAATAAAAAAAAAAGGGGCATAAGACTAAATGAAATGTAGAAGGTGTTTACAAAGAATGACAGTGTGTAGGGCAGGGAGAGCCATGATCGCTAAGAGAGTTGCTGGCGCGAGAGAAGTGCACTGGTTGATTTTTGGTGGGCCTCTGGTATCGAAGAAGGGGAAAATATAACTTTGCGCAGTTCAATATCGATACCGAATCGCAGTTCAATATCGATATCGAATCGGTGCTATTCCAGGATTATGCCGATTTATTGTGTGATTTTCTCTAAAGTTAAATCCTGTCATTTGTGTTTACGGCATGCCAGTCCATTGGCAGTGATTCATTGATTGTTAATCTAAACCTGCAGTGTTACTCTTGTTTGACCTGTTCACACAGTAACTGCAAATTGCTAAGAGTCGAGTCCTGAACCTATTTTGTTCAGGAGGTCTTTGCTTCTCCTTCAAGAATCTGTTTCTTACTAGTTGCATAAATCTGATCCACTGTAACCATTCCATCACAAAACATGTATGGTCCTCTCAGTCGCTTCCTGACATATTTGAAGCAGTGACACAGGATTGTTTCAGTTAAATCAAATTGTGATAGAGGACAAAGTGATTTAGACTCCAACAAAAGAAGAATGGCAAAGTGATATAATGTAAGGTATCTGTACAAATCTGTTTCATGCTTCTTCATATGCAATAAGTGCTCCTGAGAGTTGAATCCAGACCTAGGTAATCTACTTTCTTGAATCATAATCAGCACTTCAGCGTCCAGGTGGTTGACTGGAAAATCATTTAAATCCCATAATTGTAAAAGGCAGTAATTGTTTTTTGGCAGTTATTTATTTTTTTGTTGTTGTTTATGATGCAAAAGATTGTGGTTGGATGGGATAGTCAGTGTGTTTGGACCTATTATTTTGTGTTAGCTGAGGTGAGCCGGCACTGTTCAGCAGGGAGAAGGGGGAGGGGACAACCAAATTCCCAATAAACAGTTTAATGCAACCCCCTGATAGGCTGAGTGAGTGGCATAATGCTTAATAAATTTCCTCTCAATAATTTTTAGGTAATTCTGCCTAATTCTCTAACTTTTGCCTTACATTTTTGGACTTTTACAAGAATTCACTGGGTAACAAAGCAACACACTGCACTGCAACACAACAGACTTCAATTGGACAATAAAATATCTAGGAATTGTCCCAAGTTTGTGTTTTCTTTCTTAACTCTAACCCTAATCTTAACCCTGCCCACTAATCCCAGATTAAGCTCTTAATTGGAGCGTCTTAATATATTGCCTAAGAAATGTGCCGAACTGTAAGAGTCTAAAGCAGTGCTTTGTGCACAAATCCAACCTGCTATTCCACCCCAACAACCCCTCACTTGTTTCCTTCTACGTGTATCCTCTCTAGCTTTTTTCCAGTAGTCATAAGAAAAGAGGTCAGGCACAGAATGACTTTCATGTACTTAAATTAGTAGGCCAGAGTCTGAGTAACGTATGTCACTGAACTAGACCTATTCAATAAAACCTCAATGTGGTGAAATTTACCAGGCTATAGTTGCTGCAGATTTGTACCATTACTGTCATTGCTTTGGTGCAGCAATGTTTGCCATTCCATTATGCTGAGCTTAAGTTGGTGTGACTGCCATTTTATTCAAAAGGTAATTTTCCAGATATCAACTCCCTTGAATCTGTTTAGTGGCACTCCAGATTCTCCACTGGAACTTCAAATAGTAATAGCAGTATTTACCTGTAACAAAATCCAATCCTTGGGTTCTAGATGTATCTAGCCTTATAAAATTTTGCACCCCACATCTGATGGAGAAAGGCAAATGAATCCATTGAAATTAGAATGTGTAAAGTGCAATAAATGTCATCACTAGCTTGTGTTTGTCCTTATGTATGTGGTAGTTTGTTCTTTACATTTGTTGAAATCAAGAACTATCTGAAATTACATTTTAAATGGTATCACTTTAAAAGTGCTAAAAATTTGTGGATGAAAAAATGTTCATGTGCAAGCACAAACCCCTTTAGTTGATAAAGTGTTCCTGATTGATTCTTAGATTTATAAAGCCAAATAGCAAAGAATGACCAATAGATCTTTTGGCAAATTCACCCACAGCATGGCGAGAGAGTTACTGTTGCTTGCATTTGAGGATAATGACCCATTATTTTATCTTTGTGCTTGTAACATGTGATCAGTGTCTGTTCAGTGCTACTTTACAAAACTAGGTCAGCACAGGACAACTGCATATTACTGCATCCATTCATTCTTTATCAGTTAACAAATTTTGCTACTTCCATTACACAGATAGACTAGATGTAAATATAGGGCATGAGCCAACTTGGGTCATGCTTATTGGAATACATTTTTCTCCAGGTTAATGGGTAATTCAATCAGTTGTGTCTTTAGCATTAGAAATTTCGATGATGTGTTTTTTATGTGAAATCAGTGCTTTTCTTGTGTCCCCAGTTTACAGGAAATTTATGCTCAGTGTGATTGATCTGGAGCTGCATCTTAACTGACAAAAGAGAGGCCAATAACAAAAGCATGAAGCACTGACAGAGGAAGGGCATGTCATTTACTATAAGGAACCAAAGATTTAAAACAAATTTTAGACTTAAAAGAGAAGTTGTGATCCTGAAATGTAGAGACATATTTGTATAGGCACATTAGTGTCTTTATCATCATTACACTCAATGGCGAGCGGAGGCCAAGATCAGTCAAACCCTCAGAAGATCCATGCAGAGAGGAAAAAGCCGAAAAAGAAGAGCACGGTCCCATTTTTCTCATTTGGGGCCAAGGAGGGCGCTGAGCACAAGCCATGGTTCTCTTTGCCTGGTTTCTTCCCCAAAATGCCGGTAAGTTGTTGTTATATTGTATTATTTGTGAATAAAGTATCAAGCACTATACTAGGTGGCCAGAAAAAAAAAGTTTACTTACTTTATTCAAAGTTCCATAACTTTAAGAGTAAAAGTGAGACTCAGACAAAATTTTAAATGTTTAAATAGAAAGATAATTATACTTGTTGCAAGTTTCATGGATGTAGCAAAAAAAAAATGAAGTGCCAGGGCAACAGATTAGATGCACACTAGGCAAATAATTTTTAACCCTTCTAGAGCAGAGTCAGATTTAGTTGCTCAAAATTGTTCTCTATTCACGATGTGAAGGTCAGCTTCATTCACCATGTTCTGCCCAACTAAGAGAAGCAAATGAGATACTCGACCATTTGGTTTTAAAGTAAACAGTTGGCAAGTAATCCATTGAGACAATAATATGACACATTGCATTGATATTGCCAGACACTCATGCTGTCCAGGAATTTTTAGCTGTGACATAACTATAACACTTAGATATTGAAATTTACAGCATTGGCAGACAATATTGAAACGTGTGCCAAATTCCAGCTTCAAAAGATCTGAGTTATTGAAGTTTATGAACTTTGGAATGAAGAAAACTCATTGGGCCACCTGATAGTATTCATTCAAAAGGACCTTGTGACATGAAATCTCATACACTAAGAGGCTGTATACTGATTATAAAATTCTGGTCCTAAGTCTGTTATTTCCTGTATCAGAGTTTACACAAAAACTTCAACTGTTTGACTTTGCCCCTTGCTCCTTGGATTTCAGGTTAGCGAGATCCCTCTGTAAGCAGACCTTTTAACTTTTGTGCAAAATCTGCAGTGTGTGAAAAATATAGGCCCTTTACAGAAATACAGTGGACTCCACTTAATCACAATCTGGATAACAGTGGTTTTCACTTAATCACAATATTTTCCATTTGACAAAATGGTACATTTTTATCAATGAGTCACTGGATAATTACAGCTCCTTTGAATTGCCACTTTTTCCATGCTCACGAGAGGTTACAAGTGAGCAGAATTTACAGTACAAACCAGACTTTCAGACAACAAATTGATCAGTAATAGTGAAGAAGTATTATCTGATGCCTCAGTTATAAACGTAGGATTTGCACTAAAGTGTGGAAGTTTGGAAAATGGAAGAATACTGTTAAAAAAGAAAAGTCATGCATGCCAAAACTGGCCATTATAATTGATTATTGGATTTCTTAATGAGGCTCACAGTAAATAAGAAAAACAATACTTGGCAAAGGAGAGATATTTGGTAACTGATACAAATACACACACATTGTATTTCCAAAGTTTGAAGGGGTTTATATAATGTTCACTTGGTACTGTGACATGAAATTTTGACAAAGTAAACTACTCTCCTGTGCTACATGGGTTGAATGAATTGGCTCCTGAAAGTTCTCAGCTTCCTAATATGGGGCAGGATGTTGTTGTTGGACTGCCTCCACCATCATGTATCTACCCTTGACCTGTATTTCAGTGATTTTCGACCTCCCTATCAGTATCAGTCAGTCACAAGAAAGGCCAACTTAAGTAGGTGAAATAGTCTGGACACCCCAATTTATAACATAATAGTGTTTACAGACTGGGAGAAAGAGGTCAAACTTGTTTTGCTCTTTATCAGCAATCTCCTGGACTCTGGTGACAAAAGGTCTCATTTTGGTTTTCCTGCTAAAATAATTCTTTTTGCACATTTGTGATCTAAAATTGAGTATTCATCTTCTGTCAAAATTTTTTTTTTTTTTTTTTGTGGAACTGCAAATGCTATAATATAATAGAAGAAATAAGATAGAAATTTTGTTGAAACATAGTACTGTAATCAAACCGAGAAACTCAGTTTAATCTGAATCAGCTCCGGCAAAGCTAAGTCCTTTTGTTTAGAGATTGTTGTCTGTCCAAGTCTCCGTCTCGGCTAGTGACCTTTGGTGATGGAAGGAAGAGGAGGAGGAGGAAGGGGGCAAAAGGAAAGGGGTTATCATGTCACTATCAGGCATGCTTCACTCATGCTCAAAGTAAACAGTAAGCTTGACTATGAACTATGACTCTGACTATACCTTTGCTTCCATAAAGAAAAGTCCCAGAGCTTCATCCCAGTTGTTCTGCAATGTGCCTTAGTTTTTGGATTTCCACATGGAAAAAGTGAATCATGAAGATTGTCATAGCTGCTGGCTTTATTACTTTTAACTAGTAACAGTACCCATCCTTTGAATTGGATTGCCATACCCAAGCAGCACATTGTGATATTGGATATATTTAGACAGCTGGTACTGGAAGTGAGAACAAAACTTTGTGCAAATGCATTGAAATGCACCACAAGTAAATTGTCATGGGACCAACTTTCATTTTGGTTGATTCAAAACAACAGCCAGTTTTTATTCAAGCACTCTGTAAAATTTCATTTACAATATTGTTTGAAAATGATAATCCTCTCCAAATTGGATAACTAGGCTCAACTTACAGCTCGGCACTGGGATAAACAGTAGAATGTCAAACTTCATGGGTCTTTAGTTTGTTGTAATGAAAGCATGTCCTAAGTTGTAATGCAGGATTACCACTACCACTGTCAGCATGATTGAATGCAAGACAGTTTCCATTTTTTTGCTCGATTTGTGCTTGCAAGTAAGACTTGCATCAAAAAAAAATGTACACAGTCCTTTGTTATGGTAGCAATATAATATCATCATCATATTTAAGAAAAAAGTAAGAGAAGAAAAAAACAACAACCGGGAAATGAGGGAGGAAAGAAGTCAAGCTAGGTCCACTACCCAAAGAGCTTTGCCTATGAGAGCCACTTGCAAGGATGCAAGTCTAAGGCTATTTTCTGTTTGCTTTTGGATTTTTTGATGGCCATGGGACTTAAGTTTTATTTTATGTTAGTAGTATTCATAGTATATAAGTAATGTTTTACTCTATTGTAACTGATGTAGCACATATGGAGTCTCAGCAGTTTTCCACTGTTTCCATCCTGTGCCATTTACAGCCATGCATTTAGCAACAATGGCCAAGCTATGGAGTGTTTTGTGAAAATATTACTACTGTATAAAGGCATATAAATGTCAGCTCATGAAGACCACATGCTTCAGGGCATAGGCAAAGGTGGGTCTGCTCTGTGATCTTTGTGGATAGTTTCAAATTCAAATGACTACTTTTTACTTGGAGAGGTGAACTGGTGCATTTTCACAACATCCCTGTGTCAGAAACAAAGATTGATGGTGTCTTGATGATCCTGTTTGTAAGGTTGCAGTCGAAACGCCACAATGCTCTTTTTATTATCATCAGTGGAGTCCGGGAAAGCTGAAGTGAGAGACAAGAGGATTATGGAAAGGAGTGTTTGCCACTGAATTAAAAGGAAGAAAGAATGAGCTTAGTTGGTGAAAACTGGGACAGGATGTTTTCTTATGCCCAGCATGTGTTGTTCACTTAAGTGGGAATTCCCAAAGAGCCTGGATCAGCTCATCATTTGATTGGATATTTCCTAGCTAATTGTGAATTCTAGTTCAGTGATGCATTTATATGACTGTCAGCTGTATCTGCATTAGCACTGGGAAAGACGGTAGGCCAGTCTGTAGGCCAACATGGACTTGTGGAGAGCACTCTCTTGGTGTTTGTGCTGCTGTGTATGTTCATTCATTCATTCATTCATTCATTCATTCATTCATTCATTCATTCATTCATTCATCGATCCATCCATCCATCCATCCATCCATCCATCCATTCATCCATCCATCCATCCATCCATCCATCCATCCATCCATCCATCCATCCATCCATTCATTCTCTTACTCCATAGAGTAAGTCACTCATACCCTAAAACACTAAGATTTGCTTATTCCTTGTCACTTAGCCACTCTCACTTTCAGTTACTCACTCACTTACACAGTCAATCACTCAGTTATTCACTCACTCATTCACTCAAGTGCACTGCCTGTTGTTCATTCACGTGTCCATTCCTTTACCGCATATGCACTCATTCATTCCTTCACTCATAATTTTATTTAAGTTTTATAGTTGCATTAACTTACCACAGTCTCTACTTTACATCTCATTAATGCAGCTCCATTGTGCTAGCTACCTCACTTTATGCCATTCAGTTCTCCCTGTTTCACATGGCATATCATACCACACATAACATTGCTTGATATTGATCAACGCATTTGGACAGCACAAATGTGCCTGTTAGAGTTTGACATATTTATGATTTAGACTGGGGCAGTAAAAAACAAATTCTGAAAACAAATGACCTTTCAAAGAATTCTGTACTGTGTTGTCTTTTGGCTTGTGTTTTTATGTTTCTGTTTTACTTTTTGCCCGGCATTCTGCATTGAATGCTGTTAGCTCAGCCATCCTTTGGACCAAGTGTTTGAAAGTGTGTCATAAATTCTGTGTCATCCAGAATACTATTACAAAAGAATAAAGCATGCGAGACTGTTGGATGGAGAGTGCTAAGCAGGGAATTGTGTTAAGCAATGCAATGTTAACAGAGATCTACTGTATTTGTAAGCATTACTGGCAGTGTGTATGATCCCTTGTTGGCCCCAAAAGCTTGACATTTGTTTTTGTAAGTGCTTTTATACTTATAGGCTATGTGAGTTGCAGACATAAGATATGTAAGTTATAGACATGGTGCAGCAAGCAGTTGTCTGTTATTGGATTATAGACGCTCACTTTCTTCATCAAAGCCCAAACATAATAAGAACAAAGGCTGACTGACTTACACTATTACAGTACAGTAAACGTCAATAACTCGTTTATTGTGCGCTTCCCTAAAGAATTACTCAGTACTGGAATAGAAATAAAATGAAATTTACAAAAGATATAGGCTTACCAGTATGTCACACTTTCATTGCTTTCAATGGTAACATCACTATGCTCTACTTTTCATCTGTGGGATATGGCAGCACCACCAGTGCATCATCCAATACTGTGGTATGCAGTTTTCTGTGTGAAAGCTATGAGTGGGCAATATAACCTGTATGGTAAATTATTGCCTTCTGTCACAACAATAAATTTGAATAGGGATGGCTTGTGAAGGATAATAATACTGTATTTGTAAAACCATCACTGTTGGCACAATAAAAGAAAGATTTCTTGTGGTGGCAGACAGGAGATCTCTGCAGGACTTTTGTTGTCCTTGTCAGCTCTTACTTTTTGGAAAACATTCACCCATAATATAATGCTTTGATGTGTTTCTTAAACCAGGTGTATGAAAGCTTTGCTGACCATTAATTTGTTTTTCATCCTGACAGGGCAGGGGGCGTTTTCAAGTGTCGTCCAGCGATAAACCAGCCCAGCCCCCACCCAATCCAATGAATGTCCAGCAGGCTGTACAGTTGCAGAAGAAGCTGATGGCAGCCATGGATTTTGAGGATGGAGATAGTGTAAGCTGAGAAATCATTTTATTTATATATGCCTACACCTTCTTTTACAGCATATGATTGCTTGTAAACAATACCTTGATAAACGTTGCTTTGAGCAAAATTTGTGTTTTGACATCTCTGAAGTACTAATCGTAAGTACTGTGTCAAAACTTCAGTCCTCTAGCTTCAAAAGCTTTTGTTGTATGATAGGATTTCTTTATATAATTCACTGCTAGGAGCACATATTGGAACACTGCAGGCACTTGTTCAGGGGCTTCACAACATCTCACTAATTAGAAAACTACTGCTGTTTCTTGTCATGAGCCAGTATCATGAGCCAGTTTCAGACTTTTGCACCAAGCAGTGATTATAGCTTAGTAAGTTTTAACTCAACAGGCTGAATGTTATTACACTTTACACCATAATCACCAGGAGAGATTTCTACCAAAGAATCACTTTGCTAGGAGCAATTTTATGAAAACAAGACAGTTTTCTTCTTCTCCTCTGAATTTTGGTTTTATTGAGGTGTTTGCATCCAAGCATTGAAACATTAGAGGTGTTCGACAATATGTAATACTCTTCAGGGAGAGATTCTCTAGTTTCAACATTATCTCCATTTCTATGAAATGAAGTAAATATCGGGCCATTTTCTAAGTTGTGAAAAATTTGTTGCTTGTGAATTTTAACCTGAGAATGCTTAATATGCATTCATGAGTCTGTGGCCTTTTTGGGTTACACATGTAAATTATATTCTAATATTATTATACTTCATTTCAGGACCGCAAAGTTGTGCTGGGTATCTGTGCCATGGCTAAGAAGTCTCACTCTAAGCCCATGAATGAGATTATTCGCAGGCTTGTGGACAATTTTGAGAGATTGGAGGTATGAAATGACATAAATGTCAAGACAAGAGAAGACAAGTAATTCTAGAATGATTTAGTAAAAGAAATTTAATTGACATTATTATTGTCTGTTTTGACATGTTAGTTCTATTTCTTTACAAATGAAGTTTAAAGGAAGACTGGATCATGTACAACCATTTTATTGACATAAAGAGAGGCTGTTCCATTCCATCACTTTTTCCACCTAATACATGAACTCATTGACACTGTCATCAAAGCCAACATACAGTTCTGGACACTGAATTATGATATTGACATTTGCAGAGGACTAAATGTCTAGAATACAACTTTACACATCAACATATATTTATAATAACATATGTTTAGAAATAAGAATATTTGTCCTAAGCTACACTTACACCTGCCCATGCTCTTTGTCCCTTGTACAGATATAGTATCTCAGTTCGGCAGGCCAGACTGTCATGACAATGGAAATGATCTGTGGGTCTTTTCTGTAACATTGACAGTTATAATAAACTTCATAGCAATATTCATTAAGCACTGCTCAGTTCCTTGTTTTGTTTTTTTTACACAGGTTTTAGTATTTGATGAGGACACAATTCTGAACAAACCAGTGGAGGAGTGGCCCATCGTCAACGGCTTTGTGTCATTTTTCTCACATGGTTTCCCACTAGAAAAGGCCATCGCCTACAAGAATTTACGCAATCCTTTCATTGTTAATGATCTGGAGATGCAATATACTTTGCAAGACAGGTGATGCATTTATTCATGGTGTATTCTTCTTTCTTTATCTTTTATCATCTGTTTTGCTCTGCTCCTTCTATTGCCACAAACTTTTGATCACCTTTGATAATTCTACATGTTGATCAATGACCAAATTTCAGATTTAAAAGGGTTTACTGAATGTACATTGTTAATTTTTGTTTTCTTTGAATTTCCAAGAGTATAGGTTGGGTAAATTCCTGAAATGTCAAAGTGTACAATACATTACTTCTATAACTATACTATGACATAACAACACAGAATAATGAGAACATCTGCCAGTAAGAACGCGTGTGAATCCACCATTTAGTTTTGATTATGATGATTGACCACTGAGGTCACCATCTCAGTCAGTTTTATATATCATCATTTGGGGATAATATTTTTAAATTTCATCGTTTCAAGCCCTCATCAAGCTCTGTGATCTGTACAAGCCATATCGTCATCCCAGCAATAGTTTCATAGGAGTATTTATAGTATATAGTGCTCACTCCTCATAATGGACCCTGACCACTTTACAAATCTGGCACAATTTTTTTCACATTTACATACATACCTAGGCTGAAATAAACATTTAATACAACCTCAAAACTTCCACATTTTTTAACAAAATCAAACTTATTTGAAACAACATTATAAAACCAGTCATCCAAACACAATTTGAAAAAATAGCTATCACAAACCCACTATTGACCTTACATAAAACCATTTCACCCACATTGTAGATAGCCAGAATCATGTTATGCAAAACTGGCTCTCAAGTGATGTCATTGCATTTCTTAATCTTTCTTATCCTTACAGACGTAAAGTTTACGGAATGATGAATGAAAATAACATTCCTCACCCAAGATACGCAGTGCTTGACAGAGAGAACGATCCAGATTGTATGTAATATTCAAGATTTACCTTTATTTGTCTTTTTTATGGAAATTGCTCATGATATTTCATTGCTAGTATGGCATAGGAGCATGTGCGCTACATGCTGTTATGCCATACCAAGGATATGATGCTTACTTTAGGTACAGATGGTGCTGACTGCACCTGAGGTGGGTATTAAATGACATGAAATGAACAAGACTGAAGCTATTTCGGTTAAAAGATGAATGTTTAAAATCAAAATACTCAGTCTTGAGAGTGTTTAGGGCTCTACAGTGTTACTTTTTACTTAAAAAAACATGATACTGATTATTAGAAAATTGATAGATATGAGTTCCCACTTACATGTAATTGATATATTTTTTGGCTTAAGAAATTTTTAATTTTGATGATGAAAAGTTGGAAAAAAACTCCTGGAAGAGTCTTGGGTTATGTTTGGATAGAATTTTTAAAATTTGTGCTATAGTTTTCAGCAGATTACACAGGTCAGTTACAATGATGTAGAGGAATGACAACTTTTGTGGTGCTTGTCAAATGCTTTAAACATTTGAGATTGAATCCATTTGTAACTCTTCAGGGCTGGAGCTGTTCTGTAGCCCATTTTTTCTTGGACAGACTGTAAATTTATGAGGACTTTGAACCTTTTACTGCAATTTTTAAAACAATACTTCTAGTGTCTACACTAATACCTCAAGAGTTTACTATAATTCTTGAAGTGTTTACAATAATATTTCATGTGTTTACAATAATACTTCAAGTTTTAAAACAATGCCTCAAGTTTGCAATAAACACCATTTGCAGATATAAGCTCTGCTTGCTTGTCTTCTAGGTAATGTAGTGGAAACTGAAGACTCAATAGAAGTGAATGGTGTTCTGTTCATGAAGCCATTTGTAGAGAAGCCAGTTGATGCTGAGGATCACAACATTTACATCTACTTCCCAGTTCAGGCAGGAGGGGGCAGCACCAGGTTGTTTCGCAAGGTATTTGTCACTTGGTTGGTAATCATTGTAGTGTTGCCAGGATTTTGTATTTCAAGATTAAAATTTTGTGCAGTTCCACCTAAAGGGTTGTAGAGGCTTAACAGTTATTTGTTACATGTTGACAGAAACAATATTGTTGCACATAGCCAAGTCCAGATGTGTTCTATTCCAGGACTCAAAATCCAGCGATGAGCCGCCCTGCTGAACGTCCCTGTTGTAGTCTTACTGTGTATTCTTTTTGAGCTTCCTGCAAGATTGCATCTTCTGCCCTCTGTATTACATCTGCTCAGTAATGACATTCTTTATAGGTGGAAGTGTTCTTTCTATTCCTTCTCCTCCTCCTCCCTTAATGTCAGTATCAGTTCTTTCAGCACATAGCCTTTCACCACATCATACGTTATGGTTCCAAACGCATGAGCATTCCCAGCCAATCTGTCAGCAGTGTTATTCCCTGCATCATAAGAAAGTCCATGGGAGTAATTCCAGTTTGCTGACAGTTGTGCTGTATAAATATTTCAGCCACTCAGCTGTCAAGCAGTGAGTCTTCACTCTGCTCAACATGCCAGTATATTAAACAGCATTTCTCTGTTTAAGAAGCATGTGCTTGGATGATTACTAATAGCATGCTGGATTCTTCAATAGGTTGGCTGTTGGTTCATGAGACAGTTAAGCATAGAAAATTTTACAATTCCAGGGCATATCACATTCAATGAACAAGGCCTTAATATTTTTTACAAATTTTTTACACTTTTAATGGCCACTGTCTTCTTTCCTAATTGTTTTGTGGCATTTCTTTAGGATGTTTTGTTGCATTCACTGTCCAGGTAAAGTATGAAAGGTATGCTTTTATGTCTATATTCAGGAATGTGTTGTGGAGATACATCTGGTTAGTCTTAGTTGATTTCATCAAGTATAGGTGAGGATTTATTCCAGTGAACAGTAAAGTTATTCATGAATTTATCTCATTTTATCTTATTTCTCCTTGAGGCCTAACAGAACCAAATCTTTTAGTATAACATTCCAGTTAACTGTTGCTGTTGTTTTCTACTTTAGTTTCCAACAATAATACATCCTGCCAGTGCTGTTCGAGTGGTGTTTCTTAGGCTTTTGCATTTTTGAAATTTTTCTTTATTTTTGCTCTTCATCATTGTCAGCAACCCCTCTCCCCTACTCACCCACCCTACTCAAGATGGAAATGTGTCACTCACACCACAGTATCATCATCATGATTCAAAAATGGTGAAGGCAGGAGACTTGGGACAGTTAAATTTGAATAAAAGGACCTTGTTTTTGAGATCTAGGCCTATGTTGACATGTTAAACAAAAAAAAAAAAAAAAAAAAAAAAAAANCATGTAAAAAAAAAAAAAAAAAAAAAGAGAGGATTAGTATTTTCCTTCTAAACTTTTAGTTGCAAAGATTTCAGGTTGGCTCTTTATTTGCTTTGCCATGAAAACGTTTCCCCTGCATTCTTTAGGGCCATTTTTGAATCACAGTGAAGACAAACTTCTGGCTTTTGCATCAGTCTCTCTATCAAGTCTTAACTCTTCAAGTTTTGGCAGATCCTGAGTCCAAGAGTCAGGCTTGATGCTGCCCAGCGCCATGATACTGGCATTGAACCTTGAAATGTTAGGATAGTGAACACTTCTAGGCAGTCATGGGTACTTTTGTGCATGTTTGTTTTTCATTGTAAAATATCTCCAAATTATGGAATCCCAGAACATTGATACTATAGATATTCTTTAAGTTTCTTCTTATCAACACATTAATTTCATTTGTTTTGTTTAGCATGAGGAAACACACAAAAAAAACATAACTTTTTTACTACTTTTGGAGGTATTTGTGGATACGTAAATTATCCATATTCTTCATTGTGAAGGTGGATGGGAGGCATGAGTAGTTGAGAAAAGGACACATACTTTTCATCTGCATTTTTGTATTCTGTTTCTTAATAAGTGGTTTATTAAAACTTACCCTGAGGCATTCACTGATACCTATAGTTTTAAGCAACACATTTTATGAAGTAAAATATAGAGGGGGAGGGGGTAACTTAATACTCCATGAAAGTCTCCTGATGTGGTCAGTGATGACTGTCTTGAAGGGTTAGTGGTATCATTCATGTTTCGCAAATACATGTAGTATTTTCTGATTTGTTCTGTTAGGCCTCCACTTCCTGTCCTTTTTCTGCCCCCTTTCCTTTTCCCCTTATCCCCTCACCCCTACCCCATGTACACATTATCCCACCACCCATCGAGTGTTTTTGTCTCAACTCCAGTCTTATATTGAACAGGTGAAAGATCGCAGCAGTGTGTACTCTCGATTCTGCCGTGTACGTAACAAAGGTTCCTATCTCTACGAGGACTTTATGCCAACAGATGGCACTGATGTCAAGGTGACCATACATTGTTTAGCTTTCAGAGTGTTGGAATCCGTTCAAATTTTTTTTCAAGACTGCTTTTTTTGTTTTGTTGAAACTGTGTAGTTGGTGTGGTTAAATGACATATTAATTTTATGTTGTTCACATGTTTTTGTTGGGACAGAGAAAGAGAATGTTGTTCTCATGACAACAGTTCCGCACACAAGGCCACAGACACAGCAGTGAATCAGACTTAAAATTTCATTAAAAGTTCATTTTATAAAAATGAGAAAAGAATGCACAAGAATCTGCTTTTGGGGTGAAAAAAAAACCACTACAGGCCTCGTAATGCACAGTCTTTCTTAAGGGCAATTTTTTAAATTTTTTTTTTTTTGCTGTAACATCAAAAACGGAACATTGGCAGCAGGCAATTCCAGCAGAATACAGTATCAGTCACATTTATGCCTGAAAAGCTCTAACTTTATGACAAGAAATTTTGGTTTATATTCAAAGAAAAGATTAAATCCTCTAAGAGACAAGTGGAATTAATTGTTGAAAAGTATTCTGCTGGAATTGCCCTCTGTTTTTATCTACTTCAGACTGTGCATCTGTGGACGTGCAAGTTTCCAAATACTTACTTCACAGATGTCGCTGGGGCCTCTTTGCCTCGATGCATGACTCTGCCTTCTCTACAATTTAAAATAAATGATTTTCAGTTTTTAGGCACTTACATCAGGGTAGGTTTCTCCATAATTTATGACTACTGTCCTGCTTGGGGAAAATGCTGTGTGTTGCAGCATTCAGATGTTAAGAACTTTGAAAATCATGGTAAGATGTGTACTTGTCTGGGTTTTCTTTGAGTACCCCAAACTAGTGTAGGGGCAATTCCAGCAGAATGCCACTTCAGGCACACAAATTTCTGAAAAGCTTTGACTTTACAGCAGTTAGTTTTAGCTGTTTCTAATAGTAGTTAATTAATTCTTTAAATATAAACTAAAACTGGTTGCCATAAAGTCAAAGCATGTCAGATGTTAGCGTTAATGATGTAGTAATCTGCTGGAATTTCTGGTAGATGTGTATTGTCACTAACCATTGGCTTAAATGTGATCCTCCATACCGAACTGAGACATTTCTTGCAAGGAAGAAGTGTCAGTCACATCTGTGAAATGTGAAGCAGATTTGCTTGTGTGGAGACATAAATGTGGTAGAGAACATCAACAAAGCACTGATGGAAAACAGGCTTAATCATACAAACATTGTAGTATTTGCGCTTGGCAGATATGGGAGGGCCAATGCGATTGCAGCTGACTGTCCTGCCAACACCATGAATCAGAAAGTAACTATGATGCAATGATTTATCACTGAAAATGAAAAGTTAGGGATTGATTGAGCCCTACATGCGAAGGATTTACACACAGACACACACACATATATATGTGAAACCATAGAAACCCAGGATTTTAGGGGATGGCATTTTGGCATTATCAAGCTGATGGTATTCAAAAAAAAAGTTGAGTGGCATCTAAAACATATAAATTTCATGAGACATTTTCTGGTATTTCTCCTGAGCTTTGATCCACACAAGGAGTATCTTATTTTGGTATGGAGGGTGATAACTATATCCCAGAATTTATTTCACTTGAGAGCTGATATTTTTCTTGTTGGGGTGCAAAAACTAAACACTGGAAATATTACCATTTTATCACTTCTTATTGTGCTGTGTACAAATAGTATGCACAGTCCATGCACATTTTAAGTCATGTATGTTGCTTGCATCATAAAGGAGAATCACAAAATATTTGGTGACCAAATAATTTAATTTTCTCCAGCCCAAATATGAGTATATAGCTTTGTAGATATTTATGTAGATAGAATCCGCAGTTATATGTAGATAGAATTTGCAATTACTTGTAGTTAGAATTTGCAACTTCATCTGCAGCACTGCTATGGTCTCATAGTGTAGCAGGGTGGTTGTCCTAATTTCCTCCTGTAAATAAAACATCCAATGGACTCTTAACATCATGAGTAGGGTGTGACCTATGCCCTTAGGGATGCAGACCCACCGGATTTGGATCAGGTACAACTTGAGAACTGTAATGTAGGCCAGCTTCTATCTCCTTATAAGAAACTGAAATAAAACAAACTGAAATTGAAACCTTATAGAATAATGTGAAAGTCATATCGTGACAAGACATAATTATCTGATGGATTCAGTGTTATCAGAATTACAAAGACAATATGAAGTCTTGGCAACATAATGTGTCTAATCCAAGTGTGGTGGATTCTTATTATAGGAGCATAACTATAAGGCCGGTGTCACCCAGTGAAAGTAGAAATTATACTTGACAGCTAATCAGCCATGACAGCATTGAAACAAAGGGGATACAGTCTCACAGAAAGGGATAATTTGCAAGCCATCTAGTGCAGTACACAAGTCATTGTAATATACCCGTCAAACAGAAAAAGCAAACATGCCATAGAGGTAGCCGTGAGTCCTGTGCAGAAAAAGAAAGTCGCAAATCTTGTTCCATTTCCATTATAACTAAGCCATGAGTAGTGAAATGAACTGACCGTGCTCATTTTTTTTTTTTGAGTGTCAAAGTTGTTACTTTTTATTAGTGTTAATGACTTCATGTTTGCAATTAATGACTTTAGAACTTCATGCTATCACTTGATGAAAATCCAAGTTTCGCTTTTCTAGACAAGAGGCTTAAGGCTAAAGAATTTCTTTGTGTGACACCGGCTTAACAGTAGTGAACTACAAATTTTGTTTGATGAATGTTTTTCCAATAGAGACAGACTTAGTTCTGTTGTTCCACTCCCTAGTATAGTGATTTTCTTATCTAGGTTAATCTTTTAAAGAAATCATTTTTGTGTCAAAAGTGTTAAAAATGACACAGAATGAGACACCAGTCTTCCAAAACTCATTACATCAAGAATGAATTTTTAACATAAATGGAAATAATGAGTGTAATTGCTCTTCACACATATGTTTTCATTTACTTTCAAATGACATAAGCTCATGATAAAATTTCGATTTCAAGCCTAAATTTGGTTTGATTGAAGTAGTAAAGAAATGCATCTCTGAGTACATTACTAACTCATTTTTTAACAAAAGTGTGTTTACCTGGTTTTGGGAAATCTTCTTCAATTGCTCTTTGCACATATATTTTAATTTACTTTTAAATGATATAAACATGTGAAGGAATCTTAATTTCAAGCTCAAATTTGGTTTGATTAAAATAACACAGAAAAGCATCCCTGAAAGCACTATCAACTCATTTTTTAACAAAAGTGTATTTACCTGGTTGTGGGAAATGTTCTTCAATTGCTCTTTGCACATATATTTTAATTTACTTTTAAATGATATAAACGTGTGAAGGAATTCTAATTTCAAGCTCAAATTTGGTTTGATTAAAATAACACAGAAAAGCATCCCTGAAAGCACTATCAACTCATCTTTTAACAGAAGTGTATTTACCTGGTTGTGGGAAATGTTCTTCAGTTGCTCTTTGCCCATATATTTTAATTTAATTTTAAATGATATAAACGTGTGAAGGAATTCTGATTTCAATTTCAAATTTGTTTTGATTGAAGTAACACAGAAAAGCATCCCTGAAAGCACTATCAACTCATTTTTTAACAGAAGGTGCACTTACTGACTTAAGGAAACGGAATTAGTAAGAACAATAACAACTGACTTTGGCAAAACACTTTCAACTGGTGTTGCAGTTCAGTTTGTTCTTTTACATTGAGGCTGCAGTGAAAGTAGAAGTCTCAGAGAAGACTAATGGCTAACAGGGAATATGTTTTTATCGAAGAAACCTTTATCTGGTGAATTAAAGGTCTGCTACTACTACTGTTATTCCTTGTCACCTTTGAGAAAACAAAGGGCTAATTGAATACTTCACAAGAGAGCCATATGAGGCGCTCTTCTCTTTGATGAAATGTATGTTTCACCTACCTGCTCAAGCTCATTTAATACAATCCTTTTCCATGTTTTTCTTGGACTTCCCATCTTCTTTGTCCCATATGGGTGCCGGTGTTATGATATTGGATCTATGGGTAGTTTTCATAATAAGTGGCCTACCCATGTCTGTTCTATCTCACATCGATTCTTAGGCATTTCTCTTTTGTTTGATCTTTTTCTGGAGATCTTTGCATATTATCCTTCTAAAAGACTGTCTCTGAGAAAACTGGAGATGAGACAGAGTGATCAGCTACATTGGTAATGTAGCAATCTCATTGTGAGGATGATCAGAAGCACAAAGATGAATGTCATGTGTCATGAATATGTGAATATGGAACTAGACCAGTTGAACTTCCAGCTTCAAGAGGATTCCAAGACCTGAACTGCAACATGCTGTCATTCATTCAGAATTACTTTAGTGACTGAAACTATTGATGTTCTGACTATAAAGAGTTAACTATTCTAAACAAATAATTGTTGATATCTCACATTATTGTATACTTTAGTGGATGGCACCATCACCTCTGTATGTTGTTTGCTTGAGAGGTCATATCTTTTCTTGATGTACACATTATATTTTGTAGCATGCAGCTGAGGTCAGTATTAAAGTATAACAATTTCTTAACTGAAATCTGTATCTTTGCATAAACGTGTATTATGGAGCTTATCACAAAACCAACCAACATAATTTCTCATCTATGTTGTAATTGAGTATAAAAGTTGGCATCATTTTAAATTTTAAAGTATATTTTCCCACCCCAGGTATACACAGTAGGCCCTGATTATCAGCATGCAGAAGCTCGCAAGTCCCCTGCCCTAGATGGGAAAGTAGAGAGGGACTGTGATGGCAAGGAGATTCGCTATCCAGTGCTGCTGTCAAACAGGGAAAAGATGATAGCTCGCACTGTGTGTAAAGTGTTCAAGGTAAGATCTCTTCTTCAGCATTGCCATCAGGGTAAAGCTGATAGCTCATCCTGTATTTGCAGTGTTCAAGGTATGATCTGATTTCCAGCGTTGCTGGCAGGGTAAAGCTGATAGCTCATCTTGTGTGTAAAGTGTTCAAAGTGATATCTGTTCTTCAGTGTTACCTGCAGGGTAAAGCTGATGGTTTGACTGTGTGTAAAGTGTTATTATCTTCCACTCACTCAGTGTTGCTGGCATGGTATGCTTGATAGCTTGCATTTCATGTAAAGTGTTAGAGGTAATATCTTCTGCTCAGTGTTGCTGCTGAGAAAAGCTTGAACTGTGTGTAAAGTGTTAAAAAAGGAGTGAGTATATTGACTGGAGAGTCCAACTGCAACTTACGAAGGATTCTGCCTGGATCATATTTTAAACTGAGACAAACATATTTCCGAGTTATTTCCTCTGTCTGATTGCCAAGTTTTTAACCCAGCTCTCTAGCTCCAGTGACTCAAAATCTGAAATTCACATGAACCAGTTTATAGATAATTTCCTTTTTTAACTTTCTTAGATGGATGAGAAGCATGTTACTGGGTTTTGTCATATATGAAATCTTACCATTTATCTTTCGGGCTAAAATATTCTTTAAGGGGTAGTCTGACCATACAGTCAAAATACCCTTGTCTAAAAATAAAAGCTTGAAATGTGTTTGTAAAGTATTTTACTGATGATATTGCTTTCATGACAGTAATTTGTGTCTGTCAACAGCAAAATGTGTGTGGGTTTGATCTGCTGAGAGCCAATGGGAAACATTATGTGTGCGATGTGAATGGCTTCAGTTTTGTGAAGACGTCTAGCAAATACTATGATGACTGTGCCAAAATACTGGGGTAGGTCAAACTGGATGAAAACTGTGATCTATTTAATTTTCAAGATGATATTTGTAAGGATGCATTTCAAGAAATAGAGTTGTGAAAAGGAATTTGGTTTAAGTGAAGGCTTTTTGTGGCCTTTCCTGCCTATCTATTGTAGGCATATGAAAAAAAACAGCACTTCATATGTTGGAGTATGGAGAAATTTAATTTGCATTTATTATCTTTATGAACATTTCATGTTACCTGCAAGGGCAATGTCATCTCTCCTTCATCTCAGTATTTCCATGTGAAAGAAACATACATTTAGGGTCAGCATTTTTTCTTTTCTTTCAATTATTTTGAATTGATGCAAATATACTAGGCTACATAATATGTGTTGTGCTTTCTTTACATGAATAAAATGGTAATTTAACATGAATGTATGCAGTGCACATCTGTTCAAACAAACTCTGCTTAATACAATATCCTGCTTAGCACGCTCCTGTCCAACAGTTCCAGCTGCTTTGTTCCTTTATAACACAAAACATATAACAACACACCCTCAAACGCTTTCATATAAGAGTTCCACGGTATTTGGGAACAGTCTTTGCCTCTGCAAAATTTTGTCTCATTTAGTGATGCCTTTGTGCTTATGGCTTTTGGTATTTGGTCGTGGTGAATTACTGAATTTTGTGTTGTAATTTATGCCTTCATAACTCTTTTGTCCTCTTTTCAGGACTCTAGTGATGAGAGCTTGTTGTCCCCAGCTTCACATACCTTACCCTATGTGTACAGCACCTGAAGATATCCCAGTGGTTCAAACAACATCTGGTTCCATGTGAGTATTGAGAGTGCAAATATGTCTTGAGATAAGCTGGCCATTGATCTTTCAAGCCACTGACATTTTGAGGGTAAAACCTTCTCTGCATTGCACTAAAAAATAAGAGCAGCTGTTACAAGGAATCAGGGAGACTGCTAGGATGGCCCCACAATTGAAGTTGAATCATTCTCATATATAATCAAATTGAATTTTATGAGAATCATGGAATGCTGGATAAAAAATCAACAGAAGGCACTTTGGGAGTCAACACTGAAGTGTGGCCCAACCCTTTTAGAGTGTCAAGAGGTCAGAGGGCTGAGGCACTTTCTTGATAGGCGTATACTCCTCTGAAGATCTGTAGATCGCTTTCAGAGTAAGAGAGTTTCCTCTCTTTGTTTTGTATTAATCAAATATGGTGTACTAGCTGAAGTGTTCTGGCTCCGCCAGGAAGGAGGACGAGGGGATGACTAAACTTGTACTAAACAACTTTCTGGTGTTTGTGTGCCTGTCCACCCCTGCCCCAGCATAACAAGAACAGAACTGTAGTTTCTACGGAAGGTCTGTTGACAGAAAAAAATTTATGGGTAAGGCATTTTATTTTGTTATTGATATAGGCTATAAGCTTTATTTTAATTTTTTCCATGGTATTTCCTCCAGGATGGAGCTGAGATGTGTGATTGCAGTTATCAGACATGGAGACAGAACACCAAAACAGAAGATGAAGATGGAAGTCAAAAACAAGAAGTAAGTTCTAAATCATGTTGCCTTACAGGTTTTTGAAGAGTCCAGATCCTTGTGCTAAGACAAGGATATTAATGTTAAGTTTGTGACCGTAAGATGTGAAAAAAAAATTGCTGTTATGATGTTTTCCTGGGAAAACAATTCTCTTCAAACCATTCAACCAAGCCTCCAGCATTCCTATTCATGGAAAAACTTTTTCTAGGTTGCTTTATTCAATATGGTGAAATAAACTTCTTGGTTGTTGAGGAAACAGAATTATGTTACTTGACAGCTGTTTACAAATCGAATCTGAGTGAGTCCATACCTCACTGGATGAACAAGACAAGACAAAGCTTTTTGTTTTTTGCTTTCATTGCTTAGAATATAGAGACATTATGAATTAAATAAGGTATTGCTTTTTAAACAAATTGATTTCTGCCTTTAGTTAAGCTGTATGATTAAAATCTTCTCCCATATGAAATGCCAGAATGTTCCCGGAATGTATGATGAGTACCCACCACAGATGTTGCTGATTAAACATCATATGCTTGCCAGTGATATTTTTAATATTTTGTTCTTGAAATGTGTGAAGATAAGTCCCTTTTCTGTAGAGATTGGTGAAGTGAGAAGTTAGCAGCATGGGGTCAGCTTGGTGGGAGAGGATTAATATGCAGTTCACTTTATTATAGGTTCTTTGAGCTGTTTGAGAAATATGGAGGTTTCAAGACAGGCCACTTAAAGCTGAAGAAACCCAAACAGCTACAGGAAGTCCTTGACATTGTGAGGTTCTTATTGAATGAAGGAGAGAACAAGGGTGACCCAGAGGTTGAGGAAAAAAGAGCAAAGCTGAACCAGATGAAACTTGTCCTGGAAATGTAAGTTAGTCATCTTAGTATATTATCTTTGGATTTAGACCCACTTTCTTAAAATTCATCAACTGTGATAAAAGTATACAGAAGAATCTCAATATTAAGTACCCACGTAAGAATTATACCTTGTTAATAGGTATTCATTTCACATGCATGGATCCATTATTATTGGTTTTCATTATTCAGGTAGCCTTGATGTTGAGTATACCTCCGACTTAAGTTTACTTTCTCCATACACTTTGGATGTACTTGGTACTGGGCTCTAATGTATACCATCAGCAGTTGCCGACAGGTTGGCCAGGATATAGAACACAGTCCCTTGAGATGAAAGATCCCTGGGATCAAGTCTTATTAGCTTTGATATATTTCATGGTAATTAAAAAGGACTCTTGGTGGTGCCCAAATTTAAAACTAAGCCTCATCTCTGATATAGTCATAACTTTGCTGTAATGGGATATTTAAAGCTAAAGCAAGCATACAATCCTTAACTGTCACAAATTTATTAACAACACATGCATGGAAAGAGTGTTCAGATTTTGTGCACTGGTTTTATATGTCTAGCAGCTGGTCAAAATGAAGCTTGAAGTCGCTTTTTGGCTAAATCAAGTTATGACATGAAAGCTTAACGTATGTACTTTCATTAGGTGAAAACATTGTCTACTTGGCCTTACTCTGATCTGAGATACAGTTGTTTGAAGTGGACAGGATCATGACATGCAATGGAAAAAAACATTGTGAGAAAATCGCGATTGAAGAATAATTTTAAACTACAGTATTAAGTTCATCTTATATCCTTTCTGGCATCCATATCAATTTCTTTTTTCCAATTTGGCTGGAAAATTATTATTTTTTTTTTTTGTGTGTGTGTATGGAAATGATATTATTCTCAGTTTCTGCAAAAAAACAGAAATTTACGGACATGTCCTGTTCACCTTCTGAGCTTGATAACTCAGTTCCTATTTTAGTGACATAAGCCCTAATTTGACTGGCTGCACAACATATCCTAACACCGCTTCCTCAGGCATTGACCTTCATGATTTTCACAACTGTTTGATGGTGAACTGGAGAACATCAGCTTTTCTCTTGATCAGAAATTTTGTCCTGAATTCTCCCATTTGAATATCACAATACAGGTATGGTCATTTTTCTGGCATTAATCGCAAAGTCCAGTTGAAGTACCAACCCAAAGGACGTCCCAAGAAATCTTCCAGTGAGGATGGTGTGTATTTTCCTATTAATTAAATCCACAGATAACCCTAGGCACCTTGTTACCCGGAATTTTGTAAAACTCGTTTTTGTGCTTCAACACTTTGCTTATCAACTTATGGACACTATAAACGGTTTTCTGACCTAAGTCACTCCTGGGTCAATTTGTTGATTCATGTGATTAATGATTTCTGTGTGTCGAAATTCCTATCAATTGGTTTGCGGATAGCCACCCCACAACTTATTGCTTTGAGATCACATGCAGTTTTCTGCAATTAAAATGAAAACAGTTGCGAGTGACAGACAATACCATTTTAAGTAGTTGGTAAGCAAAGTGTTAACAATGGAGAGCTCAGTTTTACATTACATTACATCCATATTGATGTATAATGTTGTTTATTGCAAAATTTAGGTTTAGAGGGAAAAAAAAGGATCTGGTGTAAACTTTTCAATAGTGTAGAGAGATAAAATTCCTCTTAAACTTGTTATGTCCTAGAGGATTAGCATGATTTCCGATACAGTCTTCAGAACTGACCTTTAATTCAATATAAAATAATACCAAAATTTGCCTTCGACCTAATATGTGGAGTATGGCCTCATACATCAGTACGGATAATTTGCATGATTGATACAGTTCCCAATATTTACCGAAAATGTCTCAAAACTGTTTAGAACAGCACAATGAATGGAGGAAGAAGCTTTATTTGGCTTTACTTATTATTGCCATCTTGGATGTTCATCTTGCATTTATCTGTTCTCCACAATGTTCCTTTGTGAGACATTTGATTGATAGATGGATAATATCAAACTGAGTTCTCCCACCTGCCTTCATTGTCATGTAAAATGCATGGTCAAAACAGGGAAGTGTTGTCAGTTATGTTTTACATGACACGACTCACTGACCACTTCAGGCTAGTATTTCTAATGACGTTGTTACTTAACAATTATACTTTTTCAAAATCCACGAAAGGCAAAACAACAGAGGGTTGCATTTGCACACCCCTTCTACCAATCAGCATGAGTAGATTTGGAGGTGTATCGGCTTCTTGACTTTGTTCACAAAATTTGTTTGTCTAATGGGATTTGACATGTGCCCCTAATGAACAGTGTAGGCCCATGGAAATTATTGTCCTTAAATCAGTATTAAATCATGCATAAACCTTAATCTTAACACAAAGCATACTTCGACTGCCTGACACTTGATTACATAAGATTGTCTGATTTCCTTCATGAGAAATATTCCAGGCCTATCTCATCTAGTACTTAGTTTTAGGCTTAGGGTCAGGATTAGAAAAGAAATAGAACACATGGGAGAGTTCCTAGACAATGATAATATTTGGGGAGGTCTCAAGGCTGCTTTGTCTTCCCTAACCCCACCCTGCCAGCCTTCCCTTTAGTCCTTGATCAAACACTCAATGAGAGAGAAATTTGACAGAGCTTCGGAATCAGTTAAAATTCAATGCAGCCACATGAAAGCAACCTTCTATGTGAGCTGTCATCATATGGCTTTCATTTTCATATACAAAAGAATTCAGAATAGCGTAGAGTCTGTGAGAGCATTTCTGGCATTTGAAGAAGAATGAGATCTGTCTAAAGTCATTGACTTAGGATCCTTTGTTTTACCTGCTTCTGCATTTTGGGGCCCAACCTGACGACAGTGTCATATTTGCTTGACTTACCAACAAGGCAGTTGTTTTGTCTGAAATTTCGGAAAATGAAGCCCTTCCTCGAAGTGGTCCATAGTATGTTCTGGCCCTGTATGGAATCCCTTCTCAGAGAAGAAACTTGCTTGATGGACATGAAAGATGTTGGAGGAAGAAACAGAAGATGGTTGTTGGGTAGTGGGGAGCATTTTGCTAATTATTATTTGCAAATTATTAGCATTATAGTGAGGCCTAAGGTCTTAAAATTCCTAGGATTTCTTACCAAATATGTCTCCTAGAACCACCTGAAATTTAATCCCTCAGGAAATCCTTATTCATTCTTAGAAACAGTCAAATCTTGGAGGGGTCCAAACCCTTTGCCGGCCATCATTTCCATCTATAATGCTCTCACTTGCCTTTTATCTTCCTTGTTTGGGTTTATCTGTGCTTTTTAAAACTTTTTCAATTTGTGGATACAGTAGAACCTCATGGACTCTTCATTGATCACGGACTGGATAAGAAATTTGGGTTCAGGAGTCATTCAGGTTCATGGGGTAGCCATAACACTGGTGGAGCTGGGCATCTGCAGTCCATGCTACTTCCTTTCTGGGCGACTCAGTCTTGACTGTCTTTTTATTTTGTCTTAAAGATTGCCCTCCCCTGACTGTGAGGCAGCTGCATTAGTTTGATGCTACCCTCTCCTGGGTTGCCACCAACAAACAAAAAAATTTGATGCACACTTTTGAAGAGATATCTCAGTGAGAATTGACATGACGCTTACTTTAAAATGTTTATAAAGATGCATAGGTCAACAGAGCAATGGACTTTGTGACATGTAGGCAAGGAATTTTCACATGTGATGTTTGAAGTCCTGAGGTTCTATGGTATATGGGCATAGTGTTGTGACATGCTTACTTATCAGTTCTGTTTTCCTTACAACCTGTTTTTTCGATGCATTTAGAAAGCATAGTTATTTGCCGAAGTAAGGATATAGTGTTGTGTTCCTTTTTATCTGTTGCTTGTTTCATAGAAAGCTTTTCAATATAGGCACAAGTAGATTGTGTTGAAATATCAACATTTTTGTATATGTTTTGCTGATCTTGCATTGCTCAGTTTATCTGATATTTCGTGTCCTTCATGTTGTCTGGCTGGGCTGGAAATGCGACCTCTGCATCTCAACAGCATTATTGCAAGATAAGAGGCAGTAGCAGTTTTAACCACTGCTTTGCTGTGGTGATGGTGATTTCAGGAAAGACACATCATTTAACTTATATTCTCATGGTTGCTTGCATTGAGTGAGGGTAGAATACAAATTTCTTATGTGAAATGAAAAATGAAATGAAACTAGGCTGTAGGAAAATTTATTTTACAGTGTCATGTCATTGTAATGTTTTACATTTTATTCATAATGCACATACACATAGAACAATATACATTATACATATAAACACACACAATACTGTAAATGAAATCTATAACAAAGCTATTGCAAGTTGCCATGGTGCAGTGCTTTATGGAGCAGGGAGGGTGGGCAGTCTAACTTAACAAGGACACATTATTGAAAGGAGCTGCCAGATATTGCAATAAAGCAAGCATTTTGTTTGGCCAAAGTTAGCTTATGCTTTTCGCTTGTTCTTTTCGCCTGTTCACTCTTCATTCTCTCCCTGTACCTTTCTATTTCATCTCTCCATCTGCCCCTTGTCCTTATGACTCCACATGATACATCTAGACATTTGTTTGTTTATTAATGTTACTATTCAAATGTTTCCATAGAGATGAGCGACTCTTCAGATCAAGGGATGATGTCCCTTGATGATGATGATCTAGGTTTGTTGTCATAGTAACATACAGCAAACTTTATATATGCACTGGCTGCACAGCTTTTTTTTTTTCCCCCCCAAATTTTGGTTCTTTTTTCTGTTTTTGAGTCAAATTTGTATTTCAGTTAATGTGTCATTCCTCCTTTTGCTGCAGGCTACATATATAGTAATCATGTGATAACTCTAGAATCTTAAGTTTTAATTTATTTTTCTTGATGTTATACAAACGGTGATTGTCCATCTTTTCTTGTGATAGGGTTAGGCATAGGTTACAGTTGCTCTGTTCAGCAGAAATTGTAGTTGGCAAAGTAGATTTGTTTGTTTTGGTTTTGCAAGTCCCTGAAAAGATGATGTAGGATTTTACAGATCAGATAACCCACATGCGTGAATATCATTTTTAGCCTCTTATGTTACACACAATGAATTCCTCCTTTCCACATATTTCAGAAGGTAGATAAGGAATCTGTCAGTTTTGTAGAAATTTGGAATAGTTAAAACTAAGGTTAGGGTAGATTTCCTTGTTACTGCAGAAAGAAATAACAAATATGGGCATAACTGCAGCCATTAAAGGAAATCCAACTATTGCTGTCTGTGCAATATATGGCACAGTATCCCAGCTTTGCTTCAAGCTTTAGCTTATCTTTATATTATCATGGCAATTTATATAGAAGAGCAAACTGAATTATATTCTGGGAATGAGGAGACTGTGGTAGCCTGCCAGATATATAGATATATATAATACATATATATACAGTGTTCTGGTCTTCTGGGTTTAAGTTATTACAATTTAAATTTTTTTTTTTTATGAGTTGAAAGTACAGTTAACTCCACTTCATTACAACTCGTTGGCAGTATGGAAAAATTGCAGTTGAGATTATGCAGTGAGTTTTGCACAGAAATGTGGCATTTTGTTATGTGTAAAATATTGCGATTATAAGGACTGCAATTAACTGGAGTTGACCGTACATGTTGGGGAGAAAATAAGCTGGTGGTGAAGTGTTGGTGAACTTTGTGTTATCTTTTTTTTACTGCATAGTTGTATTGTTTTATTTTTGTGTTTATTCAGTGTGATTGCAAATTGTTTGTAGAATGGTAGTACATTTGTTCCTTTTGATTTAAAAGGTACCTTTTCAATTCTGCCGATCTCTTTCATAAATTTTATGAAGCATGGTGTACATTAACATGTGTATTTGTGTAAATGGTGGGTGGGGAGGAGGAGGATAGGTGGTGGCTTGATTTTATTTTTGCTTCGGCGTTTTGATTAACATGGTTTGTATATTTTTGTTTAGGGTGTTCATAGTGTAGTCTTATCTACTCATAAGGTTTAGTAGGGGAGATTGTTACCATTTACCAACTTATGTGAGAAAGATACTTATTGTGTACCTTTCACAATATCTCTATGAGGACAACAGATGGATGCTGGATGTATGAAACCAAAAGATGATTGAGTTGATTTAGACATTTGAAAAGGTTCTGTCATATCAAGGTTTCACCAGCTTCTCCATACTTCTCCCAGTCTTATTCACATCCACGTCAGCTACTCCAAACTGCTCCACTCAAAACTTCACTTTACCGTGGGACATGTATATTACTTTTGTTTGAGTACAGGGATTCTAAATTATGGTATTATTCATGTTATCAGGTTGGCAGTGGTATTGATTGATTTGTTGTTGGTTGTGTTATGGTATAATACATTACAATCAAGTCATTTCTGTCGGTTCACAAAGAGAGATTTTGGGGAAAGACTGCAACTGGATGTAGATGCTGAGGGATCGGGTGAAGAATGTCATCTCTCCTACTCGTCTGCCTTATGATTCTGTCGTTTTGCTACCACAGCTGATCTCCTGTCATATATTTCTTTATCATTATAGTGTTACTTGTTGACAGTGTTTGGAACTGCTTCTGAAGAAGTGCATCTGGAAGAAGCCTAGAGAGTATATCTGAAGTTATTGAAAAATGCATTGACTTGTTTATATTGACCGTTGCTGTCTTCTGATCACATGAAGGGTTTCTTATTTATGAGCCAGCATTGCCAGCATCTGGGCATGGCCAGCACTTTTTTCTTCATGTGTTGTTCTGTCATGATCTGTCAGACCTTTTCACACTGAGACTGTCATTCAGGCCTTTTGGCTGTCAGTATTCTTTTGATGCACTGGAAGTATTGGGCGGAGATGCTGTAAATAATACTTTTCCTATCCCATAGTTGGCAGGTTTGCATTCACCCTGAGGATTTTTATAACTGATCACTGATTCTGCATGCATTTTGTGCATGAGTGATTTCAAATTTTTTGAAAGATGTCTGTAAGCATATGTTTTTCATTTTTGTGCAAAGAATTTAGGACTGTATTTTCTTTCAGTTGCTAGGATTGTTGATGGCTTGATGATAAAATTGCTTCAGCACCCATGATTAAATTGCATGTTTTTCATGTTTACAGATATGGGAAAAGGAGAAGGCAGTATTTCATCATTCTCAGATTACGCAATCAACATAAAGCAACATGCTTGAGTTTTACTTTGAAAAATCATATATCCACTCTTACGAAAAATCAAATTAATCAGTTCTTTTGTGGAAACAAAGCAATTTGCAGCAGTCAGTTTCGACGTGCAATTCTCCAGAACACCTTAATTTCTTCCCTATTTAGAAACATATGGATATTGGACACACAGAGTGAAATCTGCTATGTTCTTAACTGTTAGTCAATGCCAGTAACTCACTTTTGATAAAAAGTGGATGTATGGTCTTATAAAAAAAAAGAAAACTTCAGCATATTGTAATCCATGTTGTTGTATAAAGTTGTATTCCAGAAATGAGGTCATATGCAAATTTTAGCATGATTTTGCTCAGAATTATTGGCTGGTTTTGATGATAGTAGGCCTACCAGTATTAATGTACTGGCTCAAAAAGAATGTTCAGGGCCATTTTATTAGCATGAATATAAAGTCACTGCATCAGAGTTCACATACTGGCTCAAAACTGAAGGATGCAGTAGTTTTATCTGTGCAGTTATATTTTTCGATAAACCTCTTTTGTATGGAATACCTTGTTATACATCTCCCCTGATATGTTATGCTGTCGTGACAGTGAGTCTAAAGTTGGCACTAATTAATCAAAGCTGTAATCACCAAAATGCAGAGGATGAATAGTCCATTTTTATTAATAAGCAAATCAAAACTGAGTATGCAGTTAATTGTTCCCATTGCAACTGTGTAGACAGTGACTGAGCTTTGCAGTGGGAATAACATTATTCTTGACCACCCCTCTCTCTTAGCCCTACTGAATAAATTTTAGGCTTGTTGCTTGGATTGGTTGGTACCAACAAATGACATTTTATTGCCCAGCTAGGCCACATATATTCCAGGTTTGCAATGCTTTTATTAATTTGAGCTGTTTCAGATACTTTAAGATGATGGGTTTTTGAGTACCTGAATTCGAGGTCGTGTGGTCCTACTTTATGGTTATTTCATGTTATCTGATAGCTGAACATGATATTGATTTTGTTTCATCTGACATATAGGTACAAATCTCTTTAGTCATTTAGTACACCATTCAGCTGACTGTGCTGCATTTAATTTCATTACACCTGCCTTTGTTATTTCCCAGGCCTGATAGCATCCAAGACTCAGGGTATAACACTTACCTTTTTGCTCTATATATTTCCATCAGTATCTCTTCTCTAAAAATCTTAACAGTTACTCTTTTATCTTACACAGTCTTAGTGGGTCTTAATGGCAGGGTCCTCAAAATCTGTCTATTACATTTATCCAATTAAATGATAATAACAATACTGAAGTTTATTAGTCGGTACTCAGGTATGTTATGTTTTATTTACACAGAGAGTTTTCCTTTGTCATCACAACACAGTACATGTTTATACATCCCAGGAATCTAAGTACATGTTTTCAAATACTTAAGACAAAGTATTGATATCATAAGAGATTATCAATGTTCACTGGGGAGAAACAAAGAGAGAAAGAGAAAGAGAGGGGAGAGGGAGAGAGATAGTGAAAGAGAGAGAAAAAGGTTGAAAATGAGGAACTGAGAGACCAGCAA
Source organism: Ellobium chinense (assembly GCA_033807755.1). Taxonomy (NCBI): domain Eukaryota; kingdom Metazoa; phylum Mollusca; class Gastropoda; order Ellobiida; family Ellobiidae; genus Ellobium; species Ellobium chinense. The sequence goes on from JAWQUT010000074.1 coordinate 2,245,394, forward strand.
TGAAATGGAATGGAACCTTTAAGATTGCAAAGGATCAAACTAGAGCTCAAAATATTGATACTGGTATTAATGACTGTTTGCAAAAGTTTCCATATTTGTAATGATACAAGGACCCAAGGTACAGTTTTTCCCATTGCTACCTCCATATGATAAGATGGGTATAGGGTTTAACTTCATTTTTTTCAGTCAGGGTTTCTGCGGGTCTTGGAAGTCAATGAGAAACAGTCATGTAATTGATCCTGATAAGTCATAAATACATTGCACTCAGAAAAGAAGTGGGATGGCAAATTCATGGCTGTAGGTGAAATTGTTATGTTATGTACTGGCCATTTGTTAAGTCATCCCCTTTACTTAAACAAGAATGTGAAGGATTGAAACACAGTAGATGCAGCCATCCTCTTGTAAAAAGAGACCGAAATTTCCCCTCCAGGAATTATCGGATAGCTGGAGTTAGTTTTACAGTTGTATCATTTTCTATTATAATCTATGCAGTGGCGATTGAATTTTATGAAACCCGATACAGTTTTTAGAAGCCACAATTTTCTGAAAAATGGGTGCTCAGTTTTAAAGTTCGTGACTTGTCCTAAACTTCATTCCTGTTTATATCAACTTTTTGTTTTCAAAAATCCATGAAACCCACTTGACCATTTAGTTCTCATCTTGATCCCCAAGTGTAAGGTGACTCTGAGGAAGGTGATTGAGTCATGTAGGACCTGATAACTGTAAAGACCTGATAACTGTAAAAACCTGATAACTGTAAAACTGTAAAGAAACATCAACTCTGTAGCCCTCTAGTGGAATATGACCTGATCATCAGCTTGTATGATTTTTTCCAATCACTGCTGCATAGGTTAAGTTTTCATCCTTTATTACATACTGTAAATAGAGTCTGGACAAATACTTTTTATATATCTCTGACCTATGACCTTTAAGGCTTGCCATTCTTTGACCTTAGCATAGGGATGGGCCGAGACCATGTTACCACTGTTTATTATGAGGCACAGACCTCCTGTCTTATAACATATGCTATCACTACCATTTGAGTCATTTCACTTTGTGCAAACTACTGGTATCTCAAAACTTGCTGTGTTACGATAATGTTTTCAAACTATAACATTTATCAGTCTCTGCTCTTTGGTATTTCCACTCCTGTCTTATCTCATATTATATTGATACATCCATTTTCAGTATGATGAAATTGTGTATTCTGCTCTCCATAGATATGGTGATCCTGACCATTTTTATGAACAAATCTGGTATATAAATCATCATGTCAAATCTAATTATGCTGTAAACTCAACTGAGACTTAAGTTATACACCTAGGTTTAAATGTGACCAAATTAACTATGGCATTTCTAGTATATATAAAAGTCCTTTGAACTGCACAAATAGTGTTCATAATAAACTAAAAGTAAAGAGGTACTAAAACCATTTCTCGTACATAATCTGATAGTGCCTTCTGTGAGTGAAGACATAACTTGAAACCTGCACATAAAATAATAAGAAAATTGTTCTTGTCAATCTATATGTATCCTATACATGACTAAATACAATTACTATGTCTTTGTTATGTAATATAAGATAATATCAGATTTGCATTTCAATGATTCCTGTAGAAACTTCTGTCTCAGTAACTTTACTCAATCTTTGTAACCAGCCTCTCCCTCTCTGGGTGTGTGTGTGGTGGTGG
>JAWQUT010000074.1:2247109-2287226 GCA_033807755.1 Ellobium chinense
ATTGGATATTCCCTAATATTAAGGGTCCTTACTGGACCTTCAGCCCTTGATGTGACTATAGCTTTTCAGTTGGCAGTCTTAAAAAGATTTTATTGATTAATTAAACACTGTCAAATTACACCCAGACAAACCATATGGAATAATAATGTTCTTGTCCTATGGTACTGTAGATATTCAGTATCTCAGTAATAAGTCTATTTTTTAAATTAAGTATACCCTTCTAATACACATATTCATTATTATTCAGAGGAACCTTAATACGATGTATACCTCCGCAATAAGTATACTCTGTATCATGCATAAAGATATTATTGAAGTTTGTTAGTATCATTTATGAAAAGAATTTTAACATAAAGAGCTTAAAGATAGGCAAAGAGCTGGATGATTGTGTGCAAATATCAAAATATGTGCACTGAGACTACTAAAACTTGATTACTTTTCTGTTTTAGAAAGATGCATTGCATAGAGTCAGATATTGTTTAAAAAAAACAACAAAAACAACAGGATTGGTAGATTTTGCAGATGACTGGATGAAATACACAGTACTCTCCACTTAAGACTGCCTCTCTTGACCTGACTTTTTGATGCCTTCACAGATGCCTTTGGTCAGATTTTGATCACATCATTTTAACTTCTTCTGTCATCCTGGGTCTTTGAATGAACTTGAAAATCTTGAAAATGGATAAATTCTCCTCGTGCTGTTGAAAGGGTTGTATGCATTTATATTTCTCTAATCTTTGTCTTTATGGAACACAACATTATATTACCACAGATATGTTAGTACTTAATTTTGCTAGAAAGCAAATATGCAGCATATCCTGGCCACCAGTTTCCTTTCATGCAGAGTCAGGTTAAGAATCACTATCTCTTGTGTTAATCTTGTGAACGCGCACCTTTTTCGTGTGAATTTATGGCTTGGCTTTGAAACTCTTTCTTGCCCCAATTCTTTAGGTATGAGTTTTCTGGAATCAATCGGAAAGTGCAGTTCAAATATCAGCCCACTGGCCGGCCACATCACTCTTCTAGCGAGGGTTTGTAGTCTGTGTCGGTCATGTGTTCTCACATGCATTGATGCATTTCTATGTACACGTAATAATACTGATCAGCATTTTCTTCAGCAATGTGATTCACCCATGAAATTTCAAATCCCAACACACCCCCGCTGCCCCTCCCAATACATTGAATGTGCACTGATCTTTCCTTATGTTCCTTCACTCCAGCGTTGACATCACATGAAAAACACCCATGAAATTTCAAATCCCAACACACTCCCCCCCTCGCAATACATTGAATTTGCACTGATCTTTCCTTATTTCCCTGCACTCCAACGTTGGCATTACATGTACTTGAAAAACACCTAAAATCCCTTTAAAAATGTACAAATCCTCCCTAAGTTATGTTAACGGGGGGGAATGTTTCTCCCAGCTCATATGACGTGAAGAAAACATTGACTGATAATAATATGATCTATAGCCCTCTTCATTCATTGCAGAAAGTTTAAGAACACTTCTCTGGGACTGGGTTTTTTTTTCACTCTCCTCTGTATTTCACCAGGATGAAAAATAACTGGAACATTTTGGAAGACAAATCTCACAAATGCAGTGAATTATTTGGAGCATTTCAAATAAAATTGGAAAATATCCAGTTTTCAGTGAGAGGATCTTAATTTTTCTGCATACCCCGTAGATCTAGGGCGCTGAACCTTTTCAGATTGGGGGCCAGTTTTATACATTTACTTCAGTCATCTTTTGAAAGCCCTATTGAAGTTGTTAGTGCATGCGTTATCGTAATGCATGGCAGTGAAGAGGATGTAACTCTTTATGATCTTTAGCAACCTAACAGGCCATGTTGCACGCCCAGAGTAGGCCATACTTTGGTTCATAGGTTATTGTTGGAGTTGTTTCGCACACCTGTTCTAAATTTCTCTGCTATGGTATCATATGACATTGATTCTGGAGAACTTTTTGTTTTCAGGTTCAGATCTCTTATGGGCTGCTATAGCAGAGTAGGCAGGCGTGTGTATACAGCATTTCCTTGTGTTATGATTAAATTACAGGTTACAAATAGACTCAGATGTCAGTGTTGGGTCTAGTTCGTAATGTGCAATAAGATTGTAACACCAGATCTCTGTCATGATGGTCCATAAAAGATCTGAACATGAAAAATAAAAGCTCTCTAATACCTTGGATGAAACTTGCCGCTGCTGCTGTTCAGTTGTCGTTGTCAGACTTTTTCATTGAGTATGTACCAATCTCCTTTTGTGTGCTTTAGCTCATTCGGTAGTTTTATGATTTATGATTGTGACAGCTTAATTTCTGTCTTTTCTTGGCATGGTAGTGGCTGTGATGGAATACTCTGTCCAGTCTAGTTTCTATCTCTGCAGGTTCTTATTGGGAAGATGAAGTTGTTTAATCATGGAAGGTACAATTAGCTCACGGGGTTGAGTGTGTTGATGTGTTTAAGTGCTGTGTGTGTGCCTAACATATCACAGCACAGTTAGTGCTTGTACTGGTTCTGCTAGAACTGGCACTTTTGTGGACATTGTTATCATGTTAGAAATGATTTAAATGAAGTTATTATCAAAGAAGGAAAGCAGAACCTAGTCATAAGGTTGATAAGGTTGATTATGAAATGGTCATATATAAATGTTCTAGTCTTTTTTTTAGGGATAAGTGTTCATTAGGATTTTTTTTTTTCAAGCATGATCGATTCATGAGCTCATATAGATTGACATTAATGCAGAATAATAGTGTTTTAAGTATCCTGGCTTTGAATTCATTCTTTATGTGTCTGTCTATGAAAATTGCAGATAGTTGTTCTGTTTATATGTTCAGCCACAGAGATGTAATATTGCATATTGGGATAGACAGATAAGTCAGTCAGTTTCGTCATATAGGAAACAATACATATAGGGTTTCACATACACGGTATCTGTAATATTCACTTTCAGTTTTATAACTAGTCAACAGCCCTAGGAAGTTTGACATTTTGCTACAGTTTTCACTAACTCTACAGTTGTCTTACAGCAGTATACAGTGTGGAAATCCTGTATGCTGATATTAAGCTGTGTCTTATGTGTTCAGCTAAACCTCAGAATGTTCAGGGAAGAATTGTGGAAGGGAGGCAGGGAAGGAGTTGTGGTCATGATATATGTTTTGTCTTATTTTTGTGTGGCATGAGTTAGTGATAGAAATCTAGTTTGGGGTTTACAGTACTGCTTTATCATTTTACTGCACTGCTTGAAGATTATAAAAGTTTCTTTTTTTCCCCCCATGTTCAAGGAGTATCTCATCAGTACTTGCAAATACATTTACAGTCAACTCTATTCAATTGCATTCTGGATAGTGGCAACTCCTGCTTAATTGCAGCATCTTCAACATTGCAATATGCTACACTTCTGAATGAAAATTACTGTATAATTGCAAACCCTTTCAATAGCAACCCATTCCATGCTTCTGAGAAGTTGTGATTATGTGGAATTAACTGTTTTATTGGGTTCAAATCTATGTAACTGCAGTAACACTACATATACTTCTGTCATGTGAGCTCAGATCTTGTATTTTAAAAACATCGGTGATTAATCTGCATTGAAACATTTGCCTTCACAACTGTTTCTTGCTGTTTTACCATATTAAGCCAAAGGATTTTCTTTCTGGTTTGGAGCACTCTGAAACTCACCCCAGAAAGTTATTATTATTTTACATTTGGTCACATGTGTGCACCAGGCAAAACAAAGTGATTTTTTGTATGTGAGATTAATCAACATTCTATCCATCTCTCCAAAAAGTTTGACTTCATAATTCTGCATATAAATTCATGTAATTTATTATTTTCAGTGTGTAGCGAAATGCATTAATAGTGTTAATTTGCCTGCTTTAGAGCCATTTTCTCAGTTTTAAGATGCGTCACTTCCTAGACATAAAATATGCTGATATCAGCATCTAATAATGATAAAAGCTTGAAGTAAACACCATACTCATTAGAAATAAATAAGGAATATAGACACAATAATATCTAAATTTGGAAAAATTTGATCATTGTGAAGGGTATTCCTATGATACACAAAATCATAATATTTGCACATTGGTTTATATGTTGGCCTTTTATTTCTCTGACAGTAAATAAAAATATTTACCTATTTTACCATTTATTGTTAAGCCCCACTTTAGCCACCATATATTTTATCCATGTCCAAATTTGAGGACATCTTTTATCTGTCACTTATTATTTTCCTTCCTTGAAATTAAGTTGATGCCTGATTATGTATTGGTTTGTTTTCTCATGATTAACAGATCTCAGCTCTTTCAATGATTATGTAAAGTCTTTGTATCACATGTGTCACACTTACAGTACTGTGTTCTCTTGTACTTTATCTTAATGTACCCCTATTGCAATAATGCATCTAAGCTTTACCATGAACATACATCATAGTAGAGGCCCTTTTTAAAATTCTTTACTGAGTAGAATAAGATAATTTTAGCTTATGTTAATAAATACATGAACTTTAAAATATGACACAAATATAAACACTGATGTGTTAACATAAGTTATCACCAGTCATTTTTCACCATCTGTTGGGTACTAATATTAGTTTTCTTATTGCAGATGATTCACCAAGAGACCCATCACTGGTGCTCATTTTAAAATGGGGAGGGGAGCTTACTCCAGCAGGCCGAATCCAGGCAGAGAATCTTGGGAAGGCTTTCCGCACCTTGTATCCTGGGGGTCAAGGTAATGTGTACAGAAGCTGAGAGATAAGTCATGGCATCAAGTACAAACTTTGAGAATGTCTTGATACAGTGATGCTCTGACCATGATGGGATAACACACCTAATGATAAGCAAATTGACCTGACTGCTCGTCAGTTGCATGAAGAAAATGTATTGTGGAGCCAGTCAAAATTTGCAAAGAACTTTTGGTTAGGCATTGTATAATGATATCTCTGATAAGTCTCTGAAGAATTTAGCTTTTATAATCTTGTTTCCAAGTGCCACATGTGAACACATTTGCAGCATATATTACAACTGGGAGTCCCATCTGACGTTATTTTAGTAGTATAAATTTTTCTTATCAGGCCAGTTTGAGGCTCCAGGTCTTGGCTTCCTCCGCCTGCACAGCACATTCAGACATGACCTCAAGATCTACGCATCAGATGAGGGGAGGGTACAGATGACAGCTGCTGCTTTCACAAAGGTATGGAGAATGCATTTTCTTTGTGTTTGCTTTGTCCCTCCTGCACACAGATCATGGACAATTTTCCAACCTCAGAAAGGAGGAGTCCACCTGTTTGTTTGTTTTCATTAGGCATTACCGGTCTTGTAATGGTAAAGCTCTGTTATTTTTGTATATATGCTGTTGTAGTTTTATCAGTGGGGAGAGCACTTCTCAGGTGTGTCTCTCATTTGTTGGCATAGACTGTCTGAGTGCTGTTTGAATATTTCTTTCTCTCTGTCTCTTTTCAGGGTTTGCTGGCATTGGAAGGGGAGCTCACTCCTATTGTTGTCCAGATGGTGAAGAGTGCACACAAATGGACTCTTGGATGGGGAGTCAAACACCTCCAAGTATCAGATAGTGTGAGTGTTGAACTGTCAGAGTGACACGCACACATTCAGCAAATGAGTTTTATAAATTTGAATTTCAGGACAAGATAAGACAGTTCCAGTGGCCCAACTTTTACTGGCAACCAGACTTACTTCACATGCTTTAGGCTTGCTATTCAGAAAATTTATGGTCATTGAACTTTGTGTGACAAGACAGAAAAGTGCCATATACATGATTCACTGAGGATAGCTATAAAGTGAGGCTAACTTGAAATTAACAAACTGCAGCTTGAGTGAAGTAACTTTTTTTTCCTTTCAAATGATATGGAATTGTTTGGTATTCAACAATGATTGTGTGATATAAAACATGGGACACATGGATCACACTAGTGTTATATGCATGAACTGTTACTATGTCATTACTGTTCAGCCAGGTCTGAGGTCACCTTTCTTCCTTCGCTCATCATTAAGGTTTTGCTCTTGGGATGGGCAGACTTACACTGAAGTCACACATTTGTCAGGAGATAGGAGAATGATAAGCCACCAACGGATAGAGATGCTGGGGATAGGCCAAATGACACATAAGTAGGAATAAACTGATCACTTACACAGAACACATATTATTCTTGTTTGTGACAGGGTGAAAGAAAAACTGAAAGACATCTTCAACCAAGATGAGGACTTCTCTGAGCAAGATTTCCAAAAGGTATGTACTAGTCTACTCATGATCAAACAAATATGTGTACATGTCATTTAACACAACGTAATGTCTCAACAAAACGATACAAGACAAAACTTTATCATATTTGAAGTGTGGAGGATTTTCACATTCACTATTGTTAAGTAAAGGATATTGTTCAAATGGAGTTTAATATGCCCTCACTTATATACAGGTTACGGTTTGGCCAGTGGTTGGAGACTTTTATGCACAGAATTGGCGCCACTTATTCATTCCCTGTTTAGGAAATCCATTGTTTCATTTCCTGTTTAGGAAATCCACTTATTCATTCCCTGTTTAGGAAATCCACTTATTCATATCCTGTTTAGGAAATGCCATGAAGTATGTTATGACAAAAAAAAAATGTTATCACAGTGACATTCCAAATCCCTGCACACTCAGTTCACAAAGTTTTTCCCTTTTTAGCTGGCTGCCACCAACAGCATCTCCCTGGTGAATGCCATGCAGTTTGTGAAGAATCCCTTCCAGTTGTGCACTAGAGTTCATGACATGATCAAAGAGATCACAGCCCGCATCAGATGTCTCAAGATGGAGCTCAAATCCAGGGGTGAGTACATGTGGCTTTGGAACACACCTCCCCCTCCATTGCGCCATTGAACCATTGTTATCCAAAGACAAGTCCCACCTACAGGACACCCCATGACTCAGATGGATTTGGCTTCATATTATTAATACCAGGTGTTTTTACATCAGTTTTCTTTCTGTTATATTTGGAGGGACATTAAACTAGAAAGTTCTGTGTAGTATGAAATACTAATGAAATTCTGAAGTTTAGAACGCCAAAGTGAAGTGTGTGATAAAATTCCATTAGTGACGTGTCTCATCATTTCTCTCCTATTCTCTGTCTAGTTTGTACCCCAAATGGGCTTTTAAAAGAGTAACTACAAATATAATTAGTATAGGAGTATCGTTTTCTCTTGGGATGTGAACCAGATCCCCTTTAAGGTTTGTTTCATCAGTTTGACATGATTATCAGTTCTGGTGCTTCAAAACACTTACAATAGATAGTCTTTCCTCTCCTTCCGCAGATCTGACCTTGTTCAATGGAGAATCTTGGGAGCTTCTGATCCGTCGATGGGCCAAGCTGGAGAAAGATTTCCGAATGAAAAATGGACGCTTTGACATCAGCAAAATCCCAGACATCTATGACTGCATCAAGTATGATCTTCAGCACAACCAGAAGACCCTTCAGTTTAAAAGAGCTCAGGAGCTTTTCATGTGTTCAAAGGCTTTGGCTGATATCATTATACCTCAGGTACAACTGCCACTTTCAAAGGCTTATTGGCTGATATCAGTATACCTTGGGTAAAATTGCCACTTTCAAAGGCTTATTGGCTTTGGCTCAGGTGAAACTTCCACAAATTGTATGACCCATGTAAGTGAAACAGCCACTAGTTAACTCCTGATGTGTTCCAGAATGAAAGTGAAATTTGTCTCTGACAGTGTGACATGCCACCACAACTTTAGGAAAACTACTAAAAAGTTATGATCTTGTTCCATTTAGAGACATTGACACAGAACAGTGACAGCCGATATTGATACCCAGGGCAAAAGTTATACTTATTTTTGATGAGTACTTAATAAGTATGGAGATCTGTCTGAATAATGAAATTATAGAATGATGCCGAATTCATTCTTGTAAATTTCATGCAAGAACAAGTATACTCAGTTAGTGAGTACTTATATTGAGATTCCACTCTGGTCATGTGCATAATATTGCGCCATACTCTGGGTGTCACTTTATTCATAAGACTCTGGGTGTCACTTTATTCATAAGAGTGGCTTTTGATGAACGCAAGTAGATTCCGAAGTGAAGAAAGAAATTGGCTGATCAAGTGGATCTTGGAACAATATCATAACAGATGCAATGTGGGTCTGAAGATGTTTGAGATTTTATTGCAAAAATATCGTGAACTTTTAGAGGTGCAACATTTGTGTCAAATAATTGTTTCTTCATGGCTGGCACTACAGAGAGACAAGATAATTATCATTTTTACATTTGAACACTGTCATTATAAAATCTTTGTGTGAAACTAGTGCTATTCTGAAACGCTTTGAAAGTTCTAAAGTGGCAGCTGGGTTAGACGAGTGAAATGGATATTGTAAAATAAGCTTAATGCGAAGCAGTTAAAAGTTGTCTTGCATTTTGTAATAAGTGTGTTTGAGTATATATATGTAACTGGTTGAATGAGAATATGGTTAAAATAATGATATAAAGAACTCAGAATCCTCTCTTCACTGATTGGAATGCTGAGACATTTATAATTCTGACTCATTTGTGAGAGAAACTAGAAGGCAGTGCACATAACACATACTTGTGTAGATTTTCAGCCTTACTTTGGAATATTGACCTATCTGTCCAGAGAGAAATATGTCAGGTGTTAAGGTAACGATAGAATGCAGGTGGGATGCAACAGTATCAACTGAACTGCTTGATTTTTCTTGTTCAGGAATATGGCATCACCAAAGAGGAGAGGCTGCACATAGGCCAGAGCTATTGTACTCCACTGTTACGCAAGATCCGTTGTGATCTACTGCAGTGTATTAATTCACCTACTACAGATGAGAACACCACACGTTTGGATTCAAAGTAAGCTTCATGTTGTTATATTTGGAATTACATAATCTTAATGCAAGAGTATTTCGTCACTGTGCTTCAAAAATGGCTTACGTCAGTTTTCACATTTTTGAGAGAATGCAAGGGAAACCTTCTTATAGCAAAGCAAAAAGGAGTCAGCATGGATCTTTGAAATTGCAATTTCGACAGGACAACACTGGCACATTTTAATTTTTTTAATAATGTCAGTGCTTCGGCCTTCATCCTATAAACAGTATAGGACCCATGTTCAAAAATGGCCAAAGACTGACGTATGCCATTTTTCAATGCACAGTGATGAATTTATTCACAATTGACTCGAGAATTGGGTGATGAAAATGTGATATGTCACAGCAATATGATTTCCAAACAAAATGCATTTGTCCTCTTGAGCAGTTTTCCCTTTATCCTACTATGTGTGAGCATTTGTTTATGTCTGCTCACTCCCCACTTCTTCTACTCTCTTGAATGCTATGGGAAGCAGAGAGGAGGAGACACTTCACTTGTCTCATAGGGCTAGCATTCCTGACAATCAGTGCGGCTCCATGCTGCATTTCTGCAACACATATATACATTCATCTACAAGACACTAAATGAAGCCATCTAAGGGACAAAAGCTTGTGGTTTAGGGGATAAAGAATGACAAGATGGAGAAATTGACGACGAAGAAGATGAAGAACAACCACAACAACAGTAACAATAATATCAAGAATAACATTTAATCAGAATAAACTTGCAAACATATTGCCTTATTTTCAGGATATCATGGTACTGATTGAATTCTTTTCTTTTTCTTACTTTCCATCCACTCATCTCCAAAGATGCACTAAGGAAGACCGTGTTTGCAGACTATGAAGCTGTTGAGTTATAAGATGTGACTGCACTAATTTTTTTCTCATGGGATTATATTTTTTTCATGACATAAAAATAAAAACTTTTTTCAGAGAGCCTGTTTCATGAATTACTATGGACATTTTTGCACTGTGGTCTCTTAACTGTTATTTGTCTCTTAGTTTGTGTCACCATTCTTTAAAATTTTGAAACGCTACACCTCCATCATGCTGAGAACGCTTAATCATGTCATTCGAGAACATCATTTTACTGCTTCATGTTGTGCTTATGACCTCAGCATTCATCCGTTCCTTGGCTTTCACAAATAACCCTTTCTTTTGTTTCAGGAGAATTCAGTATTATTTGCATGAAAACATGGATTACAACTTAGTTGCCAATGATCTATGCAATAGGTGAATCTGACCTTCCCCTTTCTCCCTTCCCCTTCTCTCCCTGTTGCCCCTTTTTTCCTTTCCCCAGAGCTAAAGGAAAATTTCACACTCCTGTTTTTATTAATACCTTTCCTGTTGGAATAATTCCTTGTCTTGGTTTTCAGGTGTTCTGATTCCACTAAATGTAAATCTGGGACTCTTCCAGTGTGTACTTCAGTTAATGCTAGGGCAGGGTTGGGAATCAACTTAGCAGAGTCCTCGAACAGTATATCTGGAACCTCTCTCTTCTCCAGCTTCATTCCTGACCTTAACCCTGTGCTTGAGGTTGCGGGGCCATATTGTAAAAGTAAAAGCCTTTTGAGCCATTCACTAAAATTATCTTGTTGAACCATAGGAACATTCCGAAATGGCCAAAGCAAGTCTGCAGGTCTGGTGGCATCACTGTGTTGAAATTATATGCTGTTTACAATGGCGGTCCTTCATTTGGATTTTGACAGTTTTAATTTAGATGAAGAGGTGATAAAAATGTTGGCCTTCTTTTGCAGATCACAGGTGCGCATAAATGAAATCTACTGAGGCCATTGAGAAACACTGCCTGCAACAATTTGTGTTTTCTTTACAAATTTAGGACTGAGTTTCACGATTTTTATGGTCCAAAGGACAGATTTTATACTCTGCTTTAGTGACTCTTACAGTCCAAACTTTTTCGATCAGTTAGGCTCCTGCTACCCTAAACCTAACCCTCTTCTGTATTATTATTTTGCATGCAGTCAATTCCACTTTACTGCAACTCCTTGGAAGCATGGATGAAGAGGCATGCAATTAGTCAGTGACTTTTATGTAGAAATATAGATGCATGCGGTGTGGGAAATGTTATGATTAAGCACAAACTATGATTTTCTGAATTGTAAGTTAAGTAAAGTTGACTGTGTAATATTTCATTCTGAAGCATGCTGGTTCTGACTGACTGACTGACTGACTGACTGACTGACTGACTGACTGACTGAGTGATATGATTTGTTGGTAACATATCTGGTTTTTATAGTCTGATGTGTACCAATTGTTATTTATATTTTTAAGAGAAACATATTCTGGCCTGTCCTTTATCATAAGTTGATATGGGACAGTGTGTGAGCAAGTGTAATTTGCATAACAGCATGCCTTATACCATTTCTGGTGCAAGCCTTTTTAGAGATGCATGCTTGCAGTCTGTTTTTATTTTACAGATATTCCAATGGAGTTGCATCACCAGAACGGTTTGTTCGCACTCGTCTGTACTTTACCAGTGAGAGCCACATACATTCACTGCTGTCAATGCTTCGATATGGAGGCTTTTTAGATGTAAGATTTATTCTCCCGAATCTTTATGCTATGTTTTATTATGATTGTGCTGTGATATTTACCCTCCCACTCATATGGTGTTGTCATCTGTGTGGACTATGGCAAATGTTAGAATCTAATTAATATAGATCACAAGTGTAATTTTGTTAGCTTAAACAGCCACCTTTCATCTTGTTTATTGCGTGGCTTTGTTACATGTACAATGAGCCAACTCCATGAGTTTTTGCTATTTTTGATACTCTTATCATGTGTCTTTGCTCTGCATTTTGTCAAAGTGAAAAGGATTATAGCCTGTTTTTTCCTGTTTTTCTGTCTCTTTTTGATGAAAATTTTTTTTTTGACAGATGTGGTCCATTTTTTACATCACTAGAGTTGGTTTGGCCAGTGCACAACATTGTTTGTTCTAATACCTTCCAGGAGCATGCAGATTCTTGCACTGAGTTAGGGATACTTTAAACTCATAGTGTATCTGTGTGTGCCTGTTTACATGATGAGTTAATAATCTTGCTACTTCCCACTGCAGGAGGAGAAAGACGAACAGTGGAAAATGTCCATGGACTTTCTCGGAGCCTGTGCCGAGCTGAACTATATGTCCCAGATTGTCTTGATGATGTTTGAGGACCCAGCAAAGGTCAGGAAATGAAATACTGTGAACGTTGTGGCATGGCAAACAGAGAAATTATCAAAAATGGTTTTAAGATTTAACAGCCATGAAAATGCAGTTGAAGAATGGGCTGGGAGGGAGAACCTATGCTGATTGTTGCTTTTTCCAAGTATTTATGTGCATATGTTTACCCTATGAAAGTAAATTTCTTAGCATGACACAGGAATGTCACCCTTCAGGGAATTCTTTGAAATTAGAAAAGGTAATCTTTCAAAAGAAAGTTGTTTAACAGCTGTCCGAAGACTGCTTTGATAGAAAAAAACCTTTTATTGTTAAAGATTGATTCTTTTTTGTCTCATTTTTTTATTTTTTATGTTTGCATTGGACATTCTTTTTCATTCATGTCCCACAGGTTTATTTTTTTAAGATGACAGTCTTTACATTAAAACTACTACTGAAATAGATACATTTTGAACAAAGTGTGACTGAAGCGGCAAACAGTGACAACAATTTTATGAAAAGTTAGTGGGATTTCTGATGGCAGTAAAGTCCTAGATCTAATTCCACTGCCCCGTCCCCAAAAGAAAACAACAAAAAACAAACAACAACAAAAACCCCTAAAGGATTGATTATTTAAGATTGATTCTTTAAGGTTCACACCATATTTCTCTTATATTGCCCAGCCTGAGGATTCTGATGACAGATTCCACATTGAGCTTCACTTCAGTCCTGGGGCGTACACCTCATGTGATGAGATGGCTGCAGAACCAAAGGGCATGGGCTTCAGACCAAAGCTGAACAAGGGAGAGACCATCAGTGTAAGTTTCCACAGCAACAGCACAGTTTTATTTAAATGGAGTAAATATACTGGCATGACAGCCAGGACCCTGTGCCTTTTGTATCATGAGCTGGTGCTCCGTGTGGGTTGAAAAGGCATGCAGATTGGATCCCAAGTGGTCATGTCTCATGTCTTGCAAAGTTTACTTAGAGTGTTGCAGCTCTATCCCCCCAACCCACTTGTCCTCACATCCCTTTTTTGAGGACAGGCGACCGGCTGGGTAAAGTAGTGCCTAGTGTCTTTTTGGTTAACAGGCTGCCCGGGTGTAGCTTTCTGTGGCATGACAGCCAGAATACATCTATGAGAATATACTGGCTGGGTTGTAGTTTAAACTTAGACAATTATTTTTTCCAAGTTATCTTCCCTATCTGACTGCCAAGATTTTCATTCTAAGCTTTTGTACTAAAATTTGTCTATACCAGCAACCTGCTCTCTAGCTCAGTGCATTATGATGTTGATTCAGAATCTGAGGAGAGACCCACATTCACATGAACCAGTCTGTGCATGATTTCCTGGTAAAAGAAGAAAGGGAAACATATTGCTGGGCTTTGTCACATAAGAAAGTCTTACTGTCAGGCTGTCCAGCCAAAATACTTTCCATGGGTTAGTCTGGCTGTCTAGCCAAATACCCTTGTCCTTAATTAAAAGCAAGAAAAGCTAAAAGCTACAAATGAATGTCCCTTTTATTTTGATATAGAAAAAAGAACATATTATTTAAAAGAATAAAATTCCAACCAAGTGGAAGTTGCATTTAAATAAACTGCAATTTAGCAGAGTTTACTGTGATTATAAATCTTTCATCAGGAGGTGGTCATGCCTACCAACATCCCTGAGGTTCCAGAAGGAAACCAAGCCCAGCCTGATCCCCTTGAGATGCCTCCAACATTGCGGCATTGTTCATCAGTGCCAACCACAGTCCGGCAGGAAGATTTGAGGGATTTGGTGGGCACAGACTTGCTTCCTCATGCACTGGAAATGGCCAACAAGCATGAGAGTCAGTCTGATGTGAGTTCAGTATTTTCACAGTAGATAGTAAGGGAAGCCAGCATCGTAATAACTTATCTAGGTCCACCAACAGCTGACAATGCAGAGATCACTGTGAAGGTCTCTAGTGACTACAGCTTCATGTAGGATTCTATACTTAATGACCTCAAAGGTCTACTCAAATGACAATTTTTACTTTGTTCTTATAGGTACTCAGAAGACAATTTTTACTTTGTTCTGCATATGTTGATATTGATTTTATTTCTGATCTGGATCTAATGTTATCCATTTATTTTAGGTGATTTTAGTGCCAAATTCTAGCACTCCATATCACTGAAGGCCTCTGTGCTCATACAGACGAGAGAAAAACCAGTTTGGCCGACCTGCAAAGATTTGATCATTGTGAAAAGTAGTTTCCAAATTTTCACAAAAATGAAATCATCGTGAAACAAAGAAATAAAAAATCATCTCCACTCTACTGTTTTGACTTAAAGAAGTGATGTCTCAGTTTTCGGGACATTTTTGTTTTTGGTGTGCATTTTTGTTCTCTGTTTCCCTGTCCATTTTCTGTATTGCCCTTTCAGACTGTGGTTTACCAGAAAAAGAAGAAAAGCACCCTTCAGCCTAGATCTCCAGATCCTGACACTCCAGTGTGGGACTGGGGGGATGAGGAAGAAGAATTGGAGAAAGAAAAAGAAGAGGAGACACATACAGATAGGAGAAACAGGCACAGGGTGAGAAGTTTAATTGTTTTGCAGCCACTGAGAATCAAGTGTGTGTTGCTAGTACGAGGAACTGGCAGATCAAGTTCAGAAGTTAATAGGAAGCCATCCAATATCAAATTTTTGTTTTCTCCAGAAATGGAGAGCAAAATCATTTCTTTATACAAAATCATTGATTTTATGGATGAATGTAGTTGTGGATAAATTTGTGTTTTTGCGAAATTGATTAGATGACTTTCATAGTGAAATATTTTATTCTTCCATTATGGTGTTCTCAGAATATTTTCCATTGCCTGAGGGTGACCCTTTATTATTACAAACAACCATATCTTGGGTCAGAATAACGCTGGGTTGAAACTTTTTTCACTTCATGAAAGTACACATATAATGCTTTCATATCATACCAGTAACTTAATGTTTTTGAAACCTAACTAAAACCTCAAAAAGTCAACCTCACAAACCTTAGACATGAGAGGTTTCAGATTGTTAGAATAATTCACAAACTGCATGGTCACACTGCCTCTATAAGTGTGCTTCTAGACATGGTCAAGCCAGAAACTGTGGAGAACACACAGTAGCAAAGTCACTATTGCTGTGGCACAACATCCCAGATACTCAAACTGTTTCTGTTGCATGTGTTACAGGACTGATTCATTACATCAGTATTATAGGAGGGAATTACCAATCAAAACTATGATATCAAAATGTGGTCAGACCTGACAAAATATCTTAAGTTGTCATCATCTTCTCTTCAAGGATGACCTTCATCAGCAAAAATCCTTGCCTTCAATGGGCACATGTCAAAGTCATTTGAGCCCGGAAGGCGAAGGCAGGAGACTGAGCTTGCCCAGATCTGTGGAAGTGAGACTGCAGCAAAGACAACATGACCAAGTCTCAAGAGAGTCAGGACAGGTGAAGGATGAACAATCAAAGGCAGAGTTCTCGATGTCAGAGGAAGAGAAAGACTCCTTGTCCAAGCTGACCTTCAAAACGACAGACCCCATTCACATTAAACTTCACCAGCAAAGGGGTAGGATGTCACAAAATTTGCTTTCTGTCATGTTTAGTGTCAAATAATGTTTCTTTTTTGTCCTAGACTCCCTAAGCTATGTAAGACATGTATGCACATCCTTACCTCTTGTTACAAACAGCTCTATGCTTGTACATGATATTGTCACAGTGACAGGCAGTTTGCCAATCCCATTTGATCGAGTTTTTTAAGGAGAGAGAAACATTTTATTAGACAAGGGAAGAAAATAATGCTAATCTCAAGGTTTGGTGCCACTTTTAACTAGTGACTTTGTGACTTACTTCGTCTGTGACATTTGATGGATGTATTTGGTTGTAACAAGCACACAAATAGCCCAGTTTGCAAATTGCCTGTCTCTGAAATAGCAGTTTGTCTGTGACTGTGACAATATATCAGCAAAAAGCCATGGAACAGATCCTTTACAACAGTCCTATCATTTCTTGCCTGCTTTGTTCAACATGCAAAATTTATCAGTGTCTCTGTGCATCTGCAACTTTGTTTTCATGTCTACCCCAATTCATGTCCACCCTCTCCCAAGCCATCTCCACCCCTCCCATTGATTGCCAGGGCCATAATCATGTTCAGGTTGTATTTTGTGTTTCATGCAGATTCAGGCAAAAGAACCAAAGAGACCAGTGAGGAGAAACGGAGCCGAAGTTTGGAGGAGAACTCTGGTAACATCAACAGAGCAAATCTAGATGGTGAGTTTACATTTCGAGGGCTGCCTGCGCAAACACCGTATCATTATATGAATTATACAAGGGAGATATGGCCTTTGCGCAGGCACCCCTTGTGATTCTCATGTATTTCACATCTACTAGAGGTTTGACGTCTTTTTCCTAAATCTTGCAGTGATGCTAATTTTCTGACTAAATCTGGAATTCTGGCGTTTTTGGCATTTTGAGTTTCATGCTCATATCAACATTGCTGGCTGGTTGGTGTGTCAGTCAGCCAGTGACTCCTGCTGCTGTACTATTCTAGATATCACAGTCATTATTAAAATGGGTCAAAAAAAAATTGCCAATGGCTAGTGATAGATTCATGTGTTCACATCTTACGATCATTAGTCTGTGTTATTTTCACCAGGCATGAACGTTTCTGTAACCCTGTGTTGTCATTTTGAAGTGATAGCAACTGAATTGAAGGATTTGAAATCACAGTTTACACCTACCTGTTATTAAGCAGTGCATGGGTAATTTTTAATACCATAGCCTATGGTTTTGTTTTGAGATGGTGATGGTAATTTTTGTGGGAGGGTGAGGGAGGGGGAGGAGGCGTGGGATGCATGAAAGTTTTTGAAATCTCTTAGGATGATAGGTTGGGGTATAGTGAGATTGTGAGGTTGATTTTGTTGCCAAAATGCCATTGGGGGATAAGTGCCAACTGCCACTTTGCTATTCTATGGATGTGATGCTCACCTCAGATGCATACAGTCGCTCAGTACAAATATTAAAGAGGATTAAGAGACAGTCTGCAGCAAGTATCACATCTGTGAGGTAGTACCTATGTCCTGTGCCATACCAACAATGATTTGGCAACATTAGTGTTATTTTATAATATTTCTGCTTGTATGTGAAAGGTGAATCGATGCTCTGCCAACACACACCGCCAGTTATGTTATCTCAGTCTCAGCCTGGTAAAGTTATTTTTGTTGCTTTCTTTGGAATATATTTCCATACACATATCTTTCTTATTCGGCAGTATTAAACAGAAAACTTTTAATTTTTATAACTTATTACAATTTTAGATTTAGGACCTTGATATCTTTAAATTTTCTTGATTTGTTTAACAACACATTATATGCTTTTTAACATGCTTGTGTGTAGGTGGATCTTTGATCTATGGTTCCTCATCTTTGGAGAAAAAACAATTCATTGTTTACTCTGGTTCCTGCTCGTTAATTGGTCTCCTCCTTGTGAACTGAGACGCTTCTTTACATCTCTTTATAGGTCTTAAATTGCTTGAGAATATGGGAAATGCGTCTTTGGACAATGCAGTTTAACATGCTTGGATAGACTTGTGGTCCTATCTTATTAGGAAGTTACTGTGTGCAGTTGGCATAGTGTTAAAAAAAAAAGTTGTCATTGTTAGTGATAGGGCATACCTCAAAAATTCTAAATATGATGTATATGAGTTTGAGCCATTATAACATAATTTGATGTATATGAGTTTGAGCCATTATAACATACTTTTATCATCAAGATGAACCATTTCTAACCAGTTTGTAATTGCAGACCGTCTTGGTAATTTAACACTCTGCCTGTTGACATGCAATACAAAGGAAGTAAATATTTAAGACGCCTGCATTTTGGCCTCAAAAGATCAGTTTTCTCTTTACAAACAAAGGAACCTTATATACAGTCAATTTCACTAAAACTGCAGCTCCTAGGGAGTGTGGGAAAAGTTGCAATGAAGATAAGTTGAGATTATCCAGTGCCCTCTAGAAGCTGTGGTATTTTGTTATCTCAGAAATGTTGTGCTTCAGTGGAAGTTGAAAACCAGTGGATTGTAATTAAATACTTTGTCTGTTCACCCATCTTACTTTAATCTGCATGTCATATTTTGACAATGATTATAGCACACTATTTTTAAAAGGGCCACAATGCCTAGAAAGTCTCAAGTTCACAAAGAGATTGAACCCGCTCCAAAAAAGTGCAGTTGACTGTTTTTAGCTTTCAGATATCTGTAGAGCAAATATTACCCAAAAGAATCTAGTGTCAAGTATATGTAGTGTGTTTAACAGGCTTTTAACCGTTTAGACATTGTAATCTTGTAATTATTGTAGCTAGGAGAGATCAGATAGCAAGCTGTATAGCCTCAGATGTATTCACCTAGGCCATGCCATTCTATTACCTACAAATGACAAATTCAGTATTCATTCAGTATTGCTATTGTACTAACAAATTGTCTATTTTTATTTTTTTAAATTATGCTGTCAATGATTTATACCTAGTGATATTGGGACCGCCAGTTCACAGCCCACCCAGTAGAATCAATGCTTGATGGTAGAGAATAGCCAATATATCTGTGGCCTGACCCTGCAGTTTTTTTTTTGTTTTTTTCATATCTCTGAATGAACAGATCAGGATAGAGCTACATATATTTGACTGTGATTTGGTCAGTGTTAGGAAGTGTGATGGATTTAGTTGTTATTTTTTAATGAGGACCAAATGAGTGTCTGGTAGCACTTTTGACAGACCTCTCAATAAATTTCACATAGATTAGTTCTTGGTGTTTTGTTGTAAAATATATTTGCTAATGTCTAGTTTCTGCGGACCATTGTTTCAATGAGGAGCAGCATGGTGGAATGGTTATGGCATTGAACCAGAGATCTGAAGGCCATGACACTGACATGAGGCTAAAGGTGTTGAGTGTAATTCTTAAAACAAAAATATGTTTAAAAAAAAAAAAAACAACGGAAAAAAATCTACAGATGTATACTTGCAGTATAAGTGCATCAGTAGACCCTGTGTATCAGTAGCTCATTTGTTGTCTGAGCTGAATAAATATATTATTATCATTATTGGTAAGCTGGGCAATCTTAAATCTCAGATTCATTATAGCTGAAAATGCAAATGTAAAAAGCACATTGAAAGTTCAAACATTTTTATTGCTTACAGGTCTGCATACAAGATCTTTTGGATATTGAGTCATTTGCTCATGATGCTTTTTTTTTTTTTTGGTCCTGTAGTTTCATAGTTGCCTATGATATTTGCTCAAAGTACGGAGTGAATGGGCACAAACAAATGCTCAAATAAGTAAAGGTAGGGAGAGAAATTGCTTAAGAGATAAATGTATTTGTTTATTTGAGTATGTTATCTCATTTCCCTACCCAGTATTAGCTTCTATTTGTGTCTGCTCATTTCTAACCTCTGTCATAAGATGCTTTTTTTCCATCTTCTGTAGTACTAAATCTATGATATATACTCTAGATTTTCATATTAATTTCCTCCACTTTGCAGTTTACCAAAGAAACTACCGTACCATTCACTTGCCATTGGCCAGCGACATTGCAATGACACCTCTGTCATCCTTCTTCTACTGCAGTCAAATCCCAAGAGGTGGGTTTATCTACTGATTTAGTAGGTCTTCCGTTTGTCAGTTTATTTACATACTTATTCATTCATTGTGGTATTATCCTTTACTCATCCAGTGAGTGATTGCACCATCCTTCGTGACTGATTTGTCAGTGTCATTTTGTGTCGTTTGCTTTGGATGGCTCTGTTCTTTAAATATTCTCCTTACCTTTAAATGTTGTTGAAATCTTGTCTATCTGGTGGTGTGTTGTGAAAGGTGGTTTCATTGGTGTGGACATTATTTTCCTTTTATCTGTGTTTAAATTAGGAGTTAGTATTTCTTTCTTTCTCCCTTCCTTTAATTTCTTTCTGTTCTCTTCATCCTTGCTTCTCACTTTTCTAACTTCTCTGTATTTCAATCCCACAGTTACTATCTATGTACCAGTAATTAATCATTATTAAATAAATAACATGTATTGGTTAATTTCCGGGGTAGTATTTACAAGTATCTGCCAGTTAACGGCTAGCTTGCTTTTATTATAGACTTGGGCCTGTTTAACAGCTTCATTCTAACTGCTGTTAAATTCATGACAGTTTTGACATTTCAACCATAGAGGAGGGAACAATAGAGGAGGGTGACAGTTGGTTCATTGCAGCTTGAATAACAAGTTCCTTACTTCATTTGAGATATATTCAGTTATGATAGAGAATTTGGATTTTTACTCTGCCAGAAGTGACTTGTAACTGTCTAACAGCCAATCACAATGGGGCTTATGGTGCTAGACCAGGAACTGAGATATATCGGGCTCTAGAGATGACCAAAGCCGTTTGATATTGAGTTCTTTTCCTCTGCAGGAATCAAGAAAATAATCATTGCTGTACACAAAAATGTAGAATTTATGCTTGAATGATAGATACATACAGATAAATTTGGGCTTTGATGGATCTCTTTAAACATATCAAGTTCCAGTTCTAGAAAGATTCTAAGAAAGAAATCAATACTTTATTTGATGTTGGATGTTGATAATTTATTGCAATCCCAGTTCATGTGAAAAAGCATGTTCTATTAATGTGCTCTTGTGATGCAGTTTTCTTTTGTATTACCATTCAAAAGTTTTTGATCTATATTTCACACCTAGGTTTTATATTTCATTTGTAGAAATTTAAATTTATTAGTGGTAATATACATAGTAATTTGTCTTTCATTTTCTGTTTTACTCATTAAAAACAAAATTGCAGATTAAATGTTTTGTGTAATGTCATTTGACATCCTTTTTCCTGTAAGTTCTCGAGGAAGCTGAAGGTCAGGATCTTGTGCTCAGTCATTGTAAGATTTTTTGGCTTTTCCCCCCATCTTTTCCTTTGACATTTTAAAATATTCAAGCATGAGCTTGCCAGTCTTGTGACTGTGGGATTTTCATGGTCTTTAAAAATATTTTGAATGATCAGCTCATGATAAGTTACTGTGCTTATGCACATTTGGTGATTGGATAATGAATTGGATAGTCCTTACTTTTTACAGTAGTCATCTGCAAGTGGAACACATTTCTTGTGGTGGTTCTAACTTCCTTGCACAACAGAAAACCACATTCATGAGCTGTTATGAGATTTAGAATTCTGTACTTGCACAAGATATGGTGACCCAATTTTTTTTTGTCCCCATAGTTTGGTTGGAAGGTTAAGAAAAAAATTTGTTATCTGTCGGTAGCAGACTTCAAATGTCAGTTTTTTTGTTAGGAGTGTAGTCTAGTTTGATATTTTGCCTTACTTTAGACTCATGAATTATGCTCAGGATCTCCAAGCCTTGAGAGATGTAGACATTTATTTGATAATAACCAAAAGTATTCAATCCTTCAAGACTTTGAAAATGATGTCATCCTCTGCTGCCTTTTATCTGAAACAGTTGAGCATATTCGTTGAAAAAACTTTCATTAATTTAAAATGTGTGCACCTGGTCCTTTTTTAGCTCCACATTTGCTGAATCATATATGGCTTGTTGCCCCTCAAGAAAGATCTTTTGTTGGTAACAAACATTTTGCAGGGTTAATAGTAATAGCAGTTTACTTGAAATGACTGGTTTTATTTGCTGTGGCATGTTTTTTTTTTTTTTTTAATTTTTAAACAGTCTACATTTGCAGATCGTTGTCTAACTGCTCCTTTTTCTAGAAAGTATCTTTAAATCATATGGCATGTTGCTTCTTTTGCCATGGACATGATTTTTTCCTGGTGGTAGAAATTTGCCTTGCAGACTGAGCAGCAGATGCATGCAGGTTCTTATATTGTTGTTTGGCATGAGCTTCTTGCAGATGTTGGTGGGTCATGAGCATAAATTGAATATATCTGCTGGTGAAATTGATGACAAAAATGTCATGCTCAGAGAGATCTTATTCATGACTTTCAAAGTACGACACAATCCCATTATTCCATGTGACATTTTAGTTCTGGATCTGTAGACAAACCTCATTTTTAGCGGAAATGTGGTAGTTTGTTGACTTTTGTATTTTGTTTCGTTTCAATTAAGGTTGACAGCCTGGATAGTAATACCTAATCTTATGTCACTGCAGTGTTTCAAGTTGCTTGTCATGTCAAACTCGTGTCAAGCTATCACACAGGCCTTTATTTTCTTGCACATCAATGTCAGCCTATATGTGTATATTGTAGTTTTTGTTTATAGCTTGTAAGGAAAGAACTCATCTGTACACAACACACACGTGCTGAGATTATAAGATTTTTGGCTTTTTCTTACAGCATGTCATATGTAATACCAAATGCATGGCAAGACAAGCTTGTCTTACCAGAAATTATTTTCATTTTTTACAATGCAAATACAACTTCCATGAAAGCAGGTGCATGATTTTTAAATGTATGTATGTAAGCCAATGGATGGCTGTTGATTATAAGTGCAAGTGCTCAAAATTCAGGGACATGTTCTGCATTGTGATTGAAATCTCTCGAGAAATCTAAAGAATAATATTATGGGCATGATAAAACTGTATTTCATTTTGGCCAAGTTTCTTCGACATACAAGTGCTTTGCATTTTTTTTTTCCTCTTCATTGGGTTTACAATGTGATATTGTTTTATTTTTTTACTGTCCTTTATTTATGGGTTCTGTTCATTCAAGTTTATCATTAGCTACTCTTGGAACCTAATGACTGACCAGAAAAACATTCTATAAAGAAAACCAGAATGCTAAGTCATCGCATGAATGCAATATCCTGATAAACTCTGCCTTGACCGAAATCTGTACTTGCAACACAGCAGTTTACCTTCTCTCTAAAAGTGATAACTTAGTTGAGCCCGTGGCCGTAAACCGATAACCGTGACCTTTGACCCAGCCCATTGTTAGAACGACGGTTGACGGAGCCTCTGAGACAGGCAATAAATTACCGGAGCGGGTGATGCTATTAGGCAACCTCAGAGTATTCAGACTCGAAATTAGTACTTTTTAAGGCCTTTTGCTTCCGTTTCTCTTCCATTTTCAGTCCTTTATTACATGAGATTAGTGCAGCCCAAGTTTTGCAGAGAAGAATGATATGAATTTTGTTGCAGAGTTCCGCTGGTAAGTATTTCTTTTTTTCTTCCATTCTACCTCTGTATCGATGCAATTTTCACTATAACGAAAATAGTTTTTAAATATTATTTATTGGATTATTACAATTTTCCCAGAATCGGCAATTACATTATGTTATTCCCCATCAGTTCAAGCTTATCATAGTGCAAACAAAATTACAGGATCTCTCAAGATGTACTTACAAGAGCAACTTATTTGAAGGATATTGCCCAGTTTTGCCTAGGGCTTAGAATAGTCTCNTGCAGGTTGGTACATAACATGTTGTTGTGCAGGCTACATCGGACCTGCCATTGATGCCTTTGCCAGTATGTTTCCCTCTGTTTCCCTCTCAGGTTCTCTCCCCTTGGGGGGTCTGAGCTTGATTGGCTCCGCCAGCTCTCCTGACTTTTCACGCCTCTTGGCAGGCCACCGCGGAGAGATGGGTAAGGTGTTGCTCATCCTGTGGTCTCGTTTGTACCTTTTTATGATCTTGCTGATGCTTGGTCTGTTTCTTTTACTTTTTAATCTACTTTCTGACTCCCCAAGACTAAGATTCGCTGGTTCATAATGAAAGAGGCTTTACCACAGTTGGGAAAAAAATGAAGTGGCATATTTGAAATTTAAAAAAAAAGCTTGGCATCATAAGAGAGACACAGAAATACAGTACCAATGTCCTGAAGTACACATATTGCATTCTTGTAGCAGAAATAAGAGCATTCCAGACCAGTGGGATGCTTTTAGCCAAATATCAAACCTAAACTCTGCCAACATAGTTTAGTGTTAATTGGCACTGTTTAGCTTCAGGAATCCAGATCATGTTTGTGGATAATTTTATTGTCTCTGTGGAATCACATTTGGGTGGTAGAAAGATTTGTGTTTTGTTAAAACTTGGACTAAGAATCTTGGATCATCTTGTAACGTGACATGCATTCATTCAGAGAGAAAACTTAAAAAATGGTTTTGAGATAAAAGATGGTGCATCTTTGTGATAAAACATCTCATACGTGTTTTGTCTCCTATTGTATGACCTTATGGATAAATATGTTCCTTTTTAACAGTGATGTGACTCCCTAACATGGTGGAAAATGGAGTAAAGGACATTTCTGACCCCATCCACACCGAAAGTAGCAAAATTTATTGTAAATTACTTATCAGAAACGTATCCTGTATTAACAAGTGTATGAACAATTTGCAGTATTTTTGTTTTTGTTTATAAACAGTTGCTGTAACTTAAAAAAAATCATGGACATCTGTAGCATTTTGTTACTGGTTCATTAAAATATGATATGGCTGTTAGTTTGTTGACAAATTTTAGTCCTAGGGCCACATAATGTTCTTACCATGTCACATCTGCCACTTGACAAGCCAGTGTGGTATCCACATATGAAATTTTATATAAATTTGCTTCATGCATGCAATTTTATGCAGTGCTTCCTCTCCACGGCAAAACAAAACAAAACTTATTCAATTACTGAATAACACTGTATAGCACTCATACTTTCCACACTTTTGTGAATAGTAACTTAATATTAGGCTCTTAACAGATACAGATACAAGTAGCCTATGTAGCATTCCCCCAAGACAAATTTACTAATTTGGGATTCCAGATTTATTTTGGAGTGCTTTTGCTGATCTGTCCATTCTTGCTAACAGTATTATGTATTTCTTTCCCAGTAACCATGCTTCAGCATCAGCCCCTATATTATTAGTCTCTCCCTCTCTGTGTCTCTCTTTCTCTCTCATCTTTCTCTCTCACTCTCTCACAGCGATGTTAAGCACCATGTGTCAGTTATCATATATACTGTGTATATATATATGTATATATATATATATAATGTCTGTCCGTCCATCCGTCCGTCAGTCCGTCCGTCCGTCTGTCTGTCTGTCTGTCTGTCTGTCTGATAAAACTGTACCTCCTGGGAATGTGAGGTATGGATATATAAATAATAATAATAATAATGTTCTCATAATAGCTATGTAAGAAGCCTGTAGTGTCTTTGATAGCTGGTGATATATCTATTTTATCTGCCATGACGTCAGTTTTGTTTAAGATATTTCCTCTTCTCTTTACAAAGGCTAAAGGAACGTTCACTCCCATTATTTTATGGACGATGCCTTTAAACTTCCAGCTACTTTCACAGTAGGACAGTCTGAATTCTTAGTTCGGGTTTTGCCCCGGATCTCACAGGGAGAAACGTGAAAGAAAAGTTCTTGCCACAACCCAGCTGATTAAGAAGATTTTAAGTAAAGGATAGAGTATCAGGGGAAATCTTAGTAGGTCTCCTGACGTTTTGAATCTCTCTGCAAAAGTTTGCCTTTCCCTCACTGAAAGGATACATTTCACTGTGACTGATGTTGTGTTCTGAGCTTCCTTTCTTGCATATTTCATCCACTTATTTCATCCACCGTGTTTGATGTTGGGAAAGAGAGTGTCTGTAACATTTGATTGTACGACAAAGATTTGTGTATTACATCTGCACATAAATTTTCTCTTAGTTGTCTGTACATGTAACTGCTGCCAGAATGTATCTGTAATTGTAATCCTTTTTCTTCTCTCTTTTCTCTCTCAGCTGTGTTTGAAGGCATTGCTGCAACCCCTGTTTTCTCTTTGACTTAAGCCCCTTCATTATTTATACCTTCAGTGTCACTTACCTGCTAAACATGTTCACATATAGAGAGCTGCCTGACTTTCCAACAAAATGGCAGCCATAAGTATAAGATGTTAAGCCAAAATTTGTGTCATGTATCAGAGAACAATGTTATATATTATTTGATCCACTTAGGATACTAGCTCTCATTGTAAGTGGTCAAGAAATCTTTATTAGCAGGTACTTACTGATATCTATGAAATCTCCCTCTTCTTCCTTTTCCATAACTCTCTTCCTGATATCTCTTGCAGTCCTTTTGCTTCAAGACCACTTTTCCACTGAGGTTGGCAGTT
This sequence comes from Ellobium chinense, assembly GCA_033807755.1. Taxonomy (NCBI): domain Eukaryota; kingdom Metazoa; phylum Mollusca; class Gastropoda; order Ellobiida; family Ellobiidae; genus Ellobium; species Ellobium chinense. The sequence goes on from JAWQUT010000074.1 coordinate 2,273,236, forward strand.
GTTTTACATTTGGATGTAATACCTTGGTACATGCCCCCCTGACTGAAATTTGGGTTTTGACACCTTTATACTGTCAATACTGTCATGCATATTGTGTCAAGCCCTCATACTTCTAGCTTCAATTCATTCTACAGTGGTAGAATAGGAATCTGTGACACATTTCATTAATTAACTCATTAATAGGAGCACACATCAGACTGCTAGTTCAGACACTTCACAAAATGTCACTGATCAGAAAACTACTGCTCTTACCCTGCTGATCTTTGACGTGAGCCAGTATCAGAATCTTCCACCCAAGCAAAGCCAGTGACAAAAAGTGATAAAACATTAATTTTCCTTTAATATAACCCAGCAAGCTCTGACTCAACATACCAAACCTGTTATACATTACACCACATAAGACAGTAGAGCTTACTTTTAAAAAATCACTTTGCTCAGTCAGTTTCACTAACATGAGACAGCTTTTCTTTCTCCTTAAAATTTGGATCTTGGTGTTTATCATGGTGTTACACCCAAGTGACGATATACAGTAGAATCTTTGACCTTGTACATCACATGCTTTAATTCCTCTCCTGCATGTTGCTAAGCTGGGGTCTCTCACTCTAGATTCTTGAAATAAATTTACCTCAGAAAGTTGAATACCTCATAAACTTAAATTTCTAAGAGGGGCTTCGGAAGTACATTACTGTGAGGTCCTACTCTGGAATGAAATGGTGTGCTGTGCTTCCTATTGCATCTCCTCTCCCACCCTCTGTATTTTCTTTGAAATATCAGGTTTTGGGTCACAGGTGTTGTTTATATTTTTCTGTTTTCAGTTTCTTGTTTCATCAACCGGCTTTCAGTCTGAAGAAGGCTTGTTTAGTGCACCAAATAGTATAGAAGTCAGCCTTCTTGAATACCTCATAAACTTATATTTCTAAGAGGGGCTTCGGAAATACAATACTGTGAGGTCCTACTCTGGAATGAAATGGTGTGCTGTGCTTCCTATTGCNTAGTATTTAAGTCAGCCTTGCGGTCAGTGATAGTTAAAATATTTCTCTTTCTTCTTCTCCAGCTCTAGAAGGTTTCAATAATGTTCCCTTGCTTCACCCCCTGGAGACGCTTCATAACAATCTGACATTCCACCAAGTTGATGACTTCCTAGGGCGTGTCACAACAACACGCTTCCCTGTGCCAGATGCTGACACACTGAGCTTCCTGTCCCCCAAGTCCATGCTTGGTATGTGCATCCCTGGGAAAGGTCTGTTGGTTTCTGTATTCATCTTGCATTCATTTGTTTCTTCCCCTTTTCTTTCTTTACACACTGATTCTGTATGAGTTACTGAGTCACATCATGTTGTCTACATAATAAAAGCACACAAAGCCAGTTGTGGAAATTTTACAGGCAAAGGAAGCAAGGTGATGCATCTCCAAACCTGAGGATAGGGGGGTTTGTTTGTGTTGGGAGATGCAGAAATTTGCATGATAAACTGTCTAAGGAGTAAGGATTTTATCGTGTATTTTGGGTAAGCAAACTTGCTTATCATCGAAAAAATATTGCTAACCAAAATTATCAAGGGTGAACATTAGGTGGCATATGTCTAAGAGGAAAAAAAATATACTTGTGAGAAAATTGTGAGAATTTGAGGTCTTTGGTTGGGCCTTTTCCTGTAAAACCTCAAAAAGAACAGATAGATAATTAAACCTGCTAAAATATTAAGAGATTTAATTTGTGTTGTGCTGTTAATGTCATTAATTAGGAGATTTGCACTCCAAGATGTGTTAATCAAATTTTCAAATTTACGAATGGGATTTAGGTATAATTTTTTGTGAAGGAATGGAGATATGTATGACAATCAGCATGTCTACATTTTTGTCTCATTTTCCCATCCCTCCACCTCCTTTCACTTTACCCCCACGGACCCTTACTGAAGACTTTAAGTACTGCTTGATACAGGAACATAATGACTATGTTCAGTGACATAATGGGTATCATCAGCTAAAATGGAATCACATATTTTTAGACCTACCCAGTTTGACAAAATCATCATCGTTTGATAATGTTTTTATTTCTTAATTCCCATTTCAGATTTTCAATCTTCCAGTAATTCTAGTGGCGGTCCAAATTCACCAAGCATCTCCTCAACCCCTGTGGATATTATGAAGACATTAGACCTTTACATTGCGAGTCGCAGTGATGAAGAGGTGGCTTTGGAGTCTAAGGAGGAAGGTGCTAAAGGTATTGCACAGTTTTTTATCTGTAGGGACGTTTGGTAATATTCAGGGATGCCACAATTCTGAGACTTCTTGGAAATCTAAGAATTTCGTGGCTCAGAGAATGTCTACCAAGGTCCATCCGAGAACCCAGGACAACAACTGAAAAAAAAAAAATTCTGAGATTAATAAAGTTTTGGATTTTTTCAAGTGTGTATCAGCATAGATGTCTAAATAATGAAGAATGACTTGAGGTAGAGGTCATGGATTTCCAGTGCTGAAACATTAAAACACTAACCCAAGGCATAGTGGAACCGAAGTTTTACATTTCTCATCTCAGAACTCTATATTCAGAAATTAATCAAAAGAATTGTCTCTGTTAGGGGTGACGTAGAGATAAGCCCCTCTTGTGTCAAGTACATCCCTCCATTCATGTATCTAGTCAAGTACATCCCCAGTGGCACTACATTCTTATGGGATCACAAGGAGGGAGATTACCTGATAGAATAGATAGAATTACCAAGGACAATAACATTCATGGCATCACAGCTGACTCTCTGTGTTAAAAATGTGAAGAACTGATAAAATCTATAGTGATAACTCAGAATGGTGCTTATTCAAATAGCCGCTTGGAAATAATGCTGTCATAAGTCCTTAGGTGAACTTAACTGTCGTGGTCGCAAAATTCGATTGTCGCACCCAGCACTTGGCAAGGAGATGTGTATGTATTCAAGCGCGGTGAACAGATGGTAGAATTAATTCTATCTCTGCATCACGAGGGTTAAGGATTTATGAAAGTGTTATTCCCGGGCAGTGATATGCTGATAAACGAGGAAAGGAATCTTCATTAGTGTCTCTGTTTGATGGACTGCCACTCAGTGCTTGGCAAAATATTGCACTGAATGCTTCAGTCTAAACAGCTGGCATCAATCTGTCAAACAAAAACACTGATGCATGGTCCTCATCTCCCTTGGACTGTGTGAGACTGAAAACTCAAGATTTGTCCTCTGACCTTTGATGAACTATCGCCCTGTTTGAGTTTACTGTGACCCTTTCTGTTTCAGATATCAACTGTTTCTCAAACACCGACGGTGAAAATCAGGACACAGTCATTGGTACTCAGACACCCAAATGCACAACTGCTCCAATTGACATTAATGGAGATCCACATTTTGCTGTCCAGGGCAAGTTGGAGGACTGTCATATAGAAGACAGTAAAGTCAAGTAGAAAAAATACCGAACAGTTTACCACTCCACAAGTGCAGGTTTGGAGCTGTTGTGGAGACTGCCACATTTCCCTCACTAGACCCCAGTGACTTAGGACAGTGTACGTTGCAAGATTTAGTTTTGTTTAGTAGGATGATTTAAGGTATTAGGTGTTCAGAGCCTGAGTGCGCTGTCTTGACTTTATACTGTTAGTCAGAACAGTGCCTTTGAGGTCTGAAGAGTCAGTGTATGGTTATATAAATTCTTGCCATTCAATGGAACTCACCCACCAGCTAATAGCATAATATAACAGTGAGTTCTCACTCAGTTCCTATACTAGCCTTTGAGGTAAATTGCTGTCACTGCATCCTTCCCTTTGCACTGCTGTAGCAGAACACAAAGGAAAAAAAGGCTGTGGAATGGAACTGTGAAGTTGCAGGTTGAAATCCTTTTGTTTCCTCCCAGGAAAAGCATAATATCAACAGAACTTGTATGTGTTATGACTTTGGAGTCACTTTACCCTTATAGAATACCCTGAGGTGGGAATGGGTCATTTTCCTCAAACATTAAATACAGTACCTCTTGAATCACACTCTGGCCAATCAGGCCTTCTGGCTGTTCCCTGTTATTTTGCTTTGTAAAACTGAAAACCAATCATGGACATTCTGTCCACTGCAGAGGCTTGTGATTGCACATGAATGTTCTCTGGGATATCATGAATAATTTTCTAGGACTTTCAAACTGATGCCAGTTAAACAATGACATCGCAAATGTCTTTAAATTAACAAAAATAAAGAACAAGACATTCTATCCGCAAGTTGTTAGTCAGTGGTTGCATTTTTTGCACCTTACGCATGCTAATTCCGAAGGGGTGATTTACACTTCTCCGCTGGATGTGGGATGCCAAATTTCACATGACAGGAATATGTGCCCATGAAAACCTTGAGGTTAAATTTTGTTCTATGAAATTATGAACAGTATTTAAAGTTACCGTGGGGAGGGAATGGAAGACGTGGTTCTTGAACATCTGGTGTACCACCCACTGGATTCAAGGGAGTTAATTTCAGGAAAGTGGCCCTTTGTACTCTAGCATGTAGTGTCCCTTGAGAATCTTCTGTGCTCTGCTAAAGTTTCATATCTACTGTGTCTACAATTGATAGCATTAGCAATGATCTCAGCGATATCATGTTACTTTATTTCAATCAAGATTTAGTTATTTTAGGACCATTGTAAACGGATATGATTGACCTAATCAAAGGGATTTATTTACGCAATTATTGAAAATTGTATTATGAAATAGTTTACTGCCATTGTTTTAATGTTGACTCACATTAGTGTGAGATTGTTGTGAGCATGCAAGTGGACCAGCTGAAGATGATAATGTGCCTAAGTGAGATGTATGTAGAGCTGAGTATGAAAGAATCAGGGCTGTAAATGAAAGTGTGTGCATGTGCTGGTATCTGTCTGTGAGATACAAGTCATCTGTGTTGCAGGGTTGACACGAAATGTCTCTCCACCCCAGTCTTTCTTGTTGTTTATCTTTCTGTACATGCTTCCAGTGAAATGTGTATGTGAGGTATGGCTGTGATAGTGTCTTTGTTGTTTTAGAAGGTCACATTTGATACACTAACTTATTGGCAAATTTTGGTGTAATTTTGTGAAAAAACTATTAAAAAAACCTCAAATACTAAAGGGATGTAATCGGATTTTCTCCAGACTGTATGAAAGGGGGGAGACATTCTCTTCTTGTCATAAATTTGAGAAGGAATTTATAAATTTTTAGAAGGATTTTAGGCTTTTCTCAAGTATTCAAACTTGGTCTCAAGTATTCAAACTTGGGAGTGCGGGAAAGAAGGGGAGATTGACGCCCACACATTGTGTCTGTCGAGTGGATTTTGAAGCTAAAGGGGTGAATTTCGCAATCACACTGGCTCGAGAAAGTACTGGATCTAACAGTTTTATAAAGAAGTATTTCCTTTCATGCGGATTAACCGTTTCAGATGACAGAGCTAAGTACCCATGAAAACCTGCACCTGCATTAGCCTTCTATTCCCTCAGTACTAATGGCTGTAAGGGAATATCTCTGGAATATGCACCACCAACAGGTTTTCTAACAAACAACAAAAAGTAAGTTATTAAAATTTGGGCGTTTGGTTTTTTTTTTTTTGCACAAACCTGGTTGCTTGTTAATGAATTAAATGAAAATTTATGTATAACTGACCCAAGCTTGCAACAGAGGTTGTCTACATTTTGCTATATTGTACAAAATTTCGAATCACAGCATTTATGCATTAAACACTGCACAATAGCTGGGTGGCTTAGTGTGAAATGGTATGATTTGCTCCCTGCTAGTGATGTGAGGCGCATTGTTTATGGGTGAATAGTTTGAATCCTGTTTTTGTATACCTGAAAATTAGCTCCATAAATCAACAGTGTTGAAATGATGAATGTTCATGACTGAAGAATTTAAGTGTGATAGAATAAGGTGTACATTATTTGGATATAATAATGAAGAAGTAATGAGATTACAAATACAGTATTTGGCCTGGAAGTGGGATTTACAAATGAATGTTGACTGTAAGGACCTGTGTCAATACAAACATATCAACAGATTTTTCTTCTTGCTTTTTTGACACTGACTTTATATTACATTGGTTACTTTATTAGTGACTGGCTTTATTGCACTGGAAGCAAACGTCTATGCTCAGTCTCCCAACCAAAGATCTAGCAAAGAGTTGTAGTGCTTGTTTTTCCAGTGAATGTTGATATTGATGTAACCACACAATGAATGTTCTTTGAGCAATAAGAATTTAAACAGTATGTCAGCTGGACGTGAATTTAGTAGATGAGAAGAAATCGAGTGCATAGAGAATATTTGCGCATCTTTTCAATTTATTGTGTTCATGTTATGTTGTATTGTTAAATGAATAGTGTTGGCCTGTTGCCTAATAAAAGCTTTTGAACATTGAAAGTGATGAAATTTTTGTAAAACAGAAAATCGGGTCTCAAAAGCAGAGTAATTTCAGTGTGAAAGTAGAGAACAGTAAATGATAAAACAACTTCTGTATTGAACAATATTGATTTTGGTTTCCAATAAGTTTGCCTTTGACTGGTGCCATCCCTGAGTATGCAATGCAATAGAATCTCAAATCTCATACTCATCATCCACACAATAAAAACCTCACAAAGTTGATTCTCGGACCTTTAAGGGAGGTGGAAGTAGACAGATCCAACTCTAAATCTGGACTAGTGGGGTTGCTTATTTGAGGAGGCAGGAGAAATATGCACAGTAAAACTGTGGATTTTGAGTCTGCAAACACGCTCAAATACATGTCAAATCAGTATTATTAAGAGGAAACTTGTGAGAAACCTTTGTATGTATGGGATGTACGTTTTGGAAGTAATCAGTTTTCAGCTTTCTTTACCTGTAAAACCTTCAAAACTTGGTTGGCAGAACACTTTTTATCTATATAAATTCTTGCTATTTACAACTTCAAGCACACAACAAATTTAATACTATGGATTGGGTCCCTAGAGTTGGAGTTTTTGAAGCCCTGTGGGAAATGAGCCTGAGTTGTCATGGTTCCTCAAGATGACTTTGTGAGTCCTGAACATGGACAGCTGTTTGCTCAAACAAAATGTTTGTGTTAATCCTATGAGAGTTGCTTGTGATTTGAATATTGTGTTATTGCAGAAATCCACATTAGAGTCACCAGCCCACTTGCGGCCACGAGTGAACTTCCCTTTATATTAGCTCCACTATCACACCTAGAACGTTTTTTGTTGGCCGTACCTAGGACATGTGAAGATAACTGTGGATTGAAAGTGGCGAGAGGCACTCACTGTTGTTATTTATGGCAGAGATTAATAAAANATATTTTTAATTTATTGTGTTCATGTAATGTTGTATTGTAAAATGAAGAGTGTAGGCCTGTTGCCTAATAAAAGCTTTTGAAAGTGATGAAATTTTTGTAAAACAGAAATCAGGTCTCAAAAGCAGAGTATTTCAGCGTGAAAGTAGAGAACAGTAAATGATAAAACAACTTCCGTATTGAACAATATTGATTTTGGTTTCCAATAAGTTTGCCTTTGACTGGTGCCATCCCTGAGTATGCAATGCAAAAGAATCTCAAATCTCATACTCATCATCCACACAATAAAAACCTCACAAAGTTGATTCTCGGACCTTTAAGGGAGGTGGAAGTAGACAGATCCAACTCTAAATCTGGAATTTGGGGGTTTGCTAATTGAGGAGGCAGGAGAAATATGCACAGTAAAACTGTGGATTTTGAGTCTGCAAACATGCTCAAATACATGTCTAATCAGTATTATTAAGAGGAAACTTGTGAGATGTACGTTTTGGAAGTAATCAGTTTTCAGCTTTCTTTACCTGTAAAACCTTCAAAACTTGGTGGGCAGAACATCTTTTATCTATATAAAATCTTGCTATTTACAACTTCAAGCACATAAAAAATTTAATACTATGGATTGGGTCCCTAGGGTTGGAGTTTTTGAAGCCCTGTGGGAAATAAGCCTGAGTTGTCATGATTTCTCAAGATGACTTTGTGAGTCCTGAAGATGGACAGCTGTTTGCTCAAACAAAACATTTGTGTTAATCCTATGAGAGTTGCTTGTGATTTGAATATTGTTTTATTGCAGAAATCCACATTATATATACGTTGTATTGGGTATGACTAATGATGTTGGCTGAGAACAAAACTGTTACAACACAACACTGTTCCAAAGATTTTAATTGCCATAAATTGTTAAAGGTCTATTTTGTATTATTATGATGAATTCATGTTTAATGTTGTGATATTTATAATGGGATGGAAGGGCGGAGGATGTAAGAGGTTATTGTAGCTCAGGGGTTATTCCTTTTTATGTCAAGAAACTGTCTCTCTCATATGTTTGATATGCTCAGATGCACTTTTAACAGAAAACAGAGAACGCTATTATTGTTTTGTTTGAAGCTTATTTCACAATAATCAATCGACTGACTTTACGCAGCTATCATTTTTGGACGTGCAAAATATCATTCACCCTGTTGATGGAATGTTCAGACCAGGCTGGGTGTATATCATGAAGTTGAACAAACTTGTGAAAGCAGCTAGTGAAGTCATTGAAAAGCTGGGCTATAAAAACATAACGTCTTACATCAATGCCTGGAGAGTTCAAGCATGATTGTTGAGTTAACTCAGCCAGTTTTATGAATTGCACCTTTTGGGCACGCTATTTCGGGGTGTTTTCAAAATTTTCTCCATGAGCAAGTACATGTTAATTAAGATGAAGATTGGCAAAGTACCCGGAATCAGCAAGAATGCCCAGCTGTGGAAACCCATGGAAAATGTATTACAGTTGACTCTGCTTAATTGCAACTTCTTTGGATCAGAGAAAAAGTTAAGATTAAGTGGAGTTGCGGTTATGTGGAGCTGGTATGTTTGGTCATTTATTGCAGGGGGGTGGGGGGAGTAACCTTTTCCCTCTGCATTTTCATGGGCTTGGGNTGAGTTTTCAAAAGCTTGGGACCATCACAGAAATTCTGTGGCCTCAATCTGATTGTGTAAATAAAACAGTCGTAAAATTTTCTACATCTATCCATGTCGCAATATCGGGTGTCCGGAGACATCAAAATGCACTCCTTGCCCTTAACCCATATCTGCTTAGTATGCTTTTGACCTAAATGGTCCATCCTCAGCTCTCAACCAACATGCAACGTGTTCACTTTGATAAAATTCTTTCATGTCGTGATTTAGTCACCTTCAAGTCGCCAAACTCGGGACAGTGTTGTAGCCTGTTTGATTGCTGAGGCCTGTTTCATTGACCACCTTGTTGTAGCCCAGCAGACAATAAAGAGTAACATGGCATGGTTGGGATCGACCTTGTCAATACCTTGTCAATACCTTGTCCCAAGACTGACATCGTCATGTTCGGGGCATTCCCATAGACACTCCGTCCCCCTTTCCAACAGCCATCGTAAGGTGGTACCGAGCATCTATCCATATGACATGTTCTTTGATCTAGCTGAAATCCACCAAACAGGTCCGGGGTTCAGCAATATGGTGACTCCATTCTCCGCCTCTTGGTGACATAATGGTTCGGGGGGATGGCGGGGCGGAGTGCACTCGGCACAGAAGCATTATCGGGGATAGCTGAGGCTAAGGAGAGGGGAGGAAGGGGAGTGGAGGGGCCTTTCACGCCTGTCACAGCATGGCAGCAGTCTACCCTCCGTCGCACAGTTTCAGCTCTCAATTTAAGTGTTTATTTATCATTTGCAATTCTTCTACTGCTGATTGTTTATTTTTATGGCTGCTGAGGAATTGCGATTATCTGGTGTGAGTTGCGCTTATCCAGTGGCTTTTATAATATAGGAAAAATTCAGGTCCCTGGGAAAAAACTACGATTAAGTGAATGTGGTGATTAAATGGAGAGCGATTAAGCGGAGTTGACTGTATTAGACCAGTGTTTCATAATTTTGTTTGGAAATACACTCTTGTGGGTTGACTAAAGTGAAATGTGTCTAAACGTGGCAAAATGTGCTAGTGGTGAAAATTTTTGTATGATTATTTGAGTTAGGTTATTTTCATGAGAAAACTGTCAAACCATTTAGAAATGCCATGTAAAAGTTCCTGAAAAATCATTTTGGTGTTTTGTGACAATCCTGTGAAATCAGTTTTTGAGTCTCTTCCATATTTCCTATACAGATAAATTCTTCTGTTGATGTTGTTCATGTGAAACAATGTTATTTTGAATGTTGGTGTTCTCTCCTGTTATGTGCAATCACTTCTGTAACAGAAATGAATTTAATAAAATATATTTTTTAATACTTATAGGTGTTTGTTTGAATATAATGTACTAATTAAACTGCTCGGATATAAATAATGTTATATGGCCATTGTCAGTAAATAGGCAAAACTTATTTATGACCGTCAATATCTAGCCCCTCTGTTATTACATTGGAACATTGATTACACTGTCATCCTTTGGACCATACATTTGATGGTGTGTTAACAGAAGTTTTGTGTTATCCAGTGTGTTTTTTTCATAAAGAACAAAGCAGTTGGGACTGTTAAATGGTTGTGTGTTAAGCTGGGTGTTATGTGAAGTGTGTGGTTGTGTTAACAGAGTTCCACTGCATTTCGCCCACAGACTTGTGTATCATAATATCACTGCATAAACTGTAGTGTTAGTAATGTTGAAATTGATTTTTTTTTCTTCCATGCAGTGTTGTCAAGCACACATGTATTGACTGCACACAGTTCCATACAAAAGAGCAGCAGAGCATGAATATCTTGAATGCATGCAAGTCAAAATCATGGTTCTCTTTAACCAATCTTTCAGATCCATATTTCGCCACCCGGAATTAATACTGTCGTAAGTCCTTAAATGACTTTTAGGACTTACAACAGTATTATTTTCGGGCGGCGATTTATTTCTCTAAATTAGTGCTTCACTTACTCCTCAAACTTTGGCAGTTTCAAACAAGATGAGTTGATCCTAATGAATTCGAGATATTCATGCCTGACTGTCTTATCAAAGCAAACACACCTAACAGCAACTTTGAAATTACAAACATGGATAACTGAAACTCTGGTTTATTAAATCTAATTGTCTGATTAGGTCTACAAATGAAGAGAAAGCCTGCGAACCATACAGGGTAATTTTGTAAAGTCAGGCATATCCTAATCCATCTAGACATATTTTTAGAAAAAGTGATAAATGTTCAACAGTGAAATGGAAACAAGGTTCTGAAAATTTAAAGTACATTTTTGTAAAAGGATTTTTGTTACTGTGGTACAAAAATGGTGTAAGTCTGTTGAAGGGAAGGTCATTTCTGAATTCGGCTACTGTGTTGTTTAAGAAATCGAGGATCATGTTGATATGTTAAAAAATTTTGAAGTGCACCAAAACTGCACTTGCAAAGAAACACGTTGACTCTATTTTGATTTGCCATGAAAGTCTTTCTCTCGCTTTCTCTCAGAAATGTGGAAAATGACGGGTAAATTTAGTAGCACGGTGTTAAATATGGCTGAGAGTGACCTGCATAACTCTTAACCAGTGCCTGAATCACTTCAGTATTACAGATCATTAATTTGATTGGTTGAAATCGATGGATGAGTGTTTATTTATGTCATAGCATGTTCGTCAATAGCATGTTCGTCAAAGATCCTGTATAATTTCTTGCTAGAGGTTCAAAGTAAAAGTATTTACCATTTTTCAAGAAGACTTAGACATAAATAACTAATGTTATTGTGAAGGAGCAATAGCTGTCCCAAGAACTGTGAATTATAATAGTCTGATCCCTTTTCACACTTTCTTTATGCGTCAGGAGGATGCAAGAGGGCGTTGTTTGAACTAATTTTGTAATCCATGACAACACTGCTACCAAGATTATAATTAATAACTATGACAATTGAAGAATGTTTTTCCAAAACTAGGCTGTATGTGGTCTCTGACTATAATTTTTGAAATAAAGGGAAGTAACATTAAGATAATTGCTCTTCACACAAGGGGTAAAATTTGGAGGAGTGCAGATTTTGAGCTTAGTTAAACTTTGAATGAATTAGCACAGAATTGCTTCTTTGAGTACACAACCAACTCATTTAACAATGAAATTGCAAGTACTGAGTTTTGGAAAAACATTCTTCAGTTTAGCTGTGTGTTTATCAAGCTTTTACCCAGTTTTCTGTAAGTATTGAATACCTAACATTTCTTTCATTTTCTGACATAAAGGCTTATGTTGATTCAGCTGTCAGAATTACTTTTTTGCATCTTTAGGATCATTTCCCAACAAGAAGTTTTGGCAAAGTCATGAATACTGTTGATACATTTGTAGAAATAAGACAAGAACGTTGTTGGAGCAAAGAATTATCTTCAAACAGAATCACTCAATTTTTTGAAAGCAGATGTAGCAAAGATAAGCCCTTTTGTGGTAAGACGTTATATTTGGCAGATAAAGACTTTTTTCATCTAGAGTGTAATATGATTTTTTAAAGATACAAAGTCCATGATTCCTTCAAGATACAAAGTCCAAAGGGGTTGAGATTATGGTAAATATTCATTAGGCTCTAATTTCCTGCCTTCAAAGCAGGGTTGGGCAGAACTGAGATCATATGAACGCAGTTCATGAATTTAAATTCAGGTCATGTGAACTTGATAGCTATTTTAGACAAACTGATCCTGATCTGAACTGTAGCTATTTTGAGCGTTTGATTGGAGTTCAAATTTTCTTCTAAATTTCAGTTCAGTTCACTACTGCCTTAAAAATCAGAACCAAATGTCGATTTTAAAGACCAAGGAGAAATGATCTGATCTGAAAAAAACGACTGAACCTTCATAGAACGGAATGAAACATGACCTTAGGGAACTTTTCTCCTTAGTGAACTGAACTTGATCTGAGCTAATTTTTTGGTATTTGGTGAACTTGCCCAAGCCTGCTTCAAAGCTTCACTCCCACCTCCCCTCGTCCAAAACTCAAAGACTGTCAGCCTCTTTCTGTTTACATCCCATTCATGACAAAAGCGTCCATGGGCGCTTTAGCCAACAATTATTGTAGGGGTAGGGGTCGGAGCGGTGCCACAAGGAGGTTGGACATTCCCTATGAAGTCACAGACTTGAGCGTCGTTGTTGAAGACCAGAGCTGTGAAAACAAGGGACTTTAGGTGAAGACTGTAAAACGTAAACAAAAACAAACGTCGCCCTAACTGTCATTTTTACTTGCGTCTGTAGACAGAAGGTCAGCCGGCCTAATGCGCATGTGCGGAAACAGCAATCAGCTGTGTTTACATTGAAAACAGGAATAGACAGCGCGTAATGAATGTTGGGTCAGCTGTGATTCTAGTCTAAACCTCAGCAATTACCGACAAATGTGGGATTGTGGATCAGTTTGATTAACACTAACTGTGCAACAAGACTGCACACATAGAAATCGAATTTCCTGATAATTTAGAGATTTGGACTGGACTAGTCTAGGCTATCAGTAACCTACACTCACACGGCGTCGCTCGAGATCATGCAAACACAGCTGATTGCTTTTTCCGCACATGCGCAATAGGCCGGCTGACCTTCTGTCTGCAGACGCAAGTGTCATTTTTACTCTCTCACTTCCTCCAAGGGCTCTCACTCTCTTCCATCAAGGGATGTAACTCAATTTATTTCTATCATACATGTTCCCTTCTCAATTAATTCCTTTTATAGTTTTTAACAAAGACTAATGCATATGTGCTAGGGAAAAGCAGCGCAGGTAAGTGTGGGGATGTGTGGGGGAGGGGAGAAGAACAGAGGGGTAACAGGGAGGGAAGAGGGGTGTTGATGTGGATAATATGTACTGCAGCAGCTTCGGTTAAAAAAAAAAAAAATCAAAAGGCCACGAAATTTCTGGATGTCCTAACGTTGCAGGATAGGGCGACTAATGGTTACAGACCTGTAACTGTACTTTCACTATGTGGTCCTACAACTTAGGGGGTATATTTCATCTCCCCTTTTCCCTCTTTTGGCATGCCCTGCTTCCAGTAATAAGGGCTCCAGGGGGGAAATTTTGATATCATGGGAATCTGTGTCCATTTTACTTTATTTTACCAGGCACTATTTAG
>JAWQUT010000074.1:2287643-2306759 GCA_033807755.1 Ellobium chinense
TACTAGTACAACTGGCTATTGTATATTGACTGGTTGGCTGACCGGCTGACATTAGTCACAGGAATGATTGATGGAAGGATATGATTATATTATGATTGGTCGACTGATTGATTGATGGAACGGTTGGTTAGTTAATATGTGGAATGATTGATTGATTGATTGATTGATTGGTTGATTGGTCTGTTGGTCGATTTGTCGATTGATTGGTTGATTGACTGATTGGATGGTTCATAGATTGATTGTTGGTGGATTGATTGAATGATTGATTGGTTGGTTGGTTGATTGGTCGGTGATTGTTTGATTGATTGGTTGATTGGTTGGTTGATTGGTTGGTTGGTTGATTGGTTGATTGAAGGACTGACTGATTGATTGGTTGATTTCTTGCTGGATGATTTATGGGCGATTGATTATGCATAATAGCTATTGGCTGGTTGACTGGATGATTTGATGTCTTGTTCTACGATTGAAAGAATGCCTGAATAGTTGACTGATTGATAAGCATAGATTAGTAATTAATATGACTGATTAACGTTATTAATGTACAATCTGTCCCGTCATTTGGTTTTTGTCAATGGTTGCTCATATGCCACATGTGGGGCCTGAGCTTTGTTACAATAAACTTGTTAAACTTGTTAAACTTGATAGGGCGACTAATGTAGGTTTGTGACACCTATTAGAAGGGCAAATCACTCATAGTGTACAAGCCAATTACAATTAATCCGCTAATATATAAAATCCCCCTTTTTTGGGGCCCTGCCAGCCAGTGTAGGGTGTAGAAATGTGTAAAATGACCTGTGATCTAAATAAAGCATCCAATTTTAAAGTTTCAGGTACAATTTGAGCCTTCTAGATAAAAAAATAAAATGTGTAGACCTATGTATTCGCACGCGGTCAAAACCAGCCAAATGGAAATTTGGGGACCAAATCAGAATTTGAGGTGATCTTTTTCAAAAGACATTTGTGAAAAATTTTGGGCGTTGACCCCCCTTTTTCTTCCCGTTAAAAGATCGGGCAAAAGAAGTACTTTAACTAACTCCATGAAATAAATTTCCCCAAATCACAGTGGTATATTTAGAATAACGCAAAATGTTAATAGGGCCAAAAGAAGAAAAAACAATAGGTGTCAAAGACCTGTAATGGTCCAGGGGAAGTAACTAGACAAAATAAGCTGTACTGGGTTGCCTTTGTTTTGGACCTTGCTGTATCGCGAAAGGGCCCGTCTTTGTATTCTGCGGGCGCTACTTAGCAAAGGAAATATCAGTGGTATGGTTTTAGTTGGTGCTCGCCAGTCACATGGAGAAAGGGTGCACACCGACGAGAGGTTTGTTAGAAATGTGATCACTGGAAGAACCTGTGCTAGTCTTTTAGCTCGCAGGTGAGTGCGTAGGTGAGTGGGAGTTGGGCCTTCCTCTGAAATCATTTCTCGAGGAATATTAAAACAACAACAACAACAATAACAACAACAACAGCATCAACAACAACAGCAGCAGCAGCAGCAGCAAGAATAGCAACAACAACAACAACAACAACAACGACAACAACAAGAACAACAAAAACAGAAACAGCAACAACGACAACAACAACAACAACAAGAGCAACAACTACAACAGCGACAGCAACAGCAACACTAGCAGAGACGACGAAAACGACGGCAACAACAGTAACAACGACGACAAAAGTAACAACAATAACAACAACAACGACAGTGACAGCAGCAGCAACAACAACAACAACAAAAGCCTATGATGAAAAACAAAAGACGATGAAGACGACAATAACAAAACAACAACAACAACAACAACAGCAGTAGCAGCAGCAGTAACAAGAAAGACAACAACAACAACAACAACAACAACAACAACAACAACAACAACAACAACGACTACAAAACGACAACAACGGTAACAAAAAGAAGCTATCGACCTCATCATCACCATTATCAGCAACAACAGCAGCAGCAATGACTTTGTAACTTCTCAAAAATTATTGGTAACTCACTTGCTGGGCAGTACAGGCGGCCAACATTCGTCCCACCAAAACATCTGACATACGTTTCGCACTTGTCGTTCTTGAGAAAAGAAGAAAACAAGGAAATATTACACGTAGAACTCGCTTAACACGACCATCGCTTTACCCGAAATCTCGTTTAGCCCGATGGAAATGAAAATCCCCATCCAATAGCCCTCTTTACTCATACATACACTGTAGTAACATTTTTACGATTAAGCCAGAAAAGTGTTTCAGGGAACCTTTGATAACACGATAAGTGATGCGCCAGTGAAAGAGAAAAAAAAAACTGACAGNACCAACGTGCTTTGGTATGGAAATGAAACAGTGCAAGGCAATGAGCAATTTAAAAAAAAAAACATGCACAAGCATTATGCACTAGATTGTTGTTTTTTCCCCAGTTGTCAAGATGTTTTTTTTATAAAAACGTTACATGATTTTCTTGTTCCTCGTGAGATTTCACTACCTGTATAATTATTGTCAACATTATCTATTTGTCCAAAACAAAAATCACTGATTAAACCACTGACTTGAATCAGTCGACTCCGCTTAATCGCCCTTCCTGGGGATCACGGAAAAAGTGGGCGATTAAGCGGAGAGGCGATAAAGCGGAGAAGGTAATTTCGGCCATTTTTGGTAATGGGGTTAAATTTTTTTGATGTCGTGGTTTGATATCGTGCATTGACACCTTCTCGTCTCCAGTCTCAGGACAGACTCGAGTTTGACGGTGTTGTAGCGCACAAAATGTTTGGTCTCCGCGGTCTCTCTTATTGGCCACATCGCAGTAGCCCAGCAGACAATAAGGAGTAGGATGGCACGGTCGGGATAGACATGACACATTCTCTGATCTAACGAAATCCACCATACAGTCGCAATCAAGGCGCGGGGGGAGGATTCTTACCATGGCTTTCGGCGCATTAGCATTATCGAACGGGCGAAGGCAGTGATGCGTAGAGTGGGACGAAGGGGGACAAGGAGAGGGGGAGGTGGGGAGGATAGGCTTATCACACCTATTTCCGGGTGGCAGCTCTCACTCAGTCAACCGATCTGCCATCCGTCGCGTAGTTAAACCGTCTGTGTGCATTATTTGTTTGTCAACTGTAACCCTTCAACAGCTGATCTTTGAATTCACGGGCGCTGATGAGTGGTCGATTATCCGGAGTGAGAGGCGATTATCCAGTGACTTTTATATAGAAAAAAATTCGGTTCCCTGGGAAACGAGGCGATTAAGCGGAATAGGCGATTAAGCGGAGGGCGATTAAGCGGAGTCGACTGTATAGATAGATAGATAGATAGATAGATAGATAGATAGATAGATAGATAGATAGATAGATATATGGTTTCCTTTTATTTATCTCTATTCTCTGGAGAGACGTAGGTCTGAGGCTTATCTTCCTATGCCTGTTCTTACAAATAAGAAACGAAAACTCGCTCTTTAGTATGGGCATATACGGTCTATATGAAATGCCTCCACCTTTCAGTCATGGTCCTCGAGAATGATATTTCACCATCGTTATCAACATCATTAGCAACCACCACTATTTATGCGACTGGAAACCCCAGTAGCAACACACTATTACCATCAGTGGTAACATAAACACATGCCGTGGACGTCAGCAAACTACAGGTCACAACAAGAACACAATAAGAACACAACAAGAATGGTGCTGACTAAAATTAAGTTATCCACTTTATCACAGTCACTGGCATCATCATCAGCAGCACCATCAATACCAATACCAACACCAAAATCAACAACATCATCATCTCCACCACCATTACCACCAGCAGCAACAATAACAGCAATAACTGCAGCAGCAGCAACAAACTGGTAACTTCCAAAGACCGCTACTCCAGAACTATTACTATCTCGACATCTCTCCCAGCAAGACTACCGTTTAATCCAGCAGGTACCCCATAAATAACTATCCAGTCACCCCTTCTACCATAATAGAACTCGGTAATAACGAGGTGGTAGAAGCCTGTAAAAGTGTACTGCTATAACCGTGTCTCGTTATTTCCGAACTAGCAAATTAAGCAGACTACAGAGGTAACCTGAACAGTGAAGTTTAATCACCGATTTTCCTCACGGAGATTAACGTTGGTGATACTACAAATGGAAATCGTTGATGTAACATAATTATGATGGCTTGAAACTGTCGTAACTGTATGTTTCTGACCGAAACAGTTTCACCCATTCAGCACAGTGAGTTGTCAAACCACCTTATTCATGCCAAAATGTTGTCCCAGGGTGAAACAGCTATGCCGTACAAACCGGATTTGTTTGGTGTTTCCAGTCCCGATATTAAAAAAAGGCTATATCAACACCAGTAGGGCTAAGCACCTGCGGTCCATGTAACACATTTGCCGCATGATCTAGTGTCGGTCATCTTACCTCTTCGCCTTTAAGTTTGCGGTGACCTTATGCATAATCCTTACATTAGTTAACGCATTGCGTTAACCACGGGAGACTCCCAAAACATTAGTAGTGTTCACTGTGGTTAACGCAATACGTTAACTAACGTATGGATTATGCATACATCCACTGCAGCTCACATAACGACAAAAGCAGTATGCGAGTTTAACGCTGGAGCTTCCCGGATCGCCACCAACATGTGAATATATGCGACACTTGCGCATTATAAGTTACTACATGTAAAAAGACGAGGGAAACGAGGACTAAGAATAATGTGCCCCTTACAACCGGGTTCCCGTTTCGACCGTAGCCGTTATAAAAGTGCCCCATTTTACCCTGACTGCTACAGCTGTGACTAGGAACGCGACTTTGACAAAAGGACTATTACTTCAAATACTTACCACATCAGCAACCATTTCGTCCAGTTTGTTAGCACACAAGTCTAGAGTTACTACAGACCCACAACCATCATTCGGATCTGGACTGTGAAATAGAATGATAATTACGAGTAGAAATATTTCAGCATAAATACCAGCTACTCTGAACCTAAATATCAAGGGTGCTTTCCCCCCTTTTCCAGAGCTTGTTATGCACATACTGTTGTTGTATACGTTATGACCTTGAGAGTAGGCTACTGGATTGCTATGGCAAAATCTCACTTCGAAGCACTGAAATGTGTTTGTGTTTCTCAAGGGTGATGAATTTAGGATAGTTGTCATTTGTGTTAGCATCAGTGGTTTGACACCACATTTCATCCATGTCTCTTAAATATCTGTAAAAATTATATATGATCCCACAGAGGCTTTTTTTTTCGGGTTTCCTGTCTAAACATCAAGGTTTTTTTTTATCAGAGTTCCTCATAACTGCATGAAGATACAAAATCCGAGGAGAAAAAAAAACCAAACTCGCTTGATATTTTAGTAATGACGTAAATATCACGCCACAGATGTCTGTATAGTCTACAATAAAGGGTTGCATGAGTCGAGTGGGGAAAAGAGAGTGAAGTGTCTCTCTCAGGGAGACTAAAACGTAAACCACCGGCCCGGATGTCGAACACACAAACCTTAGACTTGACAGTCTCTAGTATCTGAGTACGACTCACAAACCACACAGCCACCTTGCCTCCCTCATAAAACCTAATTAATATACATAATACACATAATATCGGTGCAAACTGTATTTCTTTTTCAAGAATAAGACAGGTCGCGACCATCATCAACAGGACATTGTATGATGATGGCGATGATGATGATGATGAGGTTAGAATCATTTTATGCTTGAAGATCTTATCAGATCAAAAATTTAACACTAATAAATCAACTTTATTTATTTGTGAAAACAAACCTTTTTTTCTCAATTATAAAATGATGATGATGATGATGATGACGATGACGAGGAGGAGGAGGAGGAGGAGGAAAAGTAAGAAGAGGAGAAGGACAAAGAGAAAATTGAAATTTTTAAATAATCAACTTACTCCACACATTTCATAGTATCCCTATGCAGTACTTGACCTGCTGGGCAGTCATGTCTAATTGTTTTGCCGTTGATGCATTCCAAATAATACGTACAGTGAATCTCGAGGATACCGTTGACAGCAGCACCAGAGCAAGGTGGTAGCGTGGTTTGACCGTGGGCTGAAACAACATCAGACAAAATACAGAGCAAAGCATCTATGACCACCACGGTTATAAAAGGATTCGGCTGTAACGGAAGAATTCTTAATCATCGTTTTCCCCTCTTCTTTGTTACTGTCAAAATGGCATTGTTAAGTGCACTGAATCAGTAAGATATCATTGACAGCTACACCAATGCTGCCAGGGTTGTAGAGTGGTTTGAACGTGGACTGAAACAACATCAGACAAAATACATTTTTCACGACTACAGTTATGAAGGGATTCGGTTTTAACAAGGGCATTTTTAATTCTCGATCTCCCCTCTTCCTTGTCAATTTCAAAATAGCCTTATTATGTACAGTGAATCACTAAGTTGTCATTGCCAAAGCAAGGTTGTAGAGTGGTTTGACCGCGCATTGAAACAACATTAGACAAAATACTGAGGAAAGCATCTATGACGACCACGTTTATAAAGGGATTCGGCTGTAACGGCAGAATTCTTAATCCTCGTTTCCCCCTCCTCCTTGTTATTGTCAAAATGGCCTTGTTAAGTACACTAAGATATCATTGACAGCTGCACAAATGCAGGGTTGTAGAGTGGTTTGACCGTGGACTAAAACAACATCAGACCAAATACAGCGGAAAGCATCTATGACGACCACGGTTATAAAGGGATTCGGCTGTAACGGCGGAATTCTTAATCCTCGATCTCCCCACTTCCTTGCTAATGTCAAAATAGCCTTATTTAATACTGTGAATCACTAATAAGATGCCATTTACAGTAGCACCAGTGCAGGGCTGTAAAGTGGTCTGACCGTGGATTGAAACAACATCAAGAGACAGACGAAAGCATCTATAATGCTATAATGACCACGATTAGGAGTGCCGTACGGCCATGTGGTATTCAGAAACTGAAGACTGTCAAGTCTAAGGTTTGTATGTTTGAATCGCGGACCGGGCGGGATACGTTGTAGTGTTCTTGGGAAAGACAATTTTCACTTCCATTTCCACCCTCGACTCTGGTATAAATGAACACCTGGCTTTGGAGCTGGGGGGACCAGGGCGCTGCACAGCTAGCGACCAGCAATGACTTTGTTATGCATTTCATTTGTAATACTATGTATTTACATGTATGGTGTGTATTATTATACATATTTGGATTATGAATGAGATGAATAACACTGTATGACATTGTAAATCAATTTCCTCACGAGATAAGAAAAAGTCGTATTTTTTCTCTTTAAATAAAGGAACCCGGCCATTATGGCGGAATTCTAAAGCCTTGTTTTCCCCTTCCTTGTTAATCTCAAAACAGCCTTATTAGGGTGGGCTTGAAAGAGCGAAAACCCAAGTTGTTAGTGCACAACTGCCTTATCCTTAGTACAAATTTTGACAGCTGAAATAATACTTTATTTGCAGTGTGCACTTTGACGTCCCAGGACGCACTCACTGACTGACAAAGGTCATGAGTTCGGAAGTGTTGCCTACGGCATGCCTCGCTTGATGTTTTACCCAGGCTATCATGTATTATTTAAGAGGTGACTGCATTCTCACATTCAGACAGCCTAGCGCCACAGCTGTTCTGTTTTATTTTGCTAGTTAGCGACGGCTTGCCTATAACCGAAATAAAGCAAAGAAACAACATGCAAATGCAGCCAGATATTTGTGAATGAAACAACGCCACAGGAATTTATATCTTAGCTTGCAGTATCTTGACAAACAAATAAAACGGAAACAAAAGCCCTACATTTAGTCTTTCTGTATAGATGTTCCAAGTGTCAGCGGGATTCATTCGTCAATTAGTTTCAGACGCAAGTCTAGACTAGCGCGGTGGTTCAACTGACCACAACAATCAAATGACTGAGGGCCGAGTTCCCCCATCCCTAATTTTTTTCGCAAGAGGTTTTATTTTGTTTTCCTTAGAAAAGAATGTCAGTGTAATTTAAACGAGGTCACTTGTCTCGTCTAAATACTCCAATGCGGAAACAACACCGCCCACTTTGGAAAGTCTCGACCATCCCGTTATAACCGAGTCTACTGTATTGGTTCGACACTGACTGATTTCGTTGGCGAAAGTTAATACAGCAGGATTTCCTGCTGCAACACCCTCATAAGTCACTAGCATTTTAGACGATATCATCATTACGTATCAATCAAATCGTCATGACACATGTATATGTATGTATGTATGTATGTATGTATGTATGTATGTATGTATGTATGTATGTATGTATGTATGTATGTATGTATGTATGTATGTATTGTAATTGTCCATGGAGATAAGCAATTTGGGCTATCACTGTGGAGTAATAGTCTTGGTTATTGGTGCACTCAGCATCGTTCATATAACAAGTCCAGAGCTGGTTTAATGAAACTGAACACATGTAAATCGGAAGCAAAATTTCTATGTAATTATTGCAGCATCAGTGCTATAATTGGTTCTCACCAGGCATGGAAAGAACGATGCAAAAAACATCTCAGAGAAAACTGAGCAGCATACGATCGTTACCATCACATTCACCATTATGTCTATCATCCCTCATTATCAGTAACCGGTAATTCATTATTATCATCGTATGGATTCCATAATCATTAATGACAGAACGCTTCCACTCCTAGGTCATCCAGCTCATCACTCAAACTCAGCACAGCAACAATTTCCTTATGGATGTAGTGTTACTATATTATGTCTGTACATGGCACATGTATGTTGGGAAATAAAGAATTATGATATGTATGTATGTATGTATGTATGTATGTATGTATGTATGTATGTATGTATGTATGTATGTATCTATCTATCTATCTATCTATCTATCTATCTATCTATCTATCTATCTATCTATCTATCTATCTATCTATAAATAAATAAATAATATATATAGGCATCATACAATCATTGCACTATTTGTCGTCTGGTTAAAGTAATATTATAGATTCTGAATTGAATAATGACAATGAAAATCATGTTACTTTTGTCGATGATATTGATCAGATGATGATGATGATGATGATGATGATGATGATGAAGATGATGATACTGTCATTTATTTTCTACTAAAAACGGCTTTTCGTCAAACCGTTTAAATTCTTACAATACATTTGAGTTCATATGACATTTTTCGTTAAAAGTTGATCAATATGGTGTTGAAGTAGTGTCTTAAAATTTTCGCCTTTATTCAATGATGATGATGATGATGATACTGATAACATAATAACTCAATGAACATATCTCAATCCCTTTCAGTTGCTCTATTTCTATTTCTATTTCTATTTCTGGCTCTCGGATATGTATTCACTTGCCTTTCTTTGTATATCTTTAACTTGCATTGTCAGTCTTGAAAAAGTGTTTAACACGAAACATTCACCATTTTTGTTAATAAATTCATTATACATTTTTCAGAAAGTTTTGTGTCATTGGGCAGAATCATATTTAGTTTTAATGATGATGATAATGATGGTGATGATGATGATGAAGATAATGGTGGTGATGATAATGTTGATGATGAATTTTTTTCATATGTAAATACTATTCACACATATATATGTGTAGTATTATTTCTTAGTCGTTCCCTTAAGAAGGACACGAGTCCGAAAATTTGGAACTTTTTGTTAAAATTTTCCGCTGTAACAGTTTGAGTGCCTCCATCATTTTGAAAATTATAATGATGATGACAATGATATTCTTTACTCAGTATTTTATGTTCCCCGATGAAGGACACACGTCCGAAATTTTGGGACGTTTCTTAAATTTTTCATGCCACAGTTTTAAGAGTTTTTCATATTTCTGGAAAATGATGATGATGATGATGATGATGATGATGATGATGATGATGATGATGATGATGACAATGACGACTGCTATACTTCTCGATTCTTTAAGCTCTTACCCGAAGCAACGATGAGGAGCGTAAGAGCGCAACAAAGATGCCACATGATTCAAGCAAAGTTACTCTCTAGTCTTCAGTGTAGTCTTCAGTGATACCAAAACACAATTCACTTGAAACAGAACTGCCTCAAAACTCCACTACAGACGTTTGCTTGCTTGCGCGTAATGTAATCCTCAAAAAACAAAACTACCTGCCGTGTGAAAGAAGCATGCCTAACACAGCCTTATATGATGCATGGGAAGATAAACATGCAAGGTCCATCTGCAAACGCCTGACTTGGCTTATCAAGAAAAAGTGCCGTCAAGCTCTTCACTTGACATTTCTTGAAATTACTGATTACTAGGTTAGCCTAGAATTAAAGCCTAATGCTTAGGCGATGCTTTCATTTCCAGGCACACTGGAGATGTCTCGGTGGATCTTCACTGAGATAACTACTTCCGGGTGCATGACACTGCCTGGGAACTTCGCAGATAGCTATTTCACTATCCTCCAAACTTTACGGTAAAGAAATTTCAGATATGAAAGCAAATCCATCTGAGTGGCGGCCTATCTACGGGCTATTTTTATGTAGTTAAAACGATCGGAAGGCGCAACTTTAAGCATATCCGTTGGAAGTATGAATGCACCAGAATGACACATAATATAAACTTACAAATAATGCTGGATTTCGGTAGAGTACGTTTACCTCTGGTTGACTACTTCTGAACGTTGGGCTCCCGAGGAGTTTTGACCACATATAAGAGACTGGGTAAAACGGGTTCTGGAAAGTAAACGTTAAAATCATACCTATATGTAAGTAAAAGACAGAAAGGCTGAGAACTAGTACCTAAAATTTAGTAAACTACTAACTAGACCTATTCTTCGAATGGGCGTTGTTTGCCTGAACAGGGATTTTCTGATAGTGGGCATAGGCCTACTGATTACAAACTTAATCATGGTGGTGCAACTTTTGACCTGTGAACTTTAAACAAGGGAAGCAATGGAAATTTCAGCAAATTCAAAACAACAACTGGCGATATATATAATTATACAGTATATACCCTTTCTAATTAGGAAGATTAAGGCAGCTACGCAACACACCTTTGGCAAAAAATTTGGGATGTCATATTTCATGGGTGTGGGTGGTTTTTTTTAGTGAAAAGCACACGCGCTACGTCATGCAGTTGTTCCCTTAGCTTTATTATGCAAATGTGGTATAAAGACAAAGATGCTCTGATTGTCCGCTTGCTTTCAGAAATGGAAGGAAGAAATGAAAACCTCTGGAATCCTGAAAAGACATCCCGCCATTGGTATCAAGCCTAAGACCAAGAGGTTGCATTATCAGAAGGACTTTTTTTTTTTAATACCAGAATGCCTTTTACAATATAGATAACAAGCCAGTTGGGATTTTTGAATGATTGTGTGCCAAGCAGGGGTATTTGCTAAGCCATGGTTGTGTGTAGGGTTCCACTATGTACTTCAGGATGTGAGAGATGGTGCTGGGCATTTCATACATAAGAGAAGCAAAGAGACCAATGGCCAGGTTAATCAATGTATTGCGCTAAATACGGTGAGCAATACTAATATTTTGGGAGTTTCCCGTGGTTACCACAGTGTGTTAACTAACGTAAGGATTATGCATTTGGTCACAGTGGCCGTATGCATAATCCTGTTTCTTTGAGTTTATTGATTGTCTCTTGAGACTCCAGTCTCCAGTTCCTATTATCCCTAGAGGACAGAGAAGAAGCTTAGCAGTCAATGAAAGGCCAGTCTTTAAGAATGGGTCACGTTATACAGTCAATGAAAGGCCAGTGTTTAAGAATGGGTCACGTTATACAGTCAATGAAAGGCCAGTCTTTAAGAATGGGTCACGTTACACAGTCAATGAAAGGGCAGTCTTTAAGAATGGGTCACGTTAAACAGTCAATGAAAGGCCAGGCTTTAAGAATGGGTCACGTTACACAGTCAATGACAGGCCAGCGTTTAAGATTGTGGTACGTGACACATCGCGACGCGCCTGAACAGTGTAACTAACATTTTAAATCAAATTTTACAGAACCAGTATTCCATTTCTTAATGTGTGCCAGACTTTATCCGACTCAGAATTTGTGCAGCCATATTACTGTTTGACATACGGCCTTATAAAACAGTGCGCACATGTAAAAACTACACGAAGTCATGCCCCTTAAAAAATGAAAAATAAATGCACATACATTGTTATTACATAGCTCATCCCATAGAATGAGCGACGTAGTAGAAATCTTAGCTGAAACTTATGCTAAAGGGTTCAACATAGGTATAACGAATGGTCAGACGGTGCGAGGTCCATTTCATTGGTGAGGCTAGTGTTTTGGCTTGAACTAAAAAAAATGAACAGCTCAAAGTCATTGCCTGCCTCTCAAGAGCTTGTGGGTTCATCTAGCACACAGTGTAGTAGTTGTACACATTTATCATTTATCGTTAGCAAAGCTTGTCTATCACAATCTCCACGATGTTGCGCTTTCTTTTGTCTACTACGGTGACGCAGGAGTTAGGGCAGTGAGAACATTAGGTTTGAACAAAGTTGATTGGGAAAAGATCCAACCACAAAGTGGTATATAGGCATACGTAATGACATCACCATACTGATTTAACATCAAAGATCCATCAATCAATAAATCGAGAAATCAATTAACTAATCAATTCATGACTTTATGGATCAGTCAATCAATCATACCACTCCACAATCAATCAATCAATCAATCAATCAATCAATCAATTAATCAATCAATCAATCAATCAATCAATCAACCAATCAATCAATCAATCAATTTTATCTAGCGCTGAAATCTAACATCTATAAGGCACACGCAAGAACTAATTAATGACAAAATAGATTTATTTCTATTTACGGCGCTTTACTACGTTCACACAGTCTCAGTTATTTTCTTAGCTAATTTTGACAGGTCCTTGAGCAATTTTACATCTCCAGTTCTAAACAGTTCTAAGTACTTTACCAATTTGGGGAAATTTTGGTAATATATGAGCAAAAGCTCAGTAAACTGGAGACGACAAAGCAAGTAATAAAACTCATCATCCACATCTTTATTGCATGCGTAGCCCCACTATCCACAATATCTCGCCGCATTTGGGTACAGTTCCGCTTTCTAACTTAAGAGCATAGCGAAAATGAATTAATTTTGTTTAATTGGGTGATTTAGCATTTATATTCTTTTTTGGAGGAGAGAGGGCTTGGGAGGTGGATGGAAGTCAATAGCTTTTAAAAAGTCAAAAAAGTTGGTATTTGGCTCCAAAATAGCCAGATCTGGCAACCATGGTATGGTCTAAATCATCAGCCTCTGGTAGCCGAAAACAAAAAAAAAAAATTCTAAGAGTCGTGCACGAAAAGGATCTTGCGTGAAAAAAACCCCAATAAAACACTGTTAGAACAGCGGGTAAGGAAAGTTTTCTCTCAGATTACTGACCACTGTTGTTTATTTTTAAGTTTC
This sequence comes from Ellobium chinense, assembly GCA_033807755.1. Taxonomy (NCBI): domain Eukaryota; kingdom Metazoa; phylum Mollusca; class Gastropoda; order Ellobiida; family Ellobiidae; genus Ellobium; species Ellobium chinense. The sequence continues at coordinate 2,301,037 of JAWQUT010000074.1, forward strand.
TCTCTTTACAGTGCCTTTGGGTGCACTGCACTGAGGATAATTATGGGAGCACTGAATCTGTGAAACAGTGTAAAGGTTCTCAAATTATCGGCGAAGAAAATTAGCTAACGTTGACAAAATCGTACTGTCAATGCTCGTAAATCGCTCATAGGTGAAATAGGAAAACATTGAAAATTAATTAAATTGTATGTAGACAAACAGATAACATATTGTTAATCTCAGACTCATAGATTGCATGGACGCTACGCCCCTGTTCCAACTCCATACATCCCCATCTCTTCAATGGATATTTTGCAGGTTATAGTAGCACAGCAAATGACTTCCAGTTTCATTTTGTGCTTGAGAGCCCTTTACAGATACTTTCTTCTTAAAAGTAGATTAGAATTACTTTTTTTTCTTAAAAATAGATTCCCCCCAAGACATCTGTTATCCCCGCTGTCAGATTGCTAGGAGAGAAAGGGGAAGGACTTCAACCAGGATATTTGTTCACACACATATTTATTTAATTGTTATCAACAAAGCTGAACAGGGCTCAACTTAGGAGTGCCATTTCATGTTTTTTTCAAGTGGTTTTATCTTTGTGTAGTACTTCAAACCTGAAGTCGTTAGGGACAGTATAAGTTAGCTGCCATCATCTTAAGTTCCCGGAAGTAGGTCAATAATATCAGCCAATGGGAACCAATGGTTCAGATCCTATTAGGCAGTCATGAAGTACCCTGGGTATTATACTTCAACATATTGAGATTAAGGGTCATGTGAAGCTTCCGTTTCTACTACTTCCTGGTGTATATATGCGTTGATATCACAACCTTTATTATATACTCAGACAAAAAAAAAATTAACGCAACATGACGTTACTGTTCAGAATATGCCAGTCCTGAAGGGCAGTTGCCGCCCTTGGTTGATCCTCCCTCGAACGAACAGCACTGTGTCAGACAGATAAAAATCGATGCCACAGTCTCCCTATAGTGGTCCTCTGGACTCTTGTCATTCTTTCAACCTCGGTCATTGGAATGCCTGCTTGCAAAGCCCTAAAGGCATGTTGCGATCTGCCGAAGTCACGTGAGGCATGATTTAAATGGCATTTTTTAAGCCAAACCAAGATTGTAATTGATCAGAACCCTCACATTCGGTTAACAATGTTAAAGTGAGACACGCTGCAGAAAAAAAGAATTAAGAATGCAGGCCAAATTTGCCAACAGCAGCACTTTTTGCTGTTTTCACTATTTGCACGTGAAAATCATCAGTTGGGTAAACATTGTTAACTTTCTTATTTTAATCTTAACTAGAACCTTAATAAAGATTTTGATACATAATGAATTATGATTGCAGAAAGGCAGATTGAACCGCGAGGCGTTTTCAATTGTTGCGCAACTTTTTTACTGAGTATACATACCGTTGGTTTTATTGTATGTCTGTCCTTCTGAGGTGGGTTTGGGGGGAGGAGGAAGAGGGGCAGGGGAGGAAGAAAAGCAGCATAACACTTAAAAACTTTCTACCCAGATCTTGTAACTTAGATAGAAAACTCTCTTGCTCAGAGAGCGAGGCAGCCGATCATCTTCAGAGGAAGATATTACCCCAGTCTAGCAAGTGTTTCGGCTCTCTCACTACCTGGCACCCTTCAAGGACTGGGCCACACTTGAGTCATCCTGTCAGGTTCAGTGGCTTCATATCAACCCTTTCGGGCGTGTGCATAATCTACTACAGCATTATGCATTGTACTGAATTCAAAAGGAAGAGTGTGGGCTAGATTACCATTTGCGCACCGCCATTTCGTATGGCAGGGCACTACCAATTGCACTTTAAAGATTTTTTTAGAATATAAGAACACGCACTGTTTATTTATCGTATGGTTGCACACCCCTCTGCTTCCGCTGGGTCATATCGTACCGCATGTCATCCCCTACCGTCTCTTCCTGCCCTTTTTAGGTTATCTTGCCAAATTTGAGAGCTGTGCATTAAACGGTGTGGACTTGTATACAGGACTATGTTTGTTTGGTATCCACGGGTGCACAGATGTCCTCTGAATCCGTTTGAACCCAGTCTGTCACAATTTAGCATTTTTTTGTTTTGTTTGCTACGGCCATTTATTTCCTCTACAGGTATCAGCTGCTAAAGGATTAGTGCTATAACAAATGATAATTTTACTCGCTCTACTGTCGTTTGATGTGACAACTACATCAATCGAATGTTCAGTCGATAAGTAGATGAAGCCTATACCAATTCTGTTGCCAAATATTAGCATTTATATTTTGTTCGTTTATGTGAATTTGCCAATGATACTTATTACTTGAGGTATCGATACCATTATAATATAATTATATTTTGAACGGTTCTCTCAGCCAAGATAACGTGCTTCCTTCGGGATAACATGTCATACTTACCGTTTCCCAGGGAAGGTGGGGTCTGTTGACAGACCTTGCACTACATATTCTAGATGTAGTTTGAAGGTGGCTGGAAATTCATCTCTTCAAAGCAATCTTTCATAAACACTGTAAACGTGGCGAAAACTGCTTCCTGAATTTTTATGGATGTGTGGGCAGGGGTGGGTGGGGCTAAGGAGGGAGTGCTTGCTTATCAGTTCAGTTGCTGACTACATAGATCCCTTTTGGTATTATTTCATCATTACCTCTCCTGTTTCCATTGGCGGATCCAGTGCATGTGTGTGTGGAGGGGGCGGGGGGGTTACCGGGTGCGCCTGAACTTACCCCTGCGCCGATTTTTTTGTCTATAATAAGTGCTCAAACTGTATACTACTTATAAATTTCACCCTTCACTCGCAGGTAGTTCTAATGCTGTTTATCTCTTTATAATTCTTAACATAAATAGAAATTCTGGAAATAAAAGAGGAAAGGGGGAGATGGTGTGCTGTATAATATGAACTTTTGAGCTTCATGTTGTTTTATCCGATATTCAGGGAGGAGTCAGTAATGTTGGGAATCTCCTCCTCTAGATATTTTCTGGATCTGCCTCATGGGTCCAGTGCTTTTGAACCAGCTGTGTGTCCTGAGAATATGACCACTAGGCTATTCATCCTCGTCATGACACATATAAAGCAATCAGCTTCATCAGTTATTAATTTGTAGACAAAGTTGGTAATACTGGAATGGATGTTCCATTCAGAATGTGTAGAATATATACAAATTGGATTGAAAAAAAAAAAAATTAAAGTTGCACCTTTCAAAGTGAGCAAGGATAGGGCATTGTGTGGTCCTTATTCCCACGATAAGACCAAACAAGAACAACAACAACAGCAAAAATTGCTATTTGAACAGGTTGTGATGAACGAGTCTCAAATTTTGGAACAGCGCAGATCTTTCCTGACCTGGCAATATTAATTTGAAATCTGAGGTCATGGTATGCTAATGAATCGGGCAAAAATAGAAGTGGTGTAAGCACCACTCGCAAAGCAAAGCACTTTCTCTAGCTCTTCCGCATCATTCGTAGCCATCTTGGCTTGCTTGGCGACTGATACTTCCGTTGCTTGGAATCTCCGAGGAACGCCCACAAAATAAAAGGACTGCCTCTTTCGTTCATCCACGGGGACCTTCAAACGTAGCTCAGCTCTGTGGCACCGCAGGGAGTAAAGAGGGGTAGTGTTGAGTCCAATGTTGTACAGGCTGGCTTTTAGTCCGCATGGTCCCGTTCTGAGTTTGGTGACGCTACCGCTACACCATTTTAGAAGCTGGGTGGGTACTGAGCATTGTTACTTTATCTTTGAGGAAGTTCTTGAGAGTGGCGGTAGAGGAAATGAAATCACAGTCGTGACTTCAGGAGCTAAGCTTAGATCAAAATCATAATAGGCAGTCTGAATCTTGAAGTGTCACGTCACGAAATAATCAGTGTGAATCGTGTGAATGATATGCTATCAAGTGCCAATTTTCTGATTGTTGAAGAGATATTATTACACATTAAGTTTAGTAGACCTTGCTGCGTTTGTTTCGTGTCAGAATGTATATTGTTGATGAAAAAAAAGGGGTAAGGATTTCAGTTGGGAATGGGGGGGGNAGGGGGGGGGGGGTAGAGAGGAGAGAAAGTGGGCAGGTGAGTCGGAAGGAGGGGAGTGAGACGGATGAAGGAAGGAAGGAAGGAAGGAAGGAAGGAAGGAAGGAAGTAGAGCTATTCACTGTGCTGTGTCACTACCTTCGCCCAATGTTACATCAGCGCAATGCTCAACTCTGAGATGCAAGATATGGACCATCTTATAGTCATTCAAAATGAGGCTTAAGTCGGTTTTTAGCTGCATCAAATTATTGGTATGACAAAGAGCTTAAAATCTGAACTTGCCATAGGTGAAAAAAACAAAACAACAAATCATCAAGCCTTACTCTGGCCTGAGATGTAGAGAGTCACTCGAAGCAATGGAGACAAAAAATCTGAGAGAATCGTGACTGAAGAGCAATGTTATACCATATAATTGATCGAATATGTTTAACAAATATTCAAACTTATCCACAATTACTGTTTATTATTAATATTGTTCATATAAGGCAGCGTTTTTGTGTATAGAAAAAATTTTTTTTTCGATTTCTGCTAGAAAAAAAAAAAAAATATTGGATGTCCTTATTCACCCCCACAGTCTGATAGGCTGGGGCTTAATTAGCGACATAAGCCTCAATTTGACTAGCTGGGTCATTCAGACTTTGAGAATTGACAGTCCATACCTAGTTTAAGATAATATGACCCTTTTAAAAAGCTCTTTTTCTTGTTTATGGTCGTTGTTTTCTTTTTTTTTTTTTAAAAATCCTACGTGATCTTTTCTGATTGTTGTGCAGATATTGTTACACATTATGTACACTAGACCTTGCTGTGTTTGGTTATTTCAGGAAGTGTGTTGTAAATGAAAAAAAAAAGAAAAGAAAGAGTGATAGGATTTCAAGTTGGAACGGAGCGAGGAAGGGCGGAGGAGGCATGGGCCGGAGGGTAGGGTCGTGTAATGGGGGAAAGAAGGAAGGAAGGAAGGAAGGAAGGAAGGAAGGAAGGGAGAAAGATAGGAAGGAAGAAAGGAAGGAAGGAAGGAAGGAAGATAGGAAGGAAGGAAAGCTATTCACTGTGTTGTGTCACTATTTTATCTGTTTCAGCGAATGCATGTACACAGTCAGGATCAAATGTATCATATGAGAGCTTGTGCATCAACGATGGATCTTTTACCATTGTAAGAATTACATTAACTCTGCATCCGTAAGGCAAATGAAGGTGCATTCAGCACCGATGGGGTAACGGTACAACCATCGTTAATGCGCAAGCTCTGTGTTACCTCGCCATGTAACCGCCAACTTAGTCAGCCACGTCGAACACTGTGCGGCGGAAATAACAACACCTTAGACAAAGTTTACAAAAAATGAAAACAGTACCTTATAACAGCAAACAACAACATACCAGAAAAATACAAAAAGGTGGAGTAAAGGCAGATCGTTGCGCTTGGACTCTCCTTGCGCTAGGGGTCACTCATTTCGATTTCCGTTAGCCCCAAGCTGATCTTGCATGTGCATATAGAAGTTGAAATCTATTGTTTTGTTTTCCTCCATTGAAATCGGCATCAGGCTACATGAAAGATGTTGGAGGGAGTGAGCAGGTGAAGTGGATCAGGGGTGATTCCAGTCTTCACTAATGACCCCTAGCGTGAACAGAGCCCTAGCGCGACGACCTGCCTTTACGCCATGCCTGCATGTTTCACTGTTCTTTCGTTCTTTTTTTTCCTTGTTTTAATATGACGTGTTTGT